>OY783204.1:2842700-3441549 GCA_963678705.1 Panorpa germanica | reverse complement strand
GTGACTTTGAGAACTATTGTGTTGCAGTAGTTAATTTTGATCAAAATATTTTATATACATGTGTAAACATTGTAACAGTTTCGGGAAAATCGGTGAGTTTTTCTTCTGTGTATGTGATATCCGCATTAATGTATATAACTATTGCAAATTTTCTTTTTTTTTTTATAGTTTTGCCATAAACATTGGATTCAATACTTAAGGGAAAGCGAGGAATATCACTTAATAGATAATTATAAAGATTTTTTAAGTATAGGATATACAATTAGCCAATTGGCTTCAACTGAATTAATCCTTAGAGAAAATTTTGAATTTAAGTATCAGTTTTATATAAAGAGTGATGTAGGTCATACATGTTGGAAAAATATTTTAAAAGTTTTAAGTACTGGTAAATATAATAGTTCTTATGATCATTGTACCACTCAAAAATTAAAAAAATTACCTTTCAATGAAATTATTGATTTTAATATAAATTCTATTTTATATTTGGAAATTTTACAAAATTTAAAATTACATTCACCGGTCAATCAGGATTATATTTTAAAAGTAGTTAAACGTTTAAATTTAAATATATTTAAAAATGAATTAAAATCAGAAAGAATTAGAAAAAAAGATAACAAAACTAGTTCATATTTTAAAAAATTACAGGAACGAAAAAATAGATTTAATAGAGTTACTAATATTTATAATTTAGAAGTAGGAGGGGTAGGTAAAAGAGTAATTTCGAAAGCATATAAAAGTCATGACAATTTTAATTTTATTTAGTTACAATTTAAAATTGTAGCGTAATTGATCAGATATATTTTTTATGCAATGGAGTCATTAAATAAAGTTGATTTCATAAATCCAATATATTTGCTTAAGTGCTCATATTTTTTAAATACAAGTAAAACTAAGCAAATTACAGTTGCTCTAGATGCAAATAATTTTTGTGAGAGTGTTTGTGTGATTGAAAAGTTTAACGGGCAGTATGTAAATTTATCACAAAATGACTGGGAAATTATTTTAAATAACAAAGCCAGTATTTCCAATTATTTTAATGGAATAATAACATATCTTAAGCAACCATGTATTGTATTGTCAAAATGTACAATTCATTTTCAAACTTTGTATGAAAAACCGACTATGGTTATCGAGCAAAATTATCACCTTAAATCAATTTTGGTAGATAATGGTCCAAGATCATCTGTATACATGCAAATAGGGTCTTGGCAGAAACTTATGCAGTTAGCAGAGTGCATTACGTTTTCTTTAAATCAACTTACGGCATGGTCAAAGTCTGCATTGAATATTTTTAATGAAGTGGAGAATAAGTTGTTTTATTTACTAATAGAAAGTAATGAAATAAATTATAAAAACCATAACAAATACTTTTATGAAAAATTCGTTTTAAATAACATTAATAACATAGAATTAAATTACTATAAATTGTTTACTAATATATCATCAAATATGAATGTAAAGTTACTAAGCTTAGAAATTAAGGCGCTTTGTATAGACTTACTTAAGACTCAAATACAAGAAAAAGCTAATAAATATGTATAATTGTAAATATGTATAGAGTGTATATAAATAAAATTTTATAAATGAAAGAACATGTATTTTATTTATTGAGGTATATTTATTTATTTATTAAGGTATAACTATTTCCATTAGAATCATAATATAAATTAAAATTACAATTACAACAGTTTCTTATTTGACATGGAGGTCCATCTCTTTGTATTCTTCCTTTGTTATAATGTTTGTAGCATAATCGACGCCCCTGCATATAGTGATCTTCTTTTAAATGTATTGGAAGCCGGTTCCAGTTTTGTTCAATATCGGTGGAAAACATTATATAATGCAAAAAGAACTCTGTCGGTAAATAATGTAATTCTTCATCAGTAAGATTTTCTAGTAAACACTCATTTTCTTTATATTTTTTTAAATCAGCTCCAACTTTTGAAATCGTTTTCGAAACTTGTTCATGATTATTTAAAAATTTATAATCCATTATTTGGTTATGAGATGGTTACTCTTTAATGACTTTAAAGATATTAATCATTATTTATAATGGTTATGTAATTTTATTAACAATTCCAGATAAAGGTTTATACTCAATAATTTTGTCGTGTATAATTAGGGCAAAGGCGCGAACCAAACCAACAATCATTTCTGATGTTTCTAATTCAAGTCTAATATCCACTGGGGCAGATTTTAGAAATTCTTTCTGTTTTGAACAATCTATAACTATTAGGGGTGCTTTTTCTTTAAAATCTTTTAAATTCAAAACAGGGTTTGGATTCTTATCATAGTATGATTTTTGAAAATTTGCATACATTTCATAGGCTACCGAATATTTATTATTATTATAATCTAAGTTTAGATTATCATATGGATACATTTCAGAATTTAAGTATAATTTTACGTTTCTCAAATAACATGTATAAAATTTACTGATGTCCTTAGTCATATCATTTTTTGATTCCCTTTGTAGTCCTAATATAACGTAACGTGGTTTTTCAAGTGAAGTTGTTGTTTTTATTGACCAAACTTGATTAGTTGAACTTGATAAAGCAGGATATTCGTATAATTCCCACGCTCGAAAACCAATATATAATGATCTATCACGTTCTATTGTTTGCAATAATTTCAATTTTTCTTTGTCTGATACATTAATATGAGGCATTCGCCATTGTATTTTGTCAATGACTACTTTTGGTAATACATCTTTAGCTGCTGCTATCCAAAGTGCGTTATTATCGTTTTTTGATCGAATTAATATTAATTCATGCTTTACTGGTAAAATAATTTTTTCGAAATCTTCACAAAAACCAAATATCGTTTTAAGAGGAATACATACACTGAAGTTTCCATTTTTATCTATTATATTAGTATCTTTATCGCACCATCCAAAATTTTGAATATGAATATCATTATTATTATGTGAAACATAGCCTTTCATAGTAGATGTTACACCAGGGTTTCTATTTGAATCAATTTCAACTGAATTTATTTCATATCTTATACTTTCAAATAGGTGTAAAACACCATTTAATATGAATACTGGGGTTCTTTCTGAAGTGTCCTGTATTTTTCCTTCAATGTATAAGTAAGATTCCGAGGGTAATGTATATACATTATGTTGATTTATTGGGATTCGTATTTCATCGTTATTTTCAAAAGTAGTAGTAGAATATGGGTTATATGTATGTATCTCATATTGACTTATAGATTCGTCAAAAAAAATTTTATCTTCAACATTAAGCATAAGAGCGGTCATTGTAGAGTATTTAATTTAAACCCTAATGACTTGAGAAACTGTTTATTTTTTAATGTTAACCTCTTAAAAGGCTTGGTTGGACTACGCTGAGTTTGATTAAACGACGAATTATATATTGTTTTTAAATTATGACATATACCCATTATTGAATCTTTCGTATGTGCAATCGGCAGGAAATTTTTTCTTTTCTAAAATTGATAAGTTCACCTTCTTCATTAACAATTTTTATAGAAATATTATCTATTTTCTGTACAACGATTGGAAGATAAATGATTTGCTTTGGAATTTCTATTATCTTATATCCTGGTGGAACTGCAGGTGAAAACTCATGAATTGTGTGTACTAAACGTCCGTTTAGATAGGAACCGGATGTAATATTGCATTCAATACGTATATTATTTACTTTAATAATGTTTACCGGTAAGTTAGATACATGTAATATATTAGGTTCTAATACTTGCTTATTAAATCCTAGTAATGAACCAATACAATTTTCTTTCGAAAAATCTATTTTTTCAGTACATATTATCTCACTTTGAAGGGTATTTGTATTTGCAGTTAAATTTAAAAATACTTCTTTTATTTGTTTATCAGATATTTCTTTAAATTCGCTGTTGTGTTTTATCGCTCTAGAATCACCCATGTTTAACCTTAAATATTCCTGAATATCTTCCAATTCATATGAACCCACTGGTATTGAAATAACTTTACCATCTCCATAATAAAATTTATTGTTAGTGTCGTCAATGTTTGGTATTGAATTAAATGTCTGAAAGTCGACTATTCCCAATTCAAACTGTTCATCGTACAAATCTATAGGAGGGAAAATATCGGCGCTTAATACGGATTTATTTCCAATAATTGTAAATGTCATAGACATTATTTTTTATTTAAAAATCCTTTCACGATAAGCTTAGTTATAGTAATAACAAATTAAAAATAAAACTCAGGTATTTATAGCAATATATTATTTATTATAAATATAAGAATTTGAATACAAAAAGTGTAAGCATAAATGTCCACAATTTACAGTATTAAATTTTTGAAATCTATCATAGTTATATTGAATAGTATTATTTTTAAAGTATTCAATTGCTTCTATTGGAGGTTGAAGGTTACCAAAACTATCAAAATATAAAATATTTTTATTTCTTTTTATGTAAGCTACCCAATGTGTTCCCGCTGATGTTTTATCATCTAAATTTATTATACCACTTTCATTTATATACATTTTTTTAGGCAAATCATTTCTCATGAATACCCCTCTAAAGTGAGGGATATTAAATTTCTTGGCATATTTTCTTAAATCAACATCAGTAAGAGCTCGTTTAGGTAGCTTCAACAAAAGTTTTTTGGATACGGATTAATATATAATCCTAACCCTTTTTTATAAGGTTTTAAATAAATTCCTTTGCCAGATTTTCCAATAGCAATTTCCTCCATAGTTTGGTTATGTTTTTGAGTTTCTGCTAACATTTTTTTTGCATCCTTTGCCTCATTTATTGCTTTTGCAACACCTGCAACACCACCTGCCAATCCACCTAGTGCTGATAATCCCGCAAATAATGGAATTAGAAATGGTAGAAAACCACCTACTTTTGGTATAGGAATTATTCTTAGTTTATTAACTTTAAATTTTGACTTTTTATTAATTGATTGTTTTGCGGCTTGTGATGCAATTTTAATAGCTTTTGACACACTCTTAGGATTATCAGGGTTAATTAAAGTATTTTTTAGCGCACCACGAGCATTAAGAATAGCTTTCTTTAATGCTGCCATACTATGCTTGACCTTTCCGCTACCCTTTATTTTCTTCTTTTTAATTTTTTTATTTCGTTTCAACCCCATTCCAAGTTTGGTTTTTATATTCATGATATTAGCAACAAGTAATGATGCTAAACGTTCACTTAACTTTGAATCTTTAGAAAAATATTGCTTCCAAGCTTTCTCAATCAGTATTTTATCAGCTACGTGTCTTTTACTTAAATCTTTATAGCGGTGATATGCAATGTCATGTTCTTTGCAAGCTGAGTCCAATGCATTAACTGCTTGATCTCCTCGGTTTAAACGTTCTATTAAACGTGTTCCAGGACCGCAATAGTTGTATCCAGGCAAGTGCAACTCAAAAGGTAATTTATTGATTAGTTTATCAATAAGACCATCACCTTTCTTTACTTTTATCATACTGACCAAAGTATGTGCTATCATCCAATTTTATACTTTATAATATTTTCATATATAAAGATTAAACATTTAAAATGTATTCTATTAGTTTATTACTTTTATCATACTGACCAAAGTATGTGCTATCATCCAATTTTATACTTTATAATATTTTCATATATAAAGATTAAACATTTAAAATGTATTCCATTAGTTTATAACACATGCCTGGTTAAACAATGAAGTTTGTAAAGCAAAAACAAACTCTTTCTGTAAAGAATGTAGATAATCAAAGTAATAATTACACTAATAATTCAAAACATGGATTACTTTTACCAAACGACATTAGATGCATTATTTGTGGACCTTCAAACTGTGGAAAAACTAATGTTATGTTTAATCTAATTGAACATCCAAATGGGTTGCGATTTAAAAATATATACATTTATTCAAAATCTTTATATCAACCAAAATATAAAATATTACAACAAATTATGAAGAATATTAATGGTATGGGATACTATACATACACTGACAATGAAGAGATTATTAGACCTGAAGATGCTAGCCCAAATTCTATATTCATATTTGATGATGTTGCTTGCGATAAACAAAATAATATTCGAAATTTTTTTAGCATGGGCCGTCATAATTTGATAGACTCTTTCTATTTATGTCAGACTTACAGCAAAATTCCAAAGCAATTAATACGGGATAATACTAATTTTATTATATTATTCAAGCAAGATGACTTAAATTTAAAGCATATATATGATGATCATGTTAACTTTGACTTTCCAAGTTTTCTAGAGTTTAAACAAGTTTGTAATTTATGTTGGGATTCAAATAAATATTCCTTTATGGTAATAGATAAAAATAGTGACTTAAATAAAGGGCGATACAGAAAAGGATTTGATATGTTTTTAGATATAACCAAGTAACCTTTACAATAATAATCAGTGTTGAGGTAACCATCTTCATAATAACATGCATTTATTATCTTAATAAACATTGATTACGTTCAAATTACATTAATTACGTTCCCATTATGTTCAAATTACATTGATTACGTTCCCATTACGTTCAAATTACATTGATTACGTTCCCATTACGTTGAATTTACGTTCCCATTACGTTGAATTTACGTTCCCATTACGTTGAATTTACGTTCAAATTACGTTCAAGTTGCATAAAGTTTACATGTAACCATGTTTAAATCAAAGAAGCGTGCAAAAAATACTGTGGTTAAAATAAAAACTCCTCCTACCAGATTTAAAAAAAGGAATAGTAAACGTAAAATAATAAGCAATACTACTAATGATGAAGATAAAAAATTAACATGCGATATTATTAAATCAAGCGATTCTATAAGACAAAAGTATCTCGCATTAAAACTAGGAGAATCTGAGGCACAAAGGTACTTTGACAAACAGCTTGAACCAATAACTACACCACTAAATATACTAGCTAATAAAAGTACTTCCAATATTAAATTAGCGCAACCAATCAAACAAGATATTGATACAAAACCGTATGATTTCAAGGTTAAAACAATTAAATCTAAGTTAAATAACATGTTAAAAGAACCCCTAGACACTACATTTATACCAGAACAGCAAAATGATTTAACATTAGCTAAAGAACCAACAATGGAACTTAGTCAGTTAGATGATGAAGTTTTTGAATCAAATGAACCCTTAGAATATAGTAGAGTACATGATCCAAACTTATTTAAGACATCTATAAAACTGTCTGAAGTTGAAGAAAATTATAAAAAACAAGTTGATAAATACGCCTTTCAATATTTAATTGATTTTAATAGACGAGAAGGTGATCCTAGTATATTTGATCATACATTTGGTATAAATTTAGAAGATGGTAATTTAATATTAGGAAAAACACTGGTTACGTTTGATAAAGAGGGTATTATAATAGGAAATAAAAAATATAAGTCATCCCCCGGATTATATGAATTGCTTTTTAAAATAGATCCAAGCGCAAATATTTATAATGAGGAAGATTTAGAGGATTATAAAACAATTTTAACTGATACAAATGCACATAGAACATTATATTTACCTAATGGTAAAATTAAATCTAACAAAGGTATAAAATATAAAAAAATTATATCGCTATTATTTCCTCCTCAAACAAAATTAAGTGCCCCAGCGTCTTCAACACCATATTCTTCAGAAAGATTACAAAACGTTCGATCAAGACTTTTGCAGCGTACGTCATCAGTTGGTTTACAAAATAATAAACGTTTAGGAGGTGGCAATTTAATACCAAACTTTATGACTTCAGTTGGTTTACAAAATAATAAACGTTTAGGAGGTGGCAATTTAATACCAAACTTTATGACTTTAAACAATAATCAAAAGGATTTCATTTACTGGGATGACCCAAATGAATTAGTTGAAAGATTACAACTACTTATTAGTTCAAAAATGGCGGGCAATACATCACATGACAATGAAATTATTTCAATAGTTAAAGAATTAAAAGAAGCTAATATTATTATATAAATACTTAAACACATTCCCTCCTTTTTCATTAATTTATAACTACTCATGTAAGTAACATGACTATTAACAAATTTGGAGTACATATACATAAGAAAAAAATTACTCGGCACGAAACAGTATCAAAAAATGATTTAATTATTATAGATAGACGTTTAAAAGCTGTAGAGAAAGATATTCATGATGCTTATATTAATAACTTTATTGAAGTAAATAAAAAAATTGCAACATTAATTACAGAATTAAAAACAAAACATAGTTTAGATATTAGTTCTTGATAAATTTTGTGTAATAATAAGTATGAGCAAAACAAAAATAGGTATAATTAATGAGTTACATAAACCTGCACTTAAAAACTATAAGCGTAGACATGTAATCATAAAAGGTCTAAATGATTCTTGGCAAGCTGATTTAGTAGAAATGATTCCGTATGCAAAAGAAAACAAAGGTTACAAGTATTTACTCACAGTAATTGATATATTTTCTAAATATGCATGGGCAGTTCCAGTAAAATCAAAATCTGCAAAAGACGTTACTGTTGCATTTGAAAATATTTTATTAAAAAATAAGAATAAGGTTCCGAAAAACTTACAAACAGATAACGGAAAGGAATTTTATAACACTGAATTTAAAAAAGTTATAGATTCGTATGATATAAACCATTATAGTACATTTAGTAATATGAAAGCATCGATTGTTGAAAGATTTAATAGAACTCTAAAAAATGCCATGTGGAAAGATTTAAGTATAAAAGGCAACTATAATTGGATTAAAAACATTGATGCACTTGTTAAGAAATATAATAATTCTCATCATTCAACAATTAATATGAAGCCATCTCAAGTATCAATAAAAAATGAAAAAAAATTATTAGGAAATGTATACAATAGAATAAAACGGGTCGGTTTAAGTCAATATAAAGTTGGAGATTATGTTCGTTTAAGCAAAACCAAATCATTATTTGCAAAAGGGTATACTCCTAACTGGGGTACCGAAATATTTACTATATCAAAAGTACAACTAACTAATCCAGTCACATATTTACTTAATGATTCTCTTGGCCAATCAATTGCAGGCGCGTTTTACGAACAAGAACTACAAAAAACAAAATATCCAGATATATATCTAGTTGAGAAAGTTTTACAGAAAAAAGGAAAAAGAGTTTTTGTAAAGTGGTTAGGTTTAGATAAATCTCATAACAGTTGGATAGATGCTAAAAATATTGTATAACATTTTAAATAAATAAAACTATTGGTTATTATAAATATGTATTTATTTTTACATTAAAAATATACTTATAACCATAAATCGCTCTCACTAAAACTATCAAAACCCCAAGGCAAAGTATCGGTACTATTTTTTATAATACACCGTTTATCATCAAAAGGACTTAAAGCAATTTTTGTTTGCTTAATAGAGTACACATTATGCAATTTTGAAACTATTCCTCTTTGAGTACATTTTTTTTCATTTAAAGTTCTTAAACAATTTTCATAATCTTCAAAAGAAATATGGTTTTTTACTACACTTGTCTTTACTCCTATTATTTTTTTTATAATATCATTATTATTAACTTTTATTGTATACATTTTAGATCTTAGTCCTATAAAGTGAGTCATAATTTTACCGTTATTTTCATCCTTCATTAAACCCAATACCTTTTTATTTACACGGGGAATATTATATTGATTGTTTTCTTTATAATCACTTGTATCAAACTTACTTATATCGCGTTTTATAGTTTCATAAATATCTGATGTGATAATTTCATATATTAACGAGTCAGTATCAATATATAATAACTTTAAATTATTATTAAAAAATTCTTTTTGCATATAATTATAATGAAAATCATACATTACTGTTTTAGATAAATCTAATATTGAAAAGCCAACATATATAGGTTTATTAAATGTAATATTAGGTTTTAAAAGTTCAATAGCCACAACATTTTTATTAAAAATTGTTCGGCTATGAAAATTAGGTCGTGCTATTAAACTTTTTACTCCATATCGACCACCCCATTTTGTTTTTAATTTTATATCACGATGTTTTCTAACATTTTCCATTGTCTTACCAAATACACTATTATTCATTAATTTATACAAGTTTTTTTCAAAATCATTAGTAGCCATTTTTCTTTTTTCTGTATTTAAATCGATATAGTTTTTTAGCCACGGTGATTGACTAAATTTTAAAACTCGATGTATTTTTGACACTTGCATTCCTAAATGTATACATTGCTTTAAATTACTATAATGAATTATATATTTCTCCTTATCATATAAAGTAGTTAAAAGTTTTTTATGTTTACTTCCCGGTGGAATACAATGCTCAGGACAAAGCGGTAAATCTTTATGGAGATTTTGTAAACTTTGAGGATAAGTTAAATCTACTTCTAAAATGTAACCAGTATTGCTAGTTTCTGACAAATTGCATATAGTATTACTTATTTCCAATATTTCCTGGTTGTTTAACCATTTAAAATTTCCATATGGTAGGAATTGAGACATTGCATGACCGTATAAGTTATTAACATCCAAATACATTAGATATTTAGAAGGTAATTCAGGTTTATACTTTTCATTCATGTATTTGTTATTGGCCTCTGCATATCTGTTTGAACATTGACTTATACCACCTCTGATACCCTTCTCTATAAATAGCCACATATTTATATCAGTAAACAATTCAAGTTTAATTTTTGTTATTTTTAACATAGAATCCCAAGATAACCCTGGGGCAGAAACATAATGCACTGGATCTAATTTATACGTGTCTAAACAATTATCTCGAAAATTTTCAAATATGTCACAAAGTAATAACACATCGGTTTTTAAGTACAAATCTGAATATTCACCAAGTGTTTTAATATGAAATGTATTCCATACATCTTGTGCATGTTTGTAATCTACATCAGATAAGTTACTATCATTTAATAAATTAAAAAAATTATCCTGAGGTGGTAAAGCTGTCTCATTTAACTTTTCCCAGGAATTTATATAATCATAAGGAAATACACCTTTTTTACTTAACAAAGTAAATTCTTCATTGCTTAAATTGTTAAATTCTGATTTTAAATTTTTTAGTTTATTATTTGGTAAATAAGATGCTAAATTACTTAAAGAACTAGCCATAAATCGATATGAATCAATAAATCTTAATGAAATATTAGTTCCATACACATATTTCGTAAATGAAATATATTTTTCTATATTAATTGGTAGCACAGAGGTTCTTCCACTTATTCCGGTAGCTAAATCAATTATTATAAAATGTGAATCATAAGATGATAAATTGTGAAAAATTATTGGAATCACATAACTTTCATTATAATTTAAATTACATTCATTATGAGCTGGTCCTCTATAATTTCCTGTTAAATGACAATGATCTCGAACACGGTCTTGTTGCAACGGTTTTTCACATATATGACAATTTATTGCATTTAAATATTCAATCTTTTGTTGAGCCGTCAATGTTTTCATTGGTAATACATTTTATATTATATCCTCAACATTATAAGCAATCTCTTTTAATTCATTTACAAACCACTGAACGCAATCTTCACCACGATAACTATTATAATAAGATTTAGAGTCATCATATGAATATTTTACATAATATCCAACGCTATGTGCAATATGTGTTTGATATACCCCCTTGGTTTCAATATTTGTCACATTACTATCCAATATACTTTCAAAGTCTGCATAAATAACACATGCATTTCTAATTTTTCTCTTAAAGTTTTTAAACTTAAGTATATTAGAATTTTCATCTGGCATTATCGGTTTAACTGGTCTCAGTCCTAATCCAACACAGTCTTGTAAATGTTCCTTAAACTTGCACTCATATCTAAAGAAATGTAAACATCGATCACATATAAATTTTTTATGATTTGTTTTTGAAAGTTGATTACTAACAAGTCTTGATAAATTCTTTATCCAACAAAAATGAAATTTTATTTTATTGTCACATTCCTCATTATTACTTTCAACAACATCTTCTTCTTCTTCTTCTTCTTCATCTTCTACTTCATAATCACTTTGAATCATTAATAAATGTATATGTTTACTTTCATATATTTTACTTACATATACAGGAATAGTTACAAATGTTTTCTTGTTCTTTTTTAAAATATACACATTTATTGTTATATTATTTAGTTTTTCAAATTTTGAAACTTGTGATAACGTCATTGGAAATTTAATACCATTTAAATTAAGACAATTTACATATTTCTTATAAGATGATACTCTCTCGCCATGAATTTTTGATGGATAAAGTGCTGATAATACTGCCCATACAAAACATTTATCATCCTCATTCTGAACATTTATTACAGCCTTTTTTCGTTTTATTTCAACTGGTAAGTCAATAAATGATGAACCATAAAATGGAACAAATTGATTTATATTTACTATCATATTCACTATTTTATATAGAGCCCATCCACTTTGATTTTCTTGAAAAGTTTCTAAATCTTTTAATACAACATCAATAACATTTTCCTTATACCAATGTTTTAAATCTGTTGATACAAAAATTTCATTATTTTTAGTATTAAAATATTTGTATTCAAATATATGTTCTTCTTCTTTAGCTGATGGTAAAACAAATTCACCACAAAATATTACGTTAACTTTTAAAGCACTATATTTTGTTAAAGCATTTTTAATTCTAGATGCAAACATATAAAATGCATCGTTCAAAAATTGTAATGGATCAATGTGACTTAAATTAATTAACACTCCTGTTCTAACACGTCCTTTAAATGATGAATTTATTTCCTGCCATTTAATTCGATCACTACGTTTTAAACTATTTATAGTTCCTCCTCCAACTTTTTGTTTATTTTCTAACAATGTTTGAAAATATTTTAAGACACTTATATTGCTTTCAATGCTTCGCTTATATCCAATTGAATAGGTATTTTTATTATTTTTTAATAACTTATTTAACAACTTTATATTTATTTTATTATAATCAGACCACTTTTTGCACTGAATACTTGAATAATTTGAACTATTCAAATGTTCAATAATTGTTCTCATATGCTTAATAATCTTACAACCGTTATCCATTGTAAATTATATATTTCAGTTTGAAAATCAAAATATAAATCACAATTGTTTTTAAAAGTTCATTTATTTATAGAGTTTTACATAAAAAATATGCATTAATCACTATGTTATACTTTTACAATTTCGTCATCAGAGTCTAACACTTGTACAGTTTCATCGTCCGAGTCTAATATTTCAATAACTTGTATCCAAAGTTCTCATGAGAACATGTGTTTTATCATCCGGCCCTACATTTAACTAAAACATGAAATGTATAACAAAAAATTTGTCTACGTTTGGAAAATATTGTTTTATCATATTGCATAAGAATAATTTATATACGAAGTTCTCATGAGAACATGTGCTGACGCTCACACAGTTTTAACACGTGTGCTTCAAGTTACGTTCAAGTTACATTCGAACTAATGCGCTTGTGTCTAAAGTTTCTCATGAGAACATGTGCTGTTTGCAAATTTCGAAGGAATGCGCTTGTGTCTAAAGTTTCTCATGAGAACATGTGCTGTTTGCAAATTTCGAAGGAATGCGCTATAAATACACTGTTATAAATAATTTAACACTGTTATTGTAATAGTTATTGTTATAATCTATGTTTAACAATCCTTAAGAATATATATCACAAATTATACTATAACCTTTCATATTATACCCCACCATGTGTAATATAACGTCATTATAACATATAACTACTACAACGTCATAATCTTATAACCAATAACAAATCAAACATAAGAATTAATATCGGTATCTCACTCTTTACCACTATTGCTTTCTCACTCATAACCTTGGGTATTGTAGAGAATGTACTCACAAAAAACAAACGTCGCTTGCGACGGGGGTAAAAGCTAGTATATTATAATGTCCCAGGTGTATATTTATATTCTTATGATCTTATATTCTTATATGTTTGGTTCGAATTTTGTATGGCATCTCGAAAACGGCTCCAGGGAAGTTTTTAAAAATTTCCTATTTCGTAGAGAATAAAATTCTAAGACTTTTGGCGTCCCCGGATTTTTCCCTGAATTTCCTGGAAACCCGTAATTTTGGAAAAACTGGAAAAAAAGTGATCCCTTTTTTGCTGTATTACTTTTAATTTGGAAAAGATAGAAAGTTGAAATTTTGCATGTGTATTAAGCTATTTAATGCTGACATTTCTCAAAAATTAGAAATTCAAAAATTGAAAAAGGGGGGGTTAAAGAAATTCGGGGGCCCGGTAGGAAACTTTGGAGAAAGTTCATATTCTGAATTCTAGAATAATTAAGTATATTATTAATGAAAAAAAATTCAAAATTTCAAAATTTTATTTGGGGGCACGGGGGCTGTATTTTCCGAGAGTAAAAATTGTGCTAGAAAGTTGAAATTTTGTATATAGCCTAACCTTGGTAAGTTATTTACGAATCGAAAAAAAAAATTCCAAATTTTGAAAAAAAGTTGGTCAAAAAACGCATAAATTGAAAATATTTTTTATTTTTATAAAAAAAATATATTTTTTAGTCAATTTATATGTGTCAATGTATTTGTGCGAGTTTATTTATTATTTCAATTTAAAAATAGAACAGTTAAATATGAAATTTAATTACGAATTATTTTATTGGATTCAAATTATACACGCCAAAAAGACGTCGCATTGCGACGGGGGTAAACTCAAGTATATTATAATGTCCCAGCTGTATATTTATATTCTTATATGTTTATGTCTTTATATGTTTTGTTCGAATTTTGTATGGCATCTCGAAAACGGCTTCAGGGAAGTTTTTAAAAATTAGGCACATAACAGGTAATAGACAATCTATTCCTGTCTTCGGTAGCAATGTGCAACAAAACATGTCTTAAAATAACTTCAACGGCAATATCTATACAACAACAAGCCTAATTTATTTGGCAATAACTTACGACAACCCAAATAATACCTTATATACTATACATATATCTCGAGAAGTCACCTATAATACTCCCAGATCCTTCAGTTCTTCACATCTTGGGAACATCTCTACCACCTATGAAGCCATCAATGACCATCCATTGAAAACAACACGCAACATATACTTATGAAAGATATTAAAAACTTAAAATGTATTCAATATCTTAAGAAAATTTCAATGATATACAAACTATTTTTAAGTTTAGGAATTTGTTGAGACTTGTACTTAGTGAATATCGAGAATACAATATTTTAATCGGATATTCTGGCATACTCATTGGCAACACCACGCCATTTTTTACCAAAACTCTATACAAATTATTTCTGTAGGCCTCCGTCTGAAATGATTTTATTACGATGAAGATCAGTAATGACTAAGTCCAAGAAGGATGATGTCATGAAATATACCAAAGTGCAATTCTATTATATTAGTCTGATAAATACGAATTCTGCCATTTTTACTGTAATTTAATCAATTTTCAATGAAATTTATAAATCGCTTCTCGGCCTCTTGGCGCTCGAAGAGATCAGACGTACTTCACGCCGCTCTGCACATTAAAATTTATTAAAATTCAAAGTGACAATATATTTATATAAACTGTACACCACCTGTTGCAGGAAGTCCGGAGCTGCAAAATAATACTTTTCCGGAGGACCTGCGAGGAAAATTATAGGAAATACGGCCAAAAGAAAATCGTCATCTGTTTTCTGAGGTAATCGTACTGGGAGCTCGCCTGTCAAGATTTTTAGCAATTGACATATTAATCCAATTGATTGTTATATATCAATTACTAAAGAAAAATAAGGGCTACGCATTAAGAGTTATCAGGACGACCGAGGTGGAAAACTGTGCGAGGTAGGGGCCTGGAAAACCTAACAATAGAACATCAATTGCAATATGGCTGCCAAGATGGCGATGACAGTGAAAAGGTATAATCCAGCAACCTATCAGTAAGCGCAGATTAGATCCATAGCAGGGAACTCCACCATCACTGCAGCGGAGATTCACACCGTTCAAACAATTTTCTACGAGAGGCCCATTGTATACATATTAAAGTATACTCTTAATATCCAAGGGCCTAAGGGGGCTGAAGATCTTCAGAAAACTATCGTGCAGCGCTACAGGGGTGTGTCGTCCATATTTAGTGTCAAACATTACAGTGTGCAGCGTGTAGGACATTCTTTTACATACATCAGAGGACAGTTACTTGAAGCATTTTATGTTTAAACTTTTTGTAAATTATTGTTATTAGTTTATATAAGTATTTTATTATATATATATGTCTTGTAACAATAACCAAATTATTGTCTGTATGTAATAAGAAATACTTAATTGTACATTGTAATCTGTCGTACCAAGAGTGTCAAATAATTTATTATATTTATTTGTTGTTTGTGTGTTGTCTAATTTCTTATAATTTTTTGACATCAGGCACCATAACCTTTATTTTAACTTCCTTTTGACTCCCCATTACGACAGCGTAATTATTTTAGTATCCTTTTGACCTTTTGCTTTGCTTTTTTTAATTATATGATTTTCTAATTTTTTACCCTTAATTTTTTGTTATGCTGAAACCGCTGTAAGTCACCGTAATTTCATACAATAACACGTTCATATTTGATTTCATTTTTATTTCCACAAACGTATTCATTCAGGGCTCGGCTCTGAGCCCATTGCACGAACGCGAACATTCCGGGTAAAACCACAGGTTTATAATCCATGTTGCAAGTTCGCGTATATAGGTCATAACAATAAGCGTCACTTTTAAATTCATTTTACCGTCCTAACTTATCAACTTATTTTATATCTGTATTGACTTTTTGACTCCTCTTTTTACAAATTTAACTTTCTCGTCATAGTATCAGCCGTCTTTTGTCCCCCCATTGTATATATATTTGTTCTTATTTATTTATTTATTATCCAGTTTAATTTGTCTGCTGATTTTGGTAATTTATTATTTTAAGTGTGACATACTTATTGTTATTCCCCACCGCGTAAACCTAACAATTATTATTCTAGCTAGCGACAGCTGTTCCTTGTCCCCCCATTATCTATATAGCATTGTATCGCCTGCTGTCAATGTTATATTATTACCACTAAATTGTCTTCAACTATTATACTTCTATACTGTCACATTGTTTACGATATGCTTAGGATTGTCAGCAATTAATTCTTTAAGGAAGTAATATGCCGACTAGAGAGCCACATTCGTCGAATTCCACGTCCACCACAGCCAGAGGTGCTCAACATGGTATCGCCACTAGGCGTACTACGCGAGCAGCTTCTGCTGAAGCGAATAACCAAGATGGCGCATCTGCCCCCTCCGTAACATCTGAGGTGGAAACAGGAGCAGCGGTGCTGATTGTAAATCAGCCTTACAGGGTGCTTGATACCCTGTACATTAGATTTCCGCTACCTGCAAAGCTTCAATGTCCGGAGGAAGGATGCAGTCGTTTGAACGACCTAGATCCGTGAACCCAGGGTAAGGCCTCTCTAGAGAGACAGTATCACAACATGCGGCTAAAGCGATCAGAGCATGTATGTACCTTCTGCAAGGAGAACCTCGGAGCACGCCCTACGAACCATAAATCATGTGCGGGCATGATTGAGTATTTGCGTAGGCCCAGGAATGCAGAACCAGTATTAAGATATACCTGTTCTGAGTGCCCAAAAAGCTACGCTAACGCGAGAGCTTTGTGGAACCACGCAACTGCTTACAGGCGGAGGCGTATCAACGAGGAGGTCAATGGTGGTACCTCTTTACCGGTACCAAACACTAGACAGGAGCGCAGAAGGGTACAGAACGTGATCGCGGAATAGGATGAGGAAGACAACGGTAATGAGAACTCGGATAGCGACAGTTCAGAAGGTGCTGAACAGACAGGGGCTGAATGTCCCAGTGACTCCAGCTCTGACGCCGATGATGTAAACCTTGCACATGACTCAGACATAGTCATAGTGAATGCAGCTCCAGCTGCGGTGCAGGTCCCATCTGAAGCGGAAGAACATCTGGAAGATCTGAGAGACAATATTCCACTAAGGGAATACATTGCCCCCCTGTTAGAACTCCAGGGAGCACCGACGACATTCGAGAATTGGATTACGTTTGAAAACGTCATGCAGCGAATAACGGAAACTGTCGCGATCAAAATGAAGTTCCAGATAGAGGAGACAACACAGCAACATCCAGGAGAAAGGCAGATGCAGACGACGCTGCATATATTCAGAAACTTTATCGGAGGAACCGCAGGCAGGCGGTACGGTTAATACTGGGCGGAGATTCAAACCGCTGCGTTATTGCAACTGAGTGTATCGAGGAACACTTCACTAAAACCTGGGCAAGCCACGAATGTCCTAGCGACATTTATGACGCTTCGACTGGCTCCACCCGGGATGCGGTAGATTTGGGATCCTTTACAGAACCGGAGGTATTACAGCGATTAAAGCGGTTTGAAAATACGGCTCCGGGTGAAGACCGTATCACCTACAACAACTGGAAAGCAGTGGACCCTGCCTGTAAAGTACTTACCAAAGTACTAAATATATGCCTACGCTTCAAGAGAATCCCTAAGGCATGGAAAAAATCGTTTACTGTGCTGATTCATAAAAAAGGAAGTCATGACGAAATCTCAAACTGGAGGCCATGTCGATCTGCAGCACAGTATACAAATTGTATGCTGGCTGTTTAACGAGAAGGCTTACAGATTGGATTACGCAGAACCAGGCTTTGAGCAAATGCCAGAAGGGCTTCTTAGCACACGACGGTGTGCTTGAGCACAACTTTGTGCTTAAACAACGCATGAACCATGCCAGGCAGAACAGAGGGAATGTCTGCATTGCGTGGCTTGATTTTGCCAATGCATTTGGCGCTATATCGCACAATGCAATTTTCAAGTCACTGGCAGCTGCTGGAACGGGGGATGATTTTGTCAGTATCATAAGAGACATCTACAGTGATAGCACTTCGTCAGTCATCACGCAGGACGGAGGAAAGGCGCCCATTGATGTGCATAGTGGGATTAAACAGGGCTGCCCGCTTAGCGGGATACTGTTTAATCTCGCTATTGACCCGATCGTCCGGAATATGCAGGGTTACTCTACGACACACAATGTGCTAGCATATGCTGACGACATTATCCTCCTGAAAAATACTCCACAACAAGTCCAGGATGCAATAAATGTGACATCAGACATCAGATCCAACCACATATCAGTTAAACGAAGTCAAATTCCGACATTCCTTAGTCACTCCGCTCTTAGCTCAATTTGAAGAAATCGCCTTAGACAGACAATTCTTATACAATTCTGAAGACGACCCAGAAATAAGTCAGATAGATCTTTAGTGGAGATATTGCCGAATGGCCGCAATTCAAATCTTTGTTTACTAAATTGGTACATTCCAAAGAAAGCTATGACTGTGCCATTAAATTTTCTCACCTAATAGATTTATTAACGGATGATGCCCTAGATATTATCACGTCTTTAGAAGTAATGCCCGAAAATTATAACACAGCGTGGCAACTTCTATTAAATAAATATGATAAGAAGCCTCCAGTCATCCCTCATCATTTACAATCCTCATATTTGCAATCCACCCCAGTCACAACCGTAGAATCAACCATTCAAGGAACCTTCACCAATATTAAACGAATCCCCACTACTTACGAATGACCTTAAAAAACCTATTTTGTCTAAATCAATTTTTGTAGATTACAACTTCAATAATATATTTATATCTGATAAAGTCAAAATATTAAAGAATCACATCAGCGCCAAAGCTAAATCAAAACTAAATATATTTAATTCCTCGTTTAACCCCCACAATGAAAATATCACATACTTTATGCGAATTGGTGAAACATTAAAGTATTCACATTTTAATCTTAATGTAAAACACCCTATGGTTTTAGCTTATGATAATGCGTTAACCAAAATTATTAAGAATTCCAAATATAAAAAAATATTTCATACACGCCCTCCAGTGTTATGCGAAAACTTAATACTTTTCCTCACTACGAGATCACCTAAAACGTTTTTAAGAGTTTCCAATACCCCATACAATGGTGCATGTACTATTTTAGTACAAATGAAAATTAATTTACATTCCAAACCTTTTTGAACTATGTCCAAAAGTCTTTCCAATTTCCAACCTATATACCCAGGTCACTATTCTATTGAACTTTTAATAACCATAGCCCAGGATCTTTATTTTAGTACTAGAGATATGATCCAGCCGCGTCGCCTTAATTATGGTCTACATAATACTTCAGTCAAAAGTCGTCCGCCCAGAGCTAGACTAAAACTTCTACGAAGCTTCAAACGACGATTAATTGGCAAGGATTGATAAAAGAAGATTCATCACCACTTAATTGCAGCGTATGTTTGTATACCGAAAATCTTGACTGGACCAGATCAACAGCAGCGTGTTGCAGCCGTCCAGACTTTTTCATCTCAAATTAAGGGAGCATTTTGTAATTTACCTTAACATGAATATTAAGAAATTTAGAAATTCCCATGGAATTTCAACCCGGGAGTTATGGTAAAGCAAATTCCCCCTTTTAATGTAATGTATTTTCTAGTTTAAAAGAAACATTGTACTATTTTGATTATTTGTTCATTTCTTTTATGGTAATATTATATTCTTTGTTATTTAATGTAATTTCGATTTGCTCCTTTGTTTGCAAATCACTCTATTAACAGCTCTCAAGCCAGCAACAAGGGCAAAGTGAATTAATTATATTGTATTGTTATATGTATATTCAATTGTGCGTGTATTATAAAAGCATTAAAAAATAAAACCACGTACTTTTTACTAAAATCCTAATCTACCAAGTTCAGCGAAGGTGTTTTTTATCAAATTAAACTTCTACAACAAAACACTCCCCTTTCCCAGTCACTTGGATCTCCCCAGCCAATTACCATCCCGCTGTGTGACCTCATCACGATCCAACCAAGGAAAAGTGGTGACATTACAGATGATGTGTTCCATTTGGATGCTGAATGGGTTGACTTGAAGGCAACAAATGTGACAAACGTTATCAGTGATGCCGCTGCATTACCAGGAAGTGAAAAAGGAGACACTCCATCTAACCCATCAAAATTCCCGGAATCAACAAATATTACATCTGAAGAAAGTATATACGACTCAATAATTGATCCTGATTTCTTAAACTCAGAATCATCTTCATCTTCAACTAAGTCAGTAGATCGTAACAATATTAACAATGACGCTTGTTCAGTACAAAATTAGTACAGAACATAAGATATGTCTCTGCTGACATTCCAATATTATAATGTATTGTTGTCTCTGGTAGAAGTTATACGCATGGCAACATTACGACTATTGGAGTGTACGCCACGGCCATATACCGAGGCAGTCAGTTGTGTTTTGGCTTTTACACTGTCAAGTATCATAATTCGCAACCATTTTGTATTATAAGAATTTTGGTTAAAGTTATTTAATAAAAGTGTAAATTAATTTTATCGTTGAATAATTGAATAAATTATTCAATCTATCTTACTCGCATGGTTTTATTTCGTACATGCGAAGCTGGTCCTTCGAGCCTTACAAAGCTGGTCCTTCGAGCCTTCGAAGCTGGTCCTCCGAGTTTATTAACCGCGTGTGTTTTCGTTGTGTTTTGATGCGTTTTTTTACATTTACCCCTTGGCGACTCTAGAAGTCACAATTGCCATTGATTGGGTAATGCTACGCTCTATTTTAACGGATTCACAGAGGATTTGGATATTACAATTACATTTCAAGAAGGTTTTAATTCCTACAAACAAAACTGGTCTTACAAGCCATTGGTAACCGCGTGTGATCTCGTTGTGTTTTGAGGTTACATCTGTATAATACCCGACACGTGTACAAGCTATTTCTTACATTTACCCTATGGCGGCCCGGCAAGTCATCAATTGCCATTGATTGGGTAATGCAACGCTTGATTTAGACGGATTCACAGACGGTTTGGTTACTACACATTTATATTTCAAGAAAGTTATCATTACGGAAGAGGATACATGGATGCTGGAAGAGAGTAAAATACTTTTTTACTCATGAAGGTACAAAGCTATTATTACTATCTACAATTACCAATTTATTAAAAACTTCTTAAGTTGCTGGATTAACCTGGATTAGTTTTGTCATCCACGTTTCGTATATCGTAAAAGTACGATTTTATCACCTAAGCAATATGGAGGGATTGAAAAGGCTTAGAACGGCGCGGACGACTGCAAAAAGTTCAATATCAAGGATGGACAATTACGTCAGCGACCCAAGAGCTCTCGGCTCCGCTACAGTGGAGTTGCTGGAGGTGAAAAAAGAAAAGTTGATGACTACATTTCAATCGTACGAGCTCACGCAGTACAGCATTTTAGAGATTGATGATCAAGATGATGAAGACATAGAAGAAGTTGAAGAAAAGTATTTTAATATTCTAGCAAAATTAAATGCTAGCATCAATAGATTAAAAGAAGTTGATAGGCCTAACTTAGTTCCATCGAAGCTTCCAGCGGTGGAAATTCCAAACTTCGATGGCAAGGATATAACCAGGTTTAAGCCCTTTTATGAGCTCTTTCAAGCAGTTGTTCATAATAATACCTCATTGTCCGATGTACAAAGACTTTTTTATTTGAGAAAGTATCTCCTTGATGAGGCTCTCTCAATAATTATAAATCTGCCGCTTGTGAACAGCTCATACAAAGAGGCTCTTGATTTATTGTTAGCGCGGTATGAAAATAAAACGAGATTAATCTTTAATCATATTAGTATACTACTTGATATTCCAAACATGCAGAAAGGTACTGCAGTCGCTATAAGGGCTTTTTTATGTCAAGTCAAACAGCAATTACAAGCGTTAAAAAATCTTGATGAGCCTGTAGACAAATGGGATATGATTTTAATCTCAACCTTAAGTAGAAAATTAGATATCTTTACTAACCGCACTTTCCACATGGAAAGAAATTTAGAAAAACTGCCTACTATGGCAGAATTTATTTCATTTTTAGAAAGACGTGCAATTGCACTTGAGTATAGTTCAGATTATAAAAATATGTCACATGACAATAATTATAAAGAAAAATTTATTGATCAACAAAACACATTTGGAAAGTTGCATAATCAAAATAAGTATTCACATAATAATATTGTATGTAATCTTGCTATTTATGACCATACAAACTTTGAGAATGTTATGGAACAATCTTGGACGACTGAGAAAGTCCCAGAGGAATCAGATGAGTTTTCTGAGGAATGCTTAAAGGCTGAACATAATTTTCAAAATTCAGTAGCACTTAAAAATAATACTTTAACTGTTGATTTGCCATTACTCAGCCCAGTAAATAAACTAGAATTGGGGGATTCTTTCTCAGTCGCCCTGCAAAGATTTAATGTGTTAGAAAAAAGATTTAGACGCAATCCTTCACTATTGGAGGTCTATAAAACATTATTAAACAAATCAACCATTATTATGGCATTAGGTTTGAAACACAATATTATTTTTATAAATAGCAAGATAAAAACAAATTTAATTTGCTGCAAGTCTAGTGTGGCTCCATCAAGTAAGGTACTTACAATACCCCAACTTGAGCTTATTAGCGCAGTGTTGCTGGCGCAAATAAAACAAGCAACAGATAAAATTTCTGATTCAAATACAATACTTCCATCAGAAGGTGAAGATACTAATAGCAATGCTTACAACATTGAAGTAGAACAAGCACCTTTACTGTTGGATTTGTTTAAAGAATTTTCTAACATCATTAAACTGAAACATTTTTGGCTCATTACTATTATTGTAACTAAGTTGATGATTGTTGTGCCAATTATGTTAATGATATTTGATAATTACGGTTTCTGTTATATTTATGATAGTTATTAATTTGTTTTATATTATTTTCACAAAATTATGTAGACTACCATAGAATTAAGAAGTTTATATTATTTTGTGTAATTTTGTTTATAATAATTTTAAGAAGAATTAGAATTAAGAAGTTTATATTATTTTGTGTAATTTTGTTTATAATAATTTTATGTAATATTGTATAATTTGATATTGGTTGTGAGCTTATCTATTTATCCTGGGCTCGCAATTTATGTTCAGTACAAAATTAGTACAGAACATAAGATATGTCTCTGCTGACATTCCAATATTATAATGTATTGTTGTCTCTGATAGAAGTTATACGCATGGCAACATTACGACTATTGGAGTGTACGCCACGGCCATATACCGAGGCAGTCAGTTGTGTTTTGGCTTTTACACTGTCAAGTATCATAATTCGCAACCATTTTGTATTATAAGAATTTTGGTTAAAGTTATTTAATAAAAGTGTAAATTAATTTTATCGTTGAATAATTGAATAAATTATTCAATCTATCTTACTCGCATGGTTTTATTTCGTACAACGCTAACAATAACATAAGTAGTAATGATACAAACATAGTACTGAGTTCAGATTTGATTCTTAACAACCAACCGACTAGACAGAATGATGCGTTAACTATTTACTTTCCAACACCTGAAGCAATGACTTGTACCGAAGCTGAATGTGACAAAATGTTTAAATGCTTTGCTTGGACAGCATGTAAACAAAACCTCAAACGTCATCTTGAGCAACAGTACCAAACTAGAATTAAAACCGTCATATTCTTTTGCAATATGTGCCGCTCTGTTATCACTAACGAGCCATCTTGGCATCTGGTTTATTGCTCAGCGCCACAACCAACAAACAACAGGCCATTGGTACAATTCAGGTTTAAATGCAAGTACTGTGAATATACATGCCCATCAAACCAGGGTGTCGTTAACCACGAACGCAAACATATACGAAATGATCTGGAAAGTAAAATCAATCCACCTGGGTCTGAAATCAGCCCTCCAGACACGCGCCAACGCAAGCGTAGATATTATGGACGAAACCGTGTAACCAATAACAACAACGACAATGTAGAACAAAGTACTATCTCACCAATCGTATCAAACAACCCTATAATGACTGCAACACCTCTATCTACTGTGAATGCACCTACTAATAACATCCCATCACCTATAATACCACCTATAGAAACTATAGCATACAAATGAGGTCCATATAATACCAGATACCGTCATTACTGCCATTTCACCAGTCATTGAATCCGAACATATTCCATCCCAAGCTTCCACAGTGAATAGTGTAATTTCAGATTTTACGATGCCTCTAAGTCCTCATGCAGCCGATATCAACAACTCCGATATAGACGAGGAACCTGAAATTATCAACGATAACTTCCCACGACTACAGGATGAGATTTCAGACGACTCACCACTGAATGGCTTCAATGACTCACTACTTAATATAATAAATGGTAATACAAATACTCATAATTGGGAAAACTTTGAACATATTTTAACAGAAATTACTATTGAGGCAGGTAAAATTGTTAAACTTCCAGCCAGAGATCCCAATTATGTCGCAAAAGCACGTAACATAGGTGACGTTAACGATGCAAAATTTATACAGAAGCTCTATAAAAGAAATAGAAGACAAGCCATGCGTTTGATAATGGGCGAAACAAGTACAACATGCCCAATAAACAAACAAGACATCCACAACCACTTCACGAAGACACTGACCTTTGTGGACTACCCAAATGATATTTACCCTATTATAGAGGAAAACGTACGTGAAGAAATAAATACCAGGAAATTTACACCACTTGAAGTATCAATAAGATTAAGAAAATTTGAAAATTTATCCCCAGGGGACGACAGACTAACGTATAGACATTGGCGCTCATCAGATCCGAGCTGCAAAATTCTTACTCATATTTTGAACTGCTGTTTAAAATACAAACGCATACCATCGCCCTGGAAGATTTCAACAATAATCTTAATTCACAAAAAAGGTTGTGAAGCGAAAATAACCAATTGGCGCCCAATCGCAATCTGTCGAACAATATATAAAATTTATACCGGACTTTTAACATCCAGGCTTACTGATTGGAGAGTAAACAATAACATCTTAAGCTACTGCCAAAAAGGATTTTTACCTTTTGATGGCGTATTTGAAAATAATTACATACTTCAAACTATCATCAGAAAAGCAAAATCATCCAAAGTCAATAAAACATGTATTGGATGGATAGACTTTGCAAACGCATTTGGCTCAATCCCACATAAAGCTCTTCTAAATGCACTGACTGCTACAGGTGCAGGTAACACCTTTGTAAGTATTATTGAAGACATTTATTCCAATAATACAACGAGAGTTCTTACAGCCAATGGCTATACAGAACCAATCAATCTTAATAGCGGAATAAAGCAGGGCTGCCCACTTAGCGGATTACTGTTCAACATTGCAATTGACCCTATAATACGCCAGCTACAAGGTTCAAATCTTGAACATAGGGTCATTGCGTATGCGGACGACATCATCCTCATAGGAAATAATAACACCCATTTGCAAGAACTTATTGACGTAACAAGCACGCTAGCAAAACGTGTGGGTCTCCTAATTAACCCCAAAAAATGTTTTGCTATGCAATTCAATGCATCAAACAATCCACCTTGTTTTAATATCAACAATGTTAATATCCGCAATCTAAAAGAAGATGACTTCGAGCGATCGCTAGGCGCCCCTGTAGGCTTTAATATTATTCCACGTAATGTTGATACTAAAGCCATTGCCACAATCGGACAAAATATAATGTCGTGCAAACTCGCACCATGGCAACGCATTAATGCACTTAAAACGTTCATGTACCCTGCATGCAACTTCTTAATGCGAGTTGGTTCTTCCACCAAGACCATGTGGGAACAACTAGACAATAAAATGGGGCCACTTATCAAAAAGTCACTATACATTCCACAGGAAGCATCATCCAACTACCTATATGGCTTCTCAAGACAGGGATGTATTGGAATACCAAACACAGCAATGGATAGTGACATATCTCTTATTGATAATGCTTATAAGTTACTAACATCCAAAGACCTCATTATATCCGATTTAGCAATGAAAGAACTCAACGAGACATACATCAGCAGACTCCGCGCCCCTCCTTCAAATGAAGATAAAAGCAATTATCTTTCAGGTGAGATTAAAGGAATCTTTAGGGCACCTGCAACATCAACATCAAATACCTGGACAAGAGCGAGAATGGCATCTAGACGCATTACAGTAAGATGGAACTTTACAACGGAGGGTATTTCTCTAAACCACGATGAAACTTACATTAGAGAACCCCAACGAGGTAACACAATGCAGATCCTCAGAACTATTGACAGGAAACAACACACAAAAACTCTACATGAATTGAAAAGCCAGGGTAAAACAATGGAATGCGTCTCAAAACACCAGGCTAGTTTCCATTTTATAAATGACGCGCAATATACTAGATTCGTCGAATGGCAGTTCATTCATAAAGCTCGTTTAAACCTAGTGAAACTTTATGGAGCAATGCCATGGCTCCCTGAAAACGAGCAATTATGTAGAGTTTGTAAAAAGGCCAAGGAAACTTTAGGACATGTCTTAAACAGTTGTTTACAAAAATATGGCTCCTCTTCCACCGACCGACACAATGCGTTTCTGAAAAGAATTAAGAACGCTGCAATTGGCCGCAATTTCTCTATCATGTCAGAAAACCAAGGAATTGGTAGAGATAACTTAAGACCTGACCTTGTACTTTTTAAAGGTGAGTCATGTTACATAATAGACGTTACAATACCATTTGAGAATCGCTTTGAAGCATTGGAAAAGACACGCAGAAATAAACTGGAAAAGTACGAGAACATAAGACAAGAACTCGCAGATAGATTCCAGTGCGTACAGATCATACCAATAATTATAGGATCACTTGGTTCATGGGACCCATATAATGACAATTTCATCAAAACCCTGTGTACCAAGTCATACGCAAAAACATTACAAAAATTGGCGGTGTCAGAAACCATCCTTCACTCGAGAGGCATTTACATCTGGCACATAACAGGTAATAGGCAATCTATTCCTCTCTTCGGCAACAATGTGCAATAAAACATGTCTTAAAATAACTTCAACGGCAATATCTATACATCAACAAGCCTAATTTATTTGGCAATAACTTACGACCCAACCAAATAATACCTTATATACTATACATATATCTCGAGAAGTCACCTATAATACTCCCAGATCCTTCAGTACTTCGCATCTTGGGAACATCTCTACCACCTATGAAGCCATCAATGACCATTGAAAACATCATTCAACATATACTTATGAAAAATCTTAAAAATCTAAAATGTATTCAATATCTTAAGAAAATTTTAATGGGATACAAAGTATTTTAAGCTTAGGAATTTATAGAGAATTGTAATTAGTGAATATCGAGAATACATTATCTTAATCGGATATTCTGGCATACTCATTGGCAACACCACGCCATTTTTTACCAAAACTCTATACAAATTATTTCTGCAGGCCTCCGTCTGAAATGATTTTATTACGATGAAGATCAGTAATGACTAAGTCCAAGAAGGATGATGTCATGAAATATACCAAAGTGCAATTCTATTATATTAGTCTGATAAATACGAATTCTGCCATTTTTACTGTAATTTAATCAATTGTCAATGAAAAATGAAAAAGAAAAAAGAAAAATGTCTAAAAATTCGAGGGAAGCAATATTTTGGAGTACTCAACCACAGAATTTTCATCACTCATTTATGTTAAACACTCCGTTTCTCAAAATAGACAAAAATAGAGTTGTACCACTACTGAAATGAGTCCTTGATGTCATAATATATAAAAGAACACAATTTCTAGATATTTAAAAATTTCGTAGCAATGATGCAGTTTTTTTACTGAAAAAAAAATTAAACATGTTGGATTTAAATTTAGCGCCCTCTAGGGTTTGACTGTTCTACCTTTCTTTTTACACTCGGTATTACTATACTCTGTAATACCGTCCTACTATGTAATTCTATACTCTGTGACTCCATAACACATGTGTACATTTTAATTAAATAATAAACCTGATTAATATAAATTAATAGTTTATCTCTGCTAAATATAACAGGTTATGGGCCCAGATAAACCTAGAGACGTTTAATGTGTGTTTTTCGGAAAAGTGGATAAAGACTTTTAGTGTGGTGAATATAACCTTAAAAAAAAAAACGTGGCTGTTGAAACTGTTTCTGTTTTTTTTTTGTGTTTAAAGTGTTCTCAACGAATAAAAATGGCATCGAATAATTCACTGGCATTAATCGAGAAGCTAACCGGCCGTGAAAACTATTCGACTTGGCAATTCGCAGTGAAAACATACCTACAACACGAAGAATTATGGGATTGTATTGAGGTTAACCCGGCGTCACCCACAGATTCAAAACGTGATACAAAAGCGAAAACAAAGTTAATTCATAGTTAGTTCATATCCAAGAGGAAAACACGGCCAAAGGAGTTTGGGACAAATTGCTGCAGTGTTCGACGACTCAGGACTTACACGCCGAGTTGGTCTGCTACGTGATTTATGTAACACATCGTTAAGTGGATGTCAAAATATAGAAGAGTATGTGAGCAAAATTATGTCAACTGCTCACAAGCTGCGCAACATTGGCTTTAAAGTGGACGACGAGTGGCTCGGGACATTGCTGCTCTCCGGTCTGCCCGAATCATATCAACCAATGATTATTGCGATCGAAAGCTCAGGCACAAAAATAACTGCAGACAGTGTTAAAGCAAAACTATTGCAAGATGTTAGAAATTCAGACAACAAAACAACGGCTTTTGCTGTCAACAAGAAGTTTCATAACAACTCTGTAAAGAAGAAGTTCTACAAGGGTCCGAGATGTTATTCCTGCAATCAATATGGACATAAACGTTCTGAATGCAACAAATACAAACACATGAACAAGACACAGAAACCTAGCTCTTCTCATGCTGCTGTGTTTGTTACATCATCCCACTATGGTGATGCTTGGTACATAGACTCCGGTGCTTCGGCACATATGACTAAGACCAAGAATATAATTGTAAAGGAAACTACCCCTATAACAAAGAACATTCGTGTTGCTGATAACAAAGTGTTATCTGTGCAAAGCTCAGGAGATGTCAGCTTAAACATTTATGACCAAAACGGGCAAGAGAATAAGATTCTGTTCACAAATGTCTTATATGTTCCTGAATTGGCAACTAATCTGATATCTGTAAGCCAAATTATTAAAAATGGAGGCCAAGTGAAATTTGATACCTCAGGCTGTGTGATCATGAATAGCAAGAATCAAATTATAGCAACTGCGAGCATTGTAAACAACATGTACCGACTGAACATGTCTGAAAGCCTTGCGCACATGTCTAGTGTTGAACATGAAAAAGATGCTTTTTGCTGGCACCAGAGGATGGGACATCTTAATTTTCAAACTTTAAAAAAATTGTCTGATAACACAGAGCATTTAACTTTCTCAGGAAATACAGAAAATCTGAAATGCATAACTTGTAAAGAAGGAAAGCAGACACGGTTACCTTTTAAAAGTGATGGATTAAGAGTCACCAAACCCCTAGAACTGGTTCATTCTGATGTATGTGGACCAATGGAAACCCAGTCTCTCGGTGGGAGCAGATATTTTTTAACCTTCCTAGATGAATATTCCAAGAAGATTTCAGTATACTTTCTTCACAACAAGTCTGAAGTGCTCAGTAAATTCAAAGAATTCAAGCAAGAAGTTGAAAATCAATCGGATGCTCATATAAAGGTTCTTCGTACAGACAACGGACTTGAATACGATAACAAAACCTTCTCTGATTACCTGAAAGGTGCCGGAGTCATTCATCAGACCACCACACCATACACGCCTGAACAGAATGGGACTGCGGAACGTATGAATCGGACACTGGTTGAAAAAGCGAAGTGCATGCTACTCAACGCTGGTCTGCCGAAGTTGTATTGGGCAGATGCAATACACACTGCTGCTTACATCATCAATCGTTCCCCAACCAAATCCTTAGCTTTCAAGACTCCTATGGAAATGTGGTCTGGACGCAAACCAAATGTTAATCATATGCGTATATTTGGCTGCGAAGCAATGGTTCATCTACCTAAAGAAAAACGCAGAAAATGGGATCCAAAGGCTCAAAGAACGATCTTCATCGGATACTGCGACAATACAAAAGGATACAGATTCACATTACCAAATACTAGAAAGGTAATAAAGAGCAGAGATGCTACATTTCTTGAATCCTCAGTGAAAAGAGATTTTGTTTCGGTAGAATTGAATGAGACAGAAACTGAAAATGACAAAATAAATACAAGAAAAGAAGATGTAAGAGAAAATGCAACAACGGAAGAGGACAGCTTGATTGACAACGACACAAATTCAGAAAGTTCATATGAAACAGAGAAAGGAAACAGGTCAACATCCGACAGTGAATACTTACCTAACACCAGAATTGATTCTCCTCCCGTCAGTAATGTGACATTGAGACCAAGAAATAAAAGAAAAAATAAGAATTTCAACTGTCCATGTACTGAAGAACACACTCATCTGTGTTTATTCTCATCCTGTGTTCCTGTAACATATGAAGAAGCAGTACATTCAACAAATAAAAATGAATGGATAAAGTCAATCAATGAAGAACTTGATGCTCATAAGAAAAATGAAACCTGGACATTGATAGAAAAACCTCCGAATGCCAAAGTGATCGGTAGTAAATGGGTGTTCCGAATAAAAGAAGAGTCAACGGGTCCACGGTTCAAATCAAGACTTTGTGCTAAGGGATTTGCACAAACCGCAGGTATTGACTACACAGAAACCTTCGCTCCGACTGTAAGGTATGATTCAATACGTTTATTACTTTCCATGGCTGTTCAAAACAAACTTAAAATCTTACAACTTGATGTAAAAACTGCATTTTTATATGGTGAACTTGAAGAGACTATATTTATGACTCCGCCTGAAGGTCTATCCTGTGAAAACAACATGGTATGCAAGCTCAACAAGTCGCTGTATGGTTTAAAGCAAGCCCCTAGAAGCTGGAATAAGAAATTTGACTCAATATTAAAGAAATTTGGCTTCATCAACAGCAAAGCTGATCAATGTGTGTATGTTGGTCATGTCAATAATGAGAAATGTTATCTTTGCCTGTATGTGGATGATGGCCTACTATTTTCTAAAACTGAATCCACTCTGAAAGAAATAACCAAAGAACTACAATCTGTGCTGGAAGTAAAAATATTGAACACACCAAGTAATTTTGTGGGCATGCAAATTGAGATATTTAGCAACGGTATTTTTATACATCAGACCAAGTATGTGGAACAACTGTTAGAGAAGTTTAACATGACTGACGCTAACCCGAACACTGTTCCAGTGGACCCCCATGTCAAGCTACAAAAGGAAGATGGAGAACCAGAGAAAAACTATCCTTATAGAGAAGCTGTAGGTTCTCTTATGCATCTGGCTACAGTCAGTCGACCAGATATTATGTTTGCCGTAAGCCTGGTAAGTCGATTTTTAAGTTGCTATAACAAATCACACTGGAATGCTGTCACGAAGATCTTCAAGTACCTGAAGGATACTAAAGATTATGGCCTGAACTACTCATCAACATCAGAGCCACCAGCTGTTACTGGTTATAGTGATGCTGATTATGCAAACGATATTGATACAAGACACTCAATTAATCATAATTTGTTGTTAGAATGTCTAAATTTAGAGGGAGTGTTGGATTTAAATTTAGCGCCCTCTAGGGTTTGACTGTTCTACCTTTCTTTTTACACTCGGTATTACTATACTCTGTAATACCGTCCTACTATGTAATTCTATACTCTGTGACTCCATAACACATGTGTACATTTTAATTAAATAATAAACCTGATTAATATAAATTAATAGTTTATCTCTGCAAAATATAACAAAACAATTCCTTAAAATTGACGATGTCATCATAGTTATTATTTTTGCTTTGCTAAAATTATGTTAATATTGTTGTATTTTGTAAGTACCATATTTGATACCATTTGTACCAAATACAAATCTGAGACATCTAACAGAATAGATTAAACTTTGGCAATAATCGGTAATAAACAATTTCCATAACGACATCTATTTTCTTATATAAAACAAATAATCAAATGATAGCAAATTCAACATCCTCTTATCAGTTTCAAATGTTTACATAAAATCTGTCTGAAATCTACATATACATTTTAAATCTTAAAAACTATAACAAAAATCATCGATCTGATTTAAAAACATTTTTTACAAAAATAATTATTAAACACTTTGCACAGCCCGCCCACCTATAATACTACAAGTGAGTATAGATATACTTATCTAGTGACTTACATTTCAATAATTACACGGTGTGGTAGAGATTGCTCCAATGAACAATTCTACATGATTAGGTTACTAGGTTCGAGGGCTTAGTCCTGCGAAGTCTTCGAACATCATTACTATCAAACAACATTTGCGTCACGGCGATGTTTTCGTTGTTACGAAGTCTCAATTCATGCTTTGCTGCTATAGCTTTTGATTTCTTCTCCGACTGTGTTAATCTTCAGGCCTCTATGTATGTCGTCATTGCAAACATACCACGGTGCATTAACTATTCCTCGCAGAACTTTATTTTGGAACGATTGGATTTCTTTACCGTTAGATTTCTTGGTGCAACCCCAGAGTTGCATATGGGCTGCATATATATATTATATATGAGCAGTTTGTTTTCAATGTTTGGTTTAGAGCGTCCCTCAATTAGCCAGTACATAATCTTGTACTTTATGTTCAGTTCTTTTTTCCTTAACATGCGTTTCCCACCTTAACTTAGGGTAATTATTCGATATAGCTGCCACTTTTGTTTTTCACTTTGTAAAAAAACTACTGCATTTTTGTATGTTTTATTATACTTATTGTATTCTCAAAACATGTCAAAATCACTACACAATATTTAATTTACCACTTTTTATTAAGAAATAGAAGATATTGAGGGTTAAAGTTGACCAAAGAATGTGATATTTGACATCATTTTACACATAATTTCATTAATATTGGCCAGTGTAATACTTACTTCCCAAGATTCAAAGCAACTATAAATATATGTGATGTGTTTGAATATATGATAAAATAAATTTACAAATGGTTTAAATATGTGATTTCAAATATTCAAAAAAGCGCGGTGCTTTTAAATACCTAATTTTACATGTTTCTAATTTAGTAATTAAATATAAACCTAATCGAATTAAACCATATGCATTACAAATATATATTAATTCTTTTTTAAATGAATTTTTAGTTATAACAAGAACCGTTGGTTCCTGCGTGTGTATACATCTCGATAGTATGAGTGATTTTAGATAGTTTTTCATAAAAAATAACATAAAATAAAACGAAAAAGACTTCATAAAACATCAATAACAATAAAAAGATTGTAAGTAAAATTTATTAGGGAGGATATAATTTTGCTGCTGTCTGGACGAATACATATACATTCTTACATTCATAGATATACAGAATACATTCTTTCTCCTCCATTGGGTGTAATGTACTTAAAGAGATATTCATTCAAATACTCGGCTATATGATACTGTCGAGTAACCATAGCTGGGAATAGTTGAGCGAATTTTTCTCCACTGACGCTCAATTGGGTGAATGTTCCCAGGACTCTCATTGAGCTGCAGAACTTGCTATAGTTGCAGCCAACACAACACGCTGGAAAGAGAACTAAGGTACTTCCGGTGTTAAGGATATCCGCCCCCTTTCCAGAACTGGTCATGGTAGCTTGACAAGTATTGATGTGGGGACGGTATCTGAGAGACTAGGGGACCACGCTATCAAGGTCAGCTTTTTGGCGAGGGTAGGTGAGTTATAAGTCTTATACTGTAAAAGCCTAGGGCGCTGCGAGCGCGTATAAGCATTCAAGGAGCCTGGCGTATCGCCAACTTGTCTGGCTGGTAGGTAGCAAGCATGTAACGCCTTCACGACGGACCCCGCTGTCAGGGCACTGTTAAGCGAACGGTGTTTCTGCTAAGGTACATGTGTGCTCATTGTTCGGTGGGTCCACATTGACGGAATTGTGCTGGTGGACCCCGTCGGAGCAAAACTATAAGCTTTAGGAACTTTGAGTTTAGCCAATAACAAACTGTGGGCCTCCGGAAGCACAAGTGGGTAACATATACCACATAAGAGTCCTGAGCACCGGTGGCTGTGTGCCGCAGCACTCTGGAGACATTTGGAAGGTAGATCTGTGATCGTCCATTACTCTCACTTTCTTTCGTACTGATCACACGATTGACAAAGGAGTGTGGTTTAGACATAAAACTGCTCAAAGTCTCGCAGTGAGTTATAATTGGTGATATAACTCCGTGACTATAACTGTGCATTAATGTAGGTATGCCCTGCATTTATTGAACTATTACTTCATAAGTCAACCCGTGGGTGCTTCGGTCGAAGCGGGGAACTGACTAACAAGATTAAAAACCTTGTACATTAAATGGATGAGATTATTAGATCGAGATTGTCAGCACTTGTGGAGACAACGACGAACTATTTAAGTTTGGAGTGGTGCAGCGTGCGAAGTATACGCGAGTATATGGTAGTGTATGGCTAATAGTGACGAGCCATATTAATTATGATAACGCTAAGATAGGAAGTTGATTGGATTCGCAAGAACGACAATCCTCGATCTCATGTGACGACTTAACGAGATTTCTCTGCACTGCATGTTCCGATATGCTTTGCAGGAGGCTAGGGCGGATGGGGTTAACGACCCATCCGTACCAAGCCGAAGTCACGTTAAGGACTCATAATTATTAGAATGGTTCAGTCCAATGGTGAAACTCCGGCGGACATTGATATGAGAGATAGGGTCCTCATGTCTTTTAAAGCTTTGTTGCCCTAAATGTTGTTAACACTGGCTGACTCGAGATCAGGAGGGAAGCGATTGTGTTAACGGCAGACATGGATTTGGGGATGGGGTCCCATAACTATTATTTTGTTGCCTCTATGGCGCTTAGCATGGCTGACTCGTAAGAGGGAAGCGTTTATGCTAAATGCAGTCTGACGGTGAAACTCCGGAAGACATAGATATGAGGGTGGGGTCTCATATCTATTAACTTGTTGCTCTAGCTCCAAACACTGGCTGACTCGTAAGAGGGAAGCGATTGTGCAAGGATGCAGGACGTGACAGGGACTCACAGACTAATTAAGTCAGGGGCATGTGAGTGACGGAGTATAAGGTCACGTTGAGATCTCCGTAGCTGGGGGTGTTGTGACGAGGTTGGTTTTTAACTGACTCACGATCAATATCTTGGTGGCCCACAAATGTTAGGAACTGGGGATCCCTAACATTTACGTAGTCCCATTGATGACAATCTGGCATGTCATTGTCTAAGATTTGGCTTATGAGATGGATTTTGGCGAAGGAGTGCTTCCTTCTAAAATACAGCACATTTAAAAATTTAAAAATTTTTAATGTTTATATAATGAATAAAAAGGGATTGATACATTTATCTCCTTATGATGCCTAATTACAACAATAATAATGATATAAATAGTGGAGACCATGGCCCCGGTCTCCTTCGGACACCCGAGCTTGTCTACTATTATTGACGAAGGTAGCAAAGTCAAGTTGTTTGTATCAGATAAATATGAGCATGTGTTTTGTCCAATCTGCCTGTTAAAAGGCTCTAACATGCTGTGTGTAGGGTAATCTGAGGCTAATAGACATCTATCCACTGAACATCCAACCTTTACACTGGTGTTCATCTGCAACAAAGGGTGCAACAGAAATTTTAAAACTCATAAAGGCCTAATCCAACACCTTGGCCGCTGCACAGGACCCATTGAGGTGCCGGAGGAAGAGTTTAAATGCAATGTATGTGTGCTGTCTTTTAAGACGCAACGGGGGCTGAGCCAACATACTAAACACGCACACCCGGAGATAAGAAATACGCAGAGACTGGCGGGATCTTCTCCTGTCCCAGTGAGATCAACAAGGCAGTCGAAATGGTCCGAAGAGGAGTTGAGGACGCTGACTGAGCAGCTAGTACGTTTGGCGAACGTAAAACATATTAACAGTGAATTAGCTAAGCTGATTCCGGGCAAAACTGCCAAACAAATCTCCGATAAGCGTAGGCTTATCCGGGCGAAGCAGTTAATTACGGAAGCTGGAACTGCAACTAACACTAGTATTAATGTTCACAACGTCACCCTTCGTGAACAGGTCAGTGTAATTACACCACCTAGAAAATGTTCAAACTTCTACACCGACTGGGCGGGTAGAAAGGCTGGTGGACTTCTTCACTAGTGAGGAACCACACGGTACATCTATCTGCAATGTATCGCTGAATCAATCTCATGGTATGGTTCATGAGTTTGTGCCGGAGGTTATAGAGTGGATGGGGTCTATTGAGTCTCTCTGGCAACAGTGGGTATTACCAATCACAGCATCTGATAATATAATGGAACTAGATAAACTCATAAACGATTTAGTTGGGAAAGGTGCCTCGAGACAAGTTCTCCAGGAGGCGGTGGAGCTTATTGCTTCTAAGTTCCAAGAGCTACTTGCACCAGCTATGGTAAGGAATGTGCAGAAGTCGCGTAGGCCAAGGAGGAGAAGAAAGGGCCGCAGTAATAGATTCTCGAGATAAAGGTCCATCAGGAAACATGCTTTTGCATCAGCGCAAGACATGTTCTACAAATGTCCCAGAAAGTTGGCTGACAAAATTATTAATGAGGATGTATCTCCTCTCGAGGGTGATACGAGCAAGCTAAATCCCGATAAGATTAAGGATCTTTACACAGAGTTGTGGGGCACACGAGGATCTTGCAGTTACAAATTCGATTCCAAAAATACCATATCACTAGTTGATCTAACGCCCATAGATCCCGATTATATCAAATACACAATTGCGTCGCTGAAAAATAAATCCTCCTGGGTTTGACCATATAAAAAAGGAGCATATAACAAAAGTTGAGGGTTTGGAAATTTCATTAGCCAAATTCTTTAACGCTCTGATATTACTAAGGCTATACCCAAAAATATGGCTGGAGAATCGCACAATCTTGATTCCGGAAAAGGGCGCCGATCCCAGTCAGGAAACTAACTGGCGCCCGATCACGATCGCGTCCATACTAGCAAAATTATTTGCTAGTGTCATATATGACATGTTAAAGTTTTATTTGAACATCAATCCAAAGCAAAGGGGGTTCACCACACAAAATGGGTGCCTCAACAATGTTAGTATCTTTGAGGAAGTCATGAAGGAGGCGAAGTTGTCGGATGGTGTAGTAGTGTCGGTCTTGGATATTTCCAAGTCCTTCGATAGTGTGCCGCATGACGCTATTATAAAGGCGCTTGAACGACAAGGCGTCCTACCTCTAATCATTGCCGCAATAAGCAATATGTACTCAGGCGCTTTCACTAACATTGCTGTGGGGGACAATGTGGTTCCTATGAGTATTCTGAAAGGAGTTAAGCAGGGTGACCCCTTGTCGCCGCTGCTTTTCAACGTCGTTTTGGACGTGGTGTTCGACAACTTAGAAGTAACAATGGGGTACAATCTGAACGGTCAGCAAGTAAAAGCGCTGGCTTTCGCTGATGATATCATTTTAGTGGGTCAAAACGTAGCTGATGCCCAATTGCAATTGAATATTGCGTGCAACACCTTACACGATGTTGGTTTGAAAATATCGGTGACTAAATCATCATCTTTCCAAATAAAAACTCTCCCTGGAAAAACATTTGGCGTTATAGATCCAGAAATTAAGGATCCAATAAGTGGTAACTACCTTGCATTTAACGAATGCGATAAAGTATTCAAGTATCTAGGAATGCACTTATCACCGTGGTTGGGCATAAAGGCTGAGAAGATAGCGTCCGATATGATTACATGCATAGAGAGGCTAGGAAAATCTAAACTAGTAGCCTTACAAAAATTGTTTATGTTAAACACATATATGCCCGCTAACAATTACGCAAGCACGTTCAGTAGACCAATCCATCCGCTCTCTGTTCAAGCGTGCGTTCCACCTTCCGGACGAAACCTCTTCTGGTTTCTTATACACTACAGTTAGAGACGGAGGTCTAGGTCTCCCTTATTTCGAAATGCGCAACAAATTTGCAACATTACGTAGTTATGTCAAACTAAATAGTGTTGAAGATAATATCATAAAGGCTATTGTCTCTAATAATAGGTTTCTGAGAAAAGTCAAACTGCTGGCAACCAGATGTGATTTGAAATGGCCATGTACGCTCTCAGAAGTGGATAATGCCAAACTAAAAGTAAAACGCACTTTGCGTTTAAGGTGGAGTACGCTTAATGTCCAAGGTATTGGTGCTCAATACTTCAATGATAGCCAGATCGACGATGGCTCAAGGATCCAGGGCTTCTAGCACCAAACAGGCTTAATGATGGTATTCGTCTTAGAACTAACACATTTGGGTGCAAGTTGGTACTCTCCAAGCGAGGAGGGTCAGCCAACGTGATGTGCGATGGGTGTACAATTAAAGTTGAATCGCTCGGGCATATACTGGGGCAATGCCATGTACTGAAACCATTGCGTATCAAGAGGCATAATGAAATTTTAAATTCGATTATAAATAGCTTGTCTTCCACACACAAAGACGCTGTCTTCATGAAAGAGCCGAGTATTCAATCACCCCTGGGACTATTGAAGCCAGACTTGATTTTCATCAACGACAAATCTGGTTTTATTGTTGACGTTTCTGTACGCTTCGAAAACAAGAATAGTCTGGAATTGGCAATTAAAGACAAAAGAGATAAGTACACCATACTAATTCCACAACTTCATCATTAACACAATCTGAACTCCGTCGAAGTTGCACCCCTTATCTTCGGATCTCGAGGCGCGCTTCCTAAGGCCACAGTGGAGTACTTCAATAAGTTTGGAATCAATACTTATCAGTTGAAGCTCACATGCTGCATGATAGCACTAAGGACATCCATTGAGATGTCCAACATATTTATTGACTATTTTAGAAACCCTAACCCTTAACTCTAATGATTATGTAACTAACGCTTGCTCTTAGCAGACGAGTAGAGAATTTTATGTATATATTGTAACTTGTTTATTGAAAGAAAGGGCGCACATAAACATTGCCCATTATAATTGTGCAAACACTTAGTAAGAAAAAAAGGCACAAAACAAAAAATATAGCCGTAAAACGTTTTGCTGGTTTGTTAAGTCGATTATTGTACTCCCTAGAGTGCTGTCAGTGGGTCCGCCACCCAGGCACTCAGCCTATGGCGCCTTATGCTGGGAGCTGGCGGCCGTCCGGTATGGCGCGATGGTCCCTTCTGGACGTAAGTAGTATGGTTGGACATAAGTTCCTAGGGCGGATAGACCTCCTCGCGGTCAAGCCTGGGTGGATAGAATGATCGTGGGAGATTGTTTTATCTGGCGAACGTCGATCCCCGTCCATGTAGCGTACCTAAACGCTGGAGCCATATCTGAGTTACCGTTAGGATTTTGGTAATCTTGGGGTGTCCCAAAGCAGAACTGGCTAGTAGTTAGCTTGCGTTTAGCAAGTTCAATGCAATGTGCATGAGATTAGATGATAGACACCCTAAGGAAAGTGTGATGTTAAAGTTTCGGACTGACGCACTTTCCGGCCGGGGATGTACGAGAGAGCTATAGAGTCTGCGTTACCCTGTAGTGTGCTCGCAGGTTCTAGCCAAATGCCTCGTCATCTAATTAGTGACGCGCATGAATGGATTAACGAGATTCCCACTGTCCCTATCTACTATCTAGCGAAACCACTGCCAAGGGAACGGGCTTGGAAAAAATAGCGGGGAAAGAAGACCCTGTTGAGCTTGACTCTAGTCTGGCACTGTAAGGAGACATGAGAGGTGTAGCATAAGTGGGAGATAGTAATATCGTCGGTGAAATACCACTACTTTCATCGTTTCTTTACTTACTCGGTTAAGCGGAACGCATACGTTGTTAACTTTAATAGGTTTTCAACTGTTATGGAGTTCTAGAACCAAACGTGTAAGGGTGATGTTCTTTCAAGTTTGCATTTTTAATTCGAAAGTTTTTTTTTGCTCGCTTGTTTCAAAAAGTTCATCAATTTAAGCCCCCGCGTGATCCGATCAAAATTTAGTGAATGGTTCACTGTTAAATGATTGATATCCTTCGTGTTGTAGGCAATTGTAAGCCTTCCAACAATTTGAAATAATTGTTGTACCTGGGAGAATCCAGTTACGTATTACTTCTAATAACGTGTCTGTGTGCGATCCTGCACAGGCGCAACAAACATTTTCCGACTTCCTCTCTGGTTACCACCAAATATGCATTTTCCATCAATAATACGTCCACGATTATATTTTCGGCGGCCAGTTTTAGCCTCGTCGATTTCTACTATTTCACCGATTCCACCCAATTTTGAAGAATAATCCTGCACGTATCTTGTATAAGAAACACATCTACATCTACACATCTCTGGAATAAGAAAACCAGTCGACAACCGTATCACTAGATATATTTAAATTTTTTATAATTAATCGTTGCCTAGGTGCTTCAACAAACAATAAATAACGATGCTTACAATTTTTTCTACTGGTAGACGATGCTGGGCCAAAAAACGGGCTGGGCTTTTTCGGAATACTGACGGTATTTCCTTTTACACCTAAACGTTAATGTCTGCCTGTGAAGCTGACAGACAGACCGTATTACATTGAGAACAATGCACACTATTTTTAATTATGTTATGTCTTATTAAAAAATCTATCACTTCACTACTATTATCTGCTAGCTGCAGTGCCTCGAAGAATCATTAGCATCAAGCGTCATTTCTAGATATTTTACTCCATTCGCATGAGGAATTGTGTTTGCGTTTATGAGTATGGCCAGATTTTTAGTATTCTTTTGATATGTGAAATTTACGTGTTGATTTTGACTCATTGAGTTTAATTTGCCACACTTTAGTCCAAGAGCTGACCTTGTCCACTGCATTTTGAAGTTTTATTGTAACTTTATTGATAGTGTTCCCAATGGCAAAGATAACAGTACCATCCGCAAAGGTGGCCATTGTTGTTTCCTCATCTTGTATTATATCTCTTGTGTAGAGCAAGTACAGTGTTGGGCCAAGCACATTACCTCGCGGTACTCCTGTACAGATGTTCTTAAAGTCTGAGGATTCATTTCCACACTTAACACGGAAGATTCTGTTTGCCATATAGGTTTTAGTATTTCACAGAATTGTTTCGGAAGATCTCGTTGCAATTTAAATTGCACACCCTCAATCCGTACATTATAATGTTGTAATAAACTTTTCTCCTGAAATTATTTTCAAATTATTAAACTAAATATTAATTATTTATTTATTAAATACAATTTGAAAAGGGAGTAGATGTGTGTTTGTGTGTGTTGTACGATTAGTTTGACAGTCATTTGTTTTTCGTGGAATAAACTTCCTTTCCACACATAAAAAAATTAATTTATTTAAAAATTATTTAAGTAGTTAGTACTATTTAAATACAGCATCATATATAATTAAAAAGGTGTATGAATTTGATTTGAACAAAAGAAAAAGGAAAATAATAATAGGAAAAATACTTGAAGTGTAGACTTCGTCGAAGTGACTTATAAAGGACATTTACTGAATTACATTTATTTTTGAAAAATGAATTAAAACTATCGGTGGAAGATGTTATGGCCATTCAAATTAATGGAAACAAGATGATAGTAAAAATTGGAGAACATTTATTAATTGATGACATTACTGAAATGACTAATGGGAAAATAATTTACAAAGGTGCAGATAACAATAATTATAATGTGTATATAGAAAGAGCAGATAAATTTACAATAGTAAGAATGCACAATATAGAATATGAAATTCAAGATATAACGATTCAACACGCACTACAAGGATATGGTACAGTTATTAGCATCAAAAAAGAAACATGGGGTAAAGATATGCCTTTCCCAGTTTATAACGGAACAAGATCAATAAAGATGATTTTAAAGAAAGAAATCCCATCGTATATACCAATGATTGGCAGAAATGTTTGGGTTAGTTATGCTATGCAAAATAAAACTTGTAGGTTTTGTGATAAAGAAGACCATTTAGGACAAGATTGCCCTGCTAAAATAAGCAATAGAATAAATTCAAATGGTTTCGCACGCAGCTATGCGGCCATTGCGAGGAATACAATGAATGTCAAAACGGTAACTGAATGGGCGCGTTCTCGACACTCAACAGCTGTACAACAGTTGTTTAAGGAGATCCACTCTCCCCCTTTTATTCAACATTGTACTCGATACAGTGTTTGACAAGCTGGAAGTAACGGACGGCTATCGGCTTTATAATAAACATGTCAAAGCACTAGCTTTTGCTGACGATATACTGTTAGGTAGGTATGAACAAACAGGATGCCCAAATGCAACTTGATATTGCATGCAATACGCTTAATCAATTAGGTCTAAAATTGTCAGCAAGCAAATCGTCAACTTTTGAAATTAAGAGTCTTTCAGGTAAAACGTTTGGTATTATCGATCCAGGTCTAAAAGACCCTATAAGTGAATTTTATTTACCTCACAACGAGTGCACTCAAATTTTTAAGTACCTCGGAATGCAATTTTCTCCGTGGGTAGGAATTAAAGCTGATAACATAGTCAGCTATTTGTTAAACAGTTTGGAAAGGCTCGGCAAGACAAGTCTAAATGCACTTCAAAAACTTGAAATGCTTAACACCCATATAATTAGTTCTTTCTCGTTCAGAACTACTATAAGTCCACCTAATGTAACGCAATTGCGTGAAATAGATCAAGCGTGAATAGAAGAAGCTTGATGAAACGATCTTTGCATTTGCCGGATGAAGTCTCTACCGGATTTTTGTGTACTCGAGTGAGAGACGGAGATCTAAGAGTGCCGAGACTTGAACTACGTAACCGTTTTACGGTTCTGTGTAGCTATGTGAAATTACAAGAAATGGATGATGACATTATTAAGACAGTCACATCAAATGCCAGGTTTTTGAAGAAGGCAAAAATCTAGTTTGGCCTTGTAAACTAGACGAAGTAGATAGAGCAAGACTCGAAGCAAAACGAAGGGAAAGGCGCAAATGGGGTTACCTAAATATGCAAGGTATTGGTGCGGCTTGTTTTAAGAATTGTTCAATCTCTAATAGATGGTTGAGAGACCCGTCAATTCGGCTCAGAACCCACACGTTCGGATGTAAACTTGTACAATCTAAAAGAGGAGGGTCGGACGACGTAATGTGCGACGCCTGCCATCTAAAGGTGGAGTCATTGGGGCATATACTGGGGCAGTGCCATGTGTTAAAACCGTTACGGATTAACCGTCACAATGAAATTTTAAACCTTATAATCGAAAAGCTGGCTAGTAAACGCAAGGAAAGTATATTAATTAAGGAACCGTGCCTTCAGTCGCCACTTGGCCTGCTCAAGCCGCATCTAATACTTTTCAACAAGAAGGCTAGTTATATCATCGACATTACGGTTAGATTCGAAAATAAAGACAGTCTGCTTCATGCAGCTGATGAAAACCGTGACAAATATAACATTTTAATTCCGCAACTTTTACAACAACATGACCTAAATTCAGTAGAAGTAATACCAATTGTAGTAGGGTTCTACCGAAAGCAACTACAGCATATCTGAGCAAGTTGGATATCGACACGTATCTCTTGAAACTTACATGTTAAATGATTGCATTGAGAACGTCGGTTGAAATGGCGAATATTTTTATAGATTACTTTAGGAATTGTTAGGTATACCTTTGTTGATAATGTTACTTTAGCGTGCTCTTGGTGAAGGCACAAGAAATGTTTTATATGTTTTATATTTTGTTGGAAAAAAGGCGCACGAAATCACAGCCAAAAATAATAAGTGCATAAACATAGTTTTAAACTGCAATAAAAAGGCACTGGAAAAAAATAAGCCATAAAACGTCCTGTTGGCTTTGCCTAGTCGTTTTTTATACTCCCAAGAGTGCTGTAAGTGAGTCCGCCCCCCATGCACTTGGCCTAAGGCACCTTCAGCAGGGAGTTGGCGGCCGTCCGGTTGACGCGATGATCCCATCTGGATTGTAGTATGGTTGGACATAAGTTCCTAGGGGTAACTCCACGCAGTCAAGCCTGGGCAGATAAAACAGTTGTACAATTGTTGAGTAAATGTAGCGCACGAACGCGCTAAAGACGACCGCTCACTAAACATGTTGAGTGAGCGGTCGCCATTTTTTCCATCAAAAATATTTTTCGTATGCGCGCATATATTTGAATCGTCCAGTTCATCTCCACTATGTACATTTTTTATCTTCTATCTAATTCAATACCCAGAATTTCACAAATGAAATTAAAGAAAATAATAATTAAAAAAAAATACAGATAAACTTGGTGAATATCGCTAGAATGCTTGAAAGCTGTCTCTGCTTTCTAAACATTTTATGTGAGCGGTCATCATTTTTGTTAATTCAATGTGAGAGCTGTCTCTGCTCTCTAAGCATTTTATGTGAGCGGTCGCCATTTTTTTCCATCAAAACAAATTGTCGCTACAGTTCTGATCCGTAAGTAGACCTTCTGAAAACCCGGGGTTTAATTTCAAACTTGTCTGTTTAAAAATGAGCGACGTATATTCTGCGAACTATATAAAGGATGGTGTGGAATATTTTATTGCAGATACGTACGATGTGCATGTAAAATTACATAATGGTAAGTAGCAATAATATGGCACTGCTTCAAATAGATCCAGAATATTTGAAAGGTTATTTCAAAGTACACTTAAATTACTTAGAAATATCTAATCCTGCTGTTGAAGTAAGTACTTCACAGGCGGAAATCATTCCACAAGGTTAGATTGCGATATATTTCAAAGCGAATATGAGTTTTAATACTTTGCAACTAAGATTTATTTTTACTTGCAGAAACAGAAAGTTTTACGTGGAATCCTAAAAAAACGAAATTATTAGTCACTTTTTATATGGGTATGAAAGCAAAATTAAGAGACCCAAAATTAAAAGAAAAGAATCTGTGGGCAGTAATTGGCAAAAAGTTTTAAAAAGCAGGATACAAAAACATCGCTTGTGATATTCTGGACAGAAAATTTCGAAATTTAAAGAAAACATATACCACTATAAAAGATAATAAATCCACCACAGGTAAAGGACGTGTCAATTCGGAGCATTTTGACATGTTTGAAAATATATTCGAAAGTGACTGTACAGGGTCTACCTTGGACGTAATCATTTCAATTACCAGTTACCCAACCTACTGCAACTGATTTCCATATAATGGGGCCATCGACGAGCACATCCACAAATCATTTGGTTTCCGATTCCCCGACACCAGACGATACTTTACCATGTACATCAGGGTCATCGGGAACAAAACAAAAAGGTGGTAAAAAAACTTGTAAAAGAACAAATAGAACTTAAAAAAAAAACATATAAAAATTTTGGAAGTAATTTCGGAAGGTATACTAGTATCCAACCAAATTCAGCAGGAAAGAAATGAGTTAATAAAAGAATTACTTACTTACTAGAGAAAGGAATAATCCTGGAATCTAAAATATGTTTTCAAATTTTATGTGTTAATAAAGGTTCAAATTGAGGAAAAACAAACAAACCAAGAGGTGTCTGATAAGAATAGAGGACAAGAAGACAGTGAATCAGAATCTGAAGGATCGTCTGAGAATGGACAGAATGATTCAACAGACGAATAAAGAGAATATCCATTATCACAGTTTTCCAGAAATTTGAGAGACCGTTCAAAGTTGTCCAAACCGAAATATCTGAAAGATTACGTAATGTTTGGTGAAGAAACAGTTTTTCAAATCACCACATCTGAAACTTATAAAGAAGCTCTCAGTGGAAACAAAAATCATTGGAAAGAAGCAATGGGCAATGAGATAAAATCCTTGAAAGAAAACCATATATGGGAACTAACAAGTTTGCCAAAAGGATCTAGAGTGATACCGTCTAAATGGGTTTTTAGAGTCAAATCGAATCCTAATGGAGAGTTGTTATAAAAAGTGACAGTCACAGACATGGTGTGGATTTTAATGAAACATTTAGTCCAGGAGCAAAACTAAGCACGCTAAGCTATGCTAAGTATTGCAGCTATAGAACAGATGTATTTAATTCAACAGCATTTTTATACGGACATTTAGATAAGGATATATACATAGAACAGCCAGGGGATATACTGATGGAACTAAAAATGTCTGTAAATTACTAAGGAGTTTATATGGGCTAAAGCAAGCTCCTAGATGTTGGAACAGAAGATTTAGCACGTTTCTAAAAGAAATGGGGTTTAGAGCCAGTGAAGCTGATCCTTGTTTTTATATTAGAGAACGTAAAAATAAAAAGATAATGGTTGTATTGTTTGTTGATGATGGCGTAGTTATGGCAAATAATAAAAAGGACGCTGATTTATTTATAGAAGATTTAATGAAAGAGTTTAAAAACACCATCAAACCAGCATCCTATTATTTAGGATTTGAAATTGAACGTTTTGAAGATGGTTCAATTAAAATTTGTCAGCAATTTTACGCAAGGAAACTATTAGAACGTTTCAAGTTCAGCTAGTGTAAACCAGTATCTACGCCCATGGTGAAGATGGGAGAACATGAAAGTCAAGAAAGTGACAAAAGTCATGATTTTCCATACAGAGAAGCTGTAGGAGCATTAATGTACCTAATGATAGGCACTAGACCAGATTTAGCCTACAATGTTAGTGTTTTGTCAAGAACCTTAGACTGTTCAAGTGTGCAAGATGTGGCAAAATTAAAAAGGGTATTTCGCTCTATAGCAGATCTAGGAATATAGTTCAGAGCAGATGGCAGTTGCAAGTTAGACTGTTACAGTAATGCAGACTTTGGAGGATGCAACAAGACTGGTCGCTCTACTTCAGGAGTTGTAGTGACTTATGCAGGAGGAGCCGTGTCATGGCTCAGTAAAAGACAACAATTGACTGCTACGTCAACAACTGAGGCAGAACTAGTGGCGGCAAATGAAGCAGTCAAAGAAATTATATGACTATCAAGATTGTATGAAGAAATAAGTTGTCCAAAGCAAATACCTACTCTTCAGATAGACAACCAGGCAACGATTAAACTTTGCCATAGTCCTGAGAACCACCATCGTACGAAACACATAAGAATAAAATATTTCTTTATAAGAGAAAAGGTGTTGGAAGGTGCTCTACAAGTTAAGTATATCACTACTGAAGATCAAATAGCTGAAATCATGACCAAGCCATTTCCAAATCCAAGACTAGTGAATTTGAATAATAAGTTAGGACTTTTGCAAAGAATTTAGAAAATATATTGTATAATATATTTTATATTCAAGTAACTTAAGTTTATAAATTGTCCAATTCTGTTTAAAGAGTTAAGAAAAAAGGGAAAGTATTGAGATTTAGTATCTAGAAGACTAGATTTAGAAAACTAGACATAATGTTTTTTTCTGATGTAACTTTGCAATAACTAAAGAGGGTTACTAAAAATAATTAATAAAAAGATCTAAAATCTTTTACACAAAACGGTCTTGTTTGTTTAAAATATGAATTATATATATTCTCTGTAAAATATAGAAGGTTTTGGGTACCAGCTACGTATTTGTAAATATATAAAAGGGAATAGAAGCTACAGATAGCATATGTGAAGAAGATGGACGAATCCTATCGATAACTGTTGAAGGTCATAGATTAGTAAATATAGTCAAAGTTAAAACATAACATTTTCTGTACGTGTAGAGAACAACAGAAGCTTGTAGTGTAGAAGAAAAATCAGTGTGAGTGTCAAAAAACGGGTAGTTGATGCTGGTTTTAGAGTACCCATTTCACCACAGAAAACATGTAATCGTGTCAAAGCTCCGTCAGAAGACGAATTTGTAAAAGAAGTCGTAATAAGCGATTAATTTATGAGAAGAATTTTCAATGTAAAAATATATTTAGATGTATGCACTTAAAAAATATTCTGAAATATTAATTATTTGCAAACTAATTTCAGTGGAGAATGTGTCACTAATATTTTCAACAAAGTGTCAGATATTGGATTACCATGATATGAATGCAGAATTGTCCAAGAAATGGCTTAAAGAACAACTTCATTCCCAATTTACAAGAGCCATTCTTAATGATCATATATAACCCAGCATACATTCCAAATGATATTGGAACCTCTACCTAACACAACATGGAAAAAAACGATTTATCTTCAAAAAAATAATATCTCAACCACACCAGAAATGCTAAAAACCGAACTTTCGTTTCTTGCTAAAGGAAACCGTTTATAAAATGTATATGAAATTCACCGCATCACAAAGAAACATGGTCACAAAGTAAGCGTCTTCCACCTTATCACTGCAATTTCAATGCTATTGACTTAGTAGAGTAATATCAAAAACATTGGCACAGATAAACTGAAAGATGAAAATGTTTTATCCATGTGGCAAGAACCGTTAAACAGTGTGGATGCGGTGTATTGTACAAATTGCATAAAGACTGTGTGAAACAAGATGTTGCAATGCTGAGATATTATAAAGAAACACGACCGAAGATTTTTTTCTTATACAGATAGGAGGTCCTGGCAATGATAGTGATAGTAATTAAAGAGGACTTATTAGTAATTGTTATTTTACACCGTTCTAGCACTGACGACTTTTTAGAAGGTTTACAGTATCTATAGTGCCGTCACCTCACACATGTGAACTACACCGCTGCTTCCTAAGTTTTATTATTATAAGTGCATAATCAATTTAATTGTGATAACAATCTAACAAGGGACTAAATACGAAGACACAGCAGTCTTACGTCAAGCATAATTGCTCTGCACTATTGTGCCATCATTAATAATTGTACATATTACTTTATAAACAATTATATAAAGAGACATAAATAAAGAATTAACTTTTACTCAGTTATTTGTTATTTACAAAAATAATATGCATTGCAAATATTTCAATATGTATAAATATTAATTAATAAATAAGAAGTGCATGACAACTAAATCTTTAATAAGTTAATTTAGTAAAACACAGTTAATTTATACATAAATAATTTCTAAACATACTCGTACATATAGTTTTTTTAAATTATTTCACAATAACTCTTATAGATGACGTTGCTACAAAATATATTTTGCTGTATAATAAGATAAATACTTTCATCAAATCTTAGTCCAGGCATTTCCTAGCCATACGTCATCGCCGATCTATCGTAACTTTGACTATACTTAAAATATTATAATATTTGATAATAAATTTGACAGTTCGTTCTATTACAATAAATAAATTTGACAAATTTAAATTTTTTACAAAATAAACACAGACATACGTTTATACAGCAGTCTATACTTAACAAAGTAGACACCTGGTGTTTTTTTATCCTTTTCACTCCCATATATACAATAGTAATAAGAGTGAGACAATGCTTTTTTAATGTATCGTAGCTTTATGCAGTTGAACTTTTAAAAGTATGACTCGTCGCCGATCTATCGTAACTTTGACTATATATATAATTTTTCTGGATCCAAATATAGACAACAACGCATAAAGCTTGCTAATGAAACTATTGTCAAACATATAGACTTTAGACTACCTCTAATCATTGCTGTCGATTTCAACTGTGTTTTGAACCAGAGAGATGAACTTAGGAATCTAAACTTTTGTTCTGGATTAAATAGGTTAATAACTGAACGAGTTCTATCTGATATTTGGATCCTCAAGAATAAAACTCAACAGGGCTTCACTTACTTTAGGGGAATGAACATAGCATCAAGAATTGATAGAGTTTATGTTTCTGAAGATCTCAAACCATCTATCCACAAATGCTTCGTTATATCCAATGCAATATCTGACCATCTAGCATTGATATGGCAAATGAAAACTGATAAAAGATTACCTATATTTGGCCGCGGTTATTGGAAATTGAATGCGAACCTAATTATAAGTGAACCCAAAGAACCTATTAATGTTATAATACAAACTTTAAAAAAACGAGCCTCCTTTCAAGACTGCACCAATGGTGGATTAATATATTCTAACCTAAAATCCTACAATATTACAAACATTGTACGATACAGAAGGCTAAGGAACGAAATAAAACTTTAAATTTCTATGAAATGATACTAAAGGAATTATAGGAAAATCCAGCGATGTACAACGACTTTGACTTACAATCAAGAGAATGTAAAAACAAAATAAGACAAATACATGAAGAAAGAATAAACGACCGCCTCAAATCATCCTTTAATTCCGTTATGGAGGAAGAAAGAAAATCCATGTATCAAGCAGGTAAAGAATACAAAGAGGAGAAAGCCAGACATATATTAAAAATAAAAAATGATAATGATTATTAGATTCTCAGCTCCATGGAAATTAGACATAAATTCTTATGTAAATATCAACAGATATTTTAAGATGAAGCAATTTCCGAATCAGACCTTCATAAGATTTTGAGTAATAATACCACCTATATATCAACAATACAAGCAGGTACTTTAAATGAGAAAATCAGCAAAAATGAAATAAAAACTGCATTTGATCAAATACAAAAAGGAAATTCTCCGGGACCTGATGGTTTACCATATGAATTTTACCAAATCTTCTGGGATAAAATAGGAGACGTTTTGGAGACTATCTTTAATGATCTCTGTATGTCGGTAAAATGGATAAAGAAAACATAAGATCCCTAACCACTGATGTTATAACTTTTATTCCAAAAACCTCGAATCCTATAAAAGTAAATGACTTCCGCCCTATAACTTTATTAAATACTGATTTTAAGTTATTTATGAAAATAATATCAAATTGGACTTTGGACAAACATGTGCAGTAGAAGGAAAATCTGTTATAGAAAACTTATCTATGATTGGAAATATTATCTTAGAAAGTAGTTGTCGATCAAGCAAAACCGGTGCAATTGCATCAATTGATATTGTTGGGAACTATCCTTGCAGAGATTGAATAAAAGATAATAAATTAAAAGATGTATGTTTAATTAAAAAGTATTCTGTATGTAGTATTAGCACTGGTTTCACAAAGAGCGTCCTATCCGTATAATGTTTGGATTCACAAGCACAACTACACTTCGTACAACATGACGAAGCACTCTCGGTACTATTAGTTAATGTTACCAATCTCAGATGGCTCGTGTGTTCCTAGTGCTGGTACTACGATGGTATCTACAATAATATCTACACTGGTAACTTACTTTACTATGATAACACATATATATTTATAATTGGCGGTGAATACAAAACTAATTATTTACTTATAATTACAACACGCCCCCATATTCACAGCTCATTATAAATAGAAAAGTCCTTTACACCTAAACAATCTCTAAATTTCGAAAATTTAACATTGGGTAAAGCCTTTGTCATTATATCAGCTACTTGGTCATCTGTTGACACATATTGAACACTTAATTCCTTGTTCTCGTATCTCTCCCTGATATAATTGAACCGCACATCTATATGTTTGGTTCGCTTATGAAACACTGAATTTTTAATCAATTTTATCGCACTTTGATTGTCAATTTTTAAACACACTTCAGTTTTGACACTTCTGTTTATTTCACTAAATAATTGTCTTAACCACATAGCTTCTTTTGAAGCTTCTGACGCTGCAACAAATTCTGCTTCTGTTGTTGATAGTGCTACTGCTGTCTGTCGTCTACTGCTCCACGTTATAGCTCCGTTACATAACTTGAAGACGTATCCAGTAGTCGATCTTCTTGTGTCCATGTCATTTGCATAGTCTGCGTCAGAGTATCCTATCAGTGGATTGTTATCTTCTGTATACATTATCCCATAATTTTGTGTTGCCTTTAAGTAACGCATTATCCTTTTGACTGCGTTCCAGTGTGTTGCACTCGGTCTATTTTGGAATCTGCTAACTATATTTACAGCAAACATTATATCCGGTCTCGCTGTAATCGCAGCAAACATGAGGGACCCTACGGCTTCACGGTATGGTATATCTTCAATTTGTTTTTCCTCAGCGCATGTAAACAATGTTGTATTAGGATCTGCTGGTACACTTGTTGGTTTTACATCTTTAAGTTTAAAGCGTTCGAGTAGCCTGTCTATGTAATTTTTCAAATGTACAAAGATAGTGTTACTGTTTTCATCACATTTGATTTCTAGACCAACAAAGTAATTAGGTTCATTTATCGTGGCATTGAATGTTTTCTGCACTTCATTCATTATGTTCGCGAGTGTCACTTTGTTCTTAGCTAATATTAAACAGTCATCAACATACAACACTAATATAACAAAATCCTCATTGAAGTTGCCGGTGTACACACATCTGTCTGCCTGACATTGTTCAAAGCCAAAGGTTCTCAGAAAGTCGTTGAACTTCTTATTCCAACATCTAGGAGCCTGTTTTAATCCATATAATGACTTCTTAAGTTTCAGTACTAACGGTGAAGTTACTCTCACTCCCTCAGGTGGCTTCATGTATATGTCCTCATCTAAATCGCCATAAAGAAATGCTGTCTTTATATCAAACTGTGTAATATTCAATTTCCGTTTTACTGCAGTTGCTAAAAGTATTCTTATAGTGTCATATCTGGTAGTAGGAGCATATGTTTCCGTGTAATCGATCCCTTCGATCTGTGCGAATCCTTTTGCACATAGTCTAGCCTTGTATTTGTTTATTTTTCCGTCTGATGCTCTCTTAATTTTGAATACCCATCTGGATTCAATTGCTTCACGGTTGGGTGGTAAGTTTGTTACCTCCCAAACATCATTGTCACGTAATGCTGATAATTCTGCGTTTATGGCCTCTTGCCATTCTGTCCCATATTGACTCTTTATCGCCTCTTCATACGAGTTTGGTATTTCTGCTTCAACAACGTTGGCTTCGGTGTAACGAATTGGTTTTCTCGTATTACGTCTCGGTCGATTTACCTGGTCGACTTCAGTTTCATTCCTTAATTCTGTGGTCTCATTTTCAATTGCTTCTTCTTGATTGTCGATTTCCCCTTTTTCGATTGCTATTTCCGACATCTGGGTTGGGTTTTCTCTGTCTAAGTTGTTATTTTCGTTGAATGTCACATTTCTCGATACTTTGATTTTCTTTGTGGTTGGGTCGAACAGTCTGTAATTTGTCGATTCCTTTTCATAACCCACGAATATTAATTTCTTACTTTTACTTTCCAGCTTCGTTCTAAGTGCATCTGGAATATGCATGAATGCGTCACAACCAAAAGTTTTGCTATGGCTCAAGTTCGGTTTCTTTTTCATCCAGGCTTCATATGGTGTTGAATCTGTAATCTGTCTAGTTGCCGTTCTGTTGAGTATGTATACTGCTGTATTTACAGCCTCTGCCCACAGGTACATTGGTTTCTTGCTTGCGTAAAGCATTGATCGTGCACTTTCCATAATCGTCCTGTTATCACGTTCAGATCTCCCGTTCTGTTCTGGAGTATATGGTGCCGTAGTTTCCATTAAAATACCTTTGCTTGAAAGGTAACTTTGAAACTCACGGTTGCAGTATTCTTTTCCGTTGTCAACTCTCAGAATTTGCGGTCTGTATCCAAATTTATTTTCACATATCTTTACGTATTTTTGAAAGCACGGTAAAACGTCTGTCTTGTGTTTAATAAACCAAACCATTCTAAAACCAGTATGGTCATCTTTGAATAGTACATAGTACCTACAACCACTTACAGATGGTTCAGACATTGGGCCGCACACATCACTGTGTATGATTTCACCAGGTCTTCTCACTGTTTTGGTGTGTTTCTCGAATTTCAACTTCTGTTGTTTTCCTTGCTGACAGCCTTCACAGAAGAATTCGTTGGTATTTTCAATATCCACTCCTTCCACTAACCCTTTCGTAACCATTTCGCAAAGAGTCTTAACATTCAGATGCCCCAGTCTCTCGTGCCAAACTTGAAGATTTGACCTTACTGTAGTATGTGCTTCCATGGTAATTACAGTTTCGATTTGTAGCTTATACAAGTTGTTTGATTCTCGGATTGCACTGGCTACTAACATTCCACGGTCGTATATTTCCGCTGTCTCGTTTTGCTTAACTATTTTCATCCCTTTTTTAGTTATCACTCCTTCAGAAAATAAGTTCTTCCTAAGCTTGGGTATATACCAGACATTCGTAATTAATCCATCCACGCTTCTACCTTTAAATAATTTCTTAATCTTTACGGTGCCGATGCCTTCCACAGGTACTTCTTCATTATTGCCTAGTTTGACGGTGAGTCCCTTACAGTCACTAAACGTATCAAAGAATTCCCGTTTATATGTCATATGGGTTGAAGCTCCACTATCCAGGATCCAACCTTCTTTGCTGATAGTCTGGTTGCATATTTCTGCGTTGAAGGCGCCGTTATTACTATGGTGTGGCTCTTCTTCGTATTGATTCGTTATTCTCTTACAATCTCTCGCGTAATGACCCTTCCGATTACATTTAAAGCATGAGACATTTTGCTTATTTCTTCTACTGTTCATCACTGTTCTGCAATCCCTCGCGTAGTGACCCTTCCGGTTACATTTGAAGCACGTCACAATTTTCTTATTAATCTGCCTTCTTTCTGTATGTACTGCCCTAGTAGTTGTTAGAGCGACTTCTTCTTCTTCTTCATATTTCATAAGATTCGCCTCTTCATCCAACAAACGTCCAGTTAAGTTGGCCATATTCCGTTTCGAGTCCTCCACTGACAACCATGCTTGCCTAAAGTTACGATACTTGGATGGTAGCGTACTCAATACTTTAGTCATGATTGCAGTATCACTGAGAGTATAACCTGACTCCCGTATTTGCTTGCCAAGATTTTCCACTTTAGAAATATGTTGCACCATCGTCTCGTTGAGTGCCATTTTGTATTGATGAAACCTCTCGTGTACTAACATCTTGTTCGTTTCTGATTTCATCTCATAAATAGAGCTAAGTTTGTCCATTATTTCTTTGGCCGATTCACAATTTTCGATTAGCGTTATTTGCTGTAGTTCCATCGAGCTGGTTATGATGCACATCGCCGTTGCATCCTTTTGAATCCACGTTTCTAAATCAGCTGATGCGTTAACCCCTGGTTTAACTTCGGTGCCTGTTGTACACTCGTACACACCCTTTGATTTCAATATGCACTTCATTTGAAATTTCCATTGCTGGTAGTTCTTACCACCAAACTTAACGATGCTAATACTGTTGGTCATCTTAATCTTGTCGATCGAGCACAATCTTAATGTCTAAATAGTCTCTCACACACGAGGACTTATTAATCTTGATGTTCGAACACAATCCTTTCATTAATTTCTAAATAGTCTCACAAGCACGTGTGGACTTATTAATGTTACCGTTTTTCAGCCCAAAAAGTATATTAATTTCAAAATAGTTTCGATGAACTTATTAATATCACTTTCCTTCACCACAAACACAATATTAATGTCTAAATAGTCTCACAAGCACATGTGGACTTATTAATATCACCTTCGTTTTCTTCAAGATGGCTGCCTCACTTTTTTCTCAAAACCTTGATATCTTGTAATATATCTTTTAATCGATGTTGCAGAAGATCGTAATCTGGGCCCATAACCTGTTGGGAACTATCCTTGCAGAGATTGAATAAAAGATAATAAATTAAAAGATGTATGTTTAATTAAAAAGTATTCTGTATGTAGTATTAGCACTGGTTTCACAAAGAGCGTCCTATCCGTATAATGTTTGGATTCACAAGCACAACTACACTTCGTACAACATGACGAAGCACTCTCGGTACTATTAGTTAATGTTACCAATCTCAGATGGCTCGTGTGTTCCTAGTGCTGGTACTACGATGGTATCTACAATAATATCTACACTGGTAACTTACTTTACTGTGATAACACATATATATTTATAATTGGCGGTGAATACAAAACTAATTATTTACTTATAATTACAACAGAAATGAATAAGGCCTTTGATAGCATATCTCTCCCTTATCTATGGACTGTAATGAAATCCTTTAAATTTCCAGATCAGTTATTGTCATGCCTCAAAAATATTTACCAAAATTCAGCATCGAAATTAATTATAAACGGTCATTTAACTAATGAGATTCAAATGCAAAATCAGTTCGCCCAGGATGCCCTTTGCCTATGTTATTTGCCATTGGAATAAAACCTCTCATTAGATTAATTGCTGGAAAAATGAAAGGAATTCAAATTACTGGTGGAAGATTTAAATGTATGGCCTATGCAGATGACATCACTGTTGGTATATCTGATAGGAACTGTAGTGTCTGTGATTAATGACATCAAGACATAATATAGCGGATAATAACTTATGTAAGAAATGCTCAAATGTGAATACGCTAGATCATCGTATTTAATCGTGTGTGAAGTCAAGGATAATTTGGAAAAAGACAATTAATAATTTGCGCCTGAAGTTACAACTACCGAGGAGTATCACCACCGCTATAAATATTCTTGAAATGGTACCGACAAGCCGATGTGACGCCGTGCACTTTGCTAAAATATGGCTGATATCTGCAGCCATATTTGAAGCACTTCACGGGAAAGACAAATTTGATTCTTTTTTAAGGTCAGAAAGACATACAATGTTTACCACCCTAAACATAACACATGAATTTAAAAAATTAATTAGATTTTAAAAGATATTATCTATTATTCACTCAGGAAAACAGGAAAACAATAAGTTTATTTTTAATTGTCATAAAATGCTGCTGAGTTCTACTATCGGTATAGGAAATTAGACATAAATTCTTATGTAAATATCAACAGATATTTTAAGATGAAGCAATTTCCGAATCAGACCTTCATAAGATTTTGAGTAATAATACCACCTATATATCAACAATACAAGCAGGTACTTTAAATGAGAAAATCAGCAAAAATGAAATAAAAACTGCATTTGATCAAATACAAAAAGGAAATTCTCCGGGACCTGATGGTTTACCATATGAATTTTACCAAATATTCTGGGATAAAATAGGAGACGTTTTGGAGACTATCTTTAATGATCTCTGTATGTCGGTAAAATGGATAAAGAAAACATAAGATCCCTAACCACTGATGTTATAACTTTTATTCCAAAAACCTCGAATCCTATAAAAGTGAATGACTTCCGCCCTATAACTTTATTAAATACTGATTTTAAGTTATTTATGAAAATAATATCAAATTGGACTTTGGACAAACATGTGCAGTAGAAGGAAAATCTGTTATAGAAAACTTATCTATGATTGGAAATATTATCTTAGAAAGTAGTTGTCGATCAAGCAAAACCGGTGCAATTGCATCAATTGATATTGTTGGGAACTATCCTTGCAGAGATTGAATAAAAGATAATAAATTAAAAGATGTATGTTTAATTAAAAAGTATTCTGTATGTAGTATTAGCACTGGTTTCACAAAGAGCGTCCTATCCGTATAATGTTTGGATTCACAAGCACAACTACACTTCGTACAACATGACGAAGCACTCTCGGTACTATTAGTTAATGTTACCAATCTCAGATGGCTCGTGTGTTCCTAGTGCTGGTACTACGATGGTATCTACAATAATATCTACACTGGTAACTTACTTTACTATGATAACACATATATATTTATAATTGGCGGTGAATACAAAACTAATTATTTACTTATAATTACAACACGCCCCCATATTCACAGCTCATTATAAATAGAAAAGTCCTTTACACCTAAACAATCTCTAAATTTCGAAAATTTAACATTGGGTAAAGCCTTTGTCATTATATCAGCTACTTGGTCATCTGTTGACACATATTGAACACTTAATTCCTTGTTCTCGTATCTCTCCCTGATATAATTGAACCGCACATCTATATGTTTGGTTCGCTTATGAAACACTGAATTTTTAATCAATTTTATCGCACTTTGATTGTCAATTTTTAAACACACTTCAGTTTTGACACTTCTGTTTATTTCACTAAATAATTGTCTTAACCACATAGCTTCTTTTGAAGCTTCTGACGCTGCAACAAATTCTGCTTCTGTTGTTGATAGTGCTACTGCTGTCTGTCGTCTACTGCTCCACGTTATAGCTCCGTTACATAACTTGAAGACGTATCCAGTAGTCGATCTTCTTGTGTCCATGTCATTTGCATAGTCTGCGTCAGAGTATCCTATCAGTGGATTGTTATCTTCTGTATACATTATCCCATAATTTTGTGTTGCCTTTAAGTAACGCATTATCCTTTTGACTGCGTTCCAGTGTGTTGCACTCGGTCTATTTTGGAATCTGCTAACTATATTTACAGCAAACATTATATCCGGTCTCGCTGTAATCGCAGCAAACATGAGGGACCCTACGGCTTCACGGTATGGTATATCTTCAATTTGTTTTTCCTCAGCGCATGTAAACAATGTTGTATTAGGATCTGCTGGTACACTTGTTGGTTTTACATCTTTAAGTTTAAAGCGTTCGAGTAGCCTGTCTATGTAATTTTTCAAATGTACAAAGATAGTGTTACTGTTTTCATCACATTTGATTTCTAGACCAACAAAGTAATTAGGTTCATTTATCGTGGCATTGAATGTTTTCTGCACTTCATTCATTATGTTCGCGAGTGTCACTTTGTTCTTAGCTAATATTAAACAGTCATCAACATACAACACTAATATAACAAAATCCTCATTGAAGTTGCCGGTGTACACACATCTGTCTGCCTGACATTGTTCAAAGCCAAAGGTTCTCAGAAAGTCGTTGAACTTCTTATTCCAACATCTAGGAGCCTGTTTTAATCCATATAATGACTTCTTAAGTTTCAGTACTAACGGTGAAGTTACTCTCACTCCCTCAGGTGGCTTCATGTATATGTCCTCATCTAAATCGCCATAAAGAAATGCTGTCTTTATATCAAACTGTGTAATATTCAATTTCCGTTTTACTGCAGTTGCTAAAAGTATTCTTATAGTGTCATATCTGGTAGTAGGAGCATATGTTTCCGTGTAATCGATCCCTTCGATCTGTGCGAATCCTTTTGCACATAGTCTAGCCTTGTATTTGTTTATTTTTCCGTCTGATGCTCTCTTAATTTTGAATACCCATCTGGATTCAATTGCTTCACGGTTGGGTGGTAAGTTTGTTACCTCCCAAACATCATTGTCACGTAATGCTGATAATTCTGCGTTTATGGCCTCTTGCCATTCTGTCCCATATTGACTCTTTATCGCCTCTTCATACGAGTTTGGTATTTCTGCTTCAACAACGTTGGCTTCGGTGTAACGAATTGGTTTTCTCGTATTACGTCTCGGTCGATTTACCTGGTCGACTTCAGTTTCATTCCTTAATTCTGTGGTCTCATTTTCAATTGCTTCTTCTTGATTGTCGATTTCCCCTTTTTCGATTGCTATTTCCGACATCTGGGTTGGGTTTTCTCTGTCTAAGTTGTTATTTTCGTTGAATGTCACATTTCTCGATACTTTGATTTTCTTTGTGGTTGGGTCGAACAGTCTGTAATTTGTCGATTCCTTTTCATAACCCACGAATATTAATTTCTTACTTTTACTTTCCAGCTTCGTTCTAAGTGCATCTGGAATATGCATGAATGCGTCACAACCAAAAGTTTTGCTATGGCTCAAGTTCGGTTTCTTTTTCATCCAGGCTTCATATGGTGTTGAATCTGTAATCTGTCTAGTTGCCGTTCTGTTGAGTATGTATACTGCTGTATTTACAGCCTCTGCCCACAGGTACATTGGTTTCTTGCTTGCGTAAAGCATTGATCGTGCACTTTCCATAATCGTCCTGTTATCACGTTCAGATCTCCCGTTCTGTTCTGGAGTATATGGTGCCGTAGTTTCCATTAAAATACCTTTGCTTGAAAGGTAACTTTGAAACTCACGGTTGCAGTATTATTTTCCGTTGTCAACTCTCAGAATTTGCGGTCTGTATCCAAATTTATTTTCACATATCTTTACGTATTTTTGAAAGCACGGTAAAACGTCTGTCTTGTGTTTAATAAACCAAACCATTCTAAAACCAGTATGGTCATCTTTGAATAGTTTATAGTACCTACAACCACTTACAGATGGTTCAGACATTGGGCCGCACACATCACTGTGTATGATTTCACCAGGTCTTCTCACTGTTTTGGTGTGTTTCTCGAATTTCAACTTCTGTTGTTTTCCTTGCTGACAGCCTTCACAGAAGAATTCGTTGGTATTTTCAATATCCACTCCTTCCACTAACCCTTTCGTAACCATTTCGCAAAGAGTCTTAACATTCAGATGCCCCAGTCTCTCGTGCCAAACTTGAAGATTTGACCTTACTGTAGTATGTGCTTCCATGGTAATTACAGTTTCGATTTGTAGCTTATACAAGTTGTTTGATTCTCGGATTGCACTGGCTACTAACATTCCACGGTCGTATATTTCCGCTGTCTCGTTTTGCTTAACTATTTTCATCCCTTTTTTAGTTATCACTCCTTCAGAAAATAAGTTCTTCCTAAGCTTGGGTATATACCAGACATTCGTAATTAATCCATCCACGCTTCTACCTTTAATTAATTTCTTAATCTTTACGGTGCCGATGCCTTCCACAGGTACTTCTTCATTATTGCCTAGTTTGACGGTGAGTCCCTTACAGTCACTAAACGTATCAAAGAATTCCCGTTTATATGTCATATGGGTTGAAGCTCCGCTATCCAGGATCCAACCTTCTTTGCTGATAGTCTGGTTGCATATTTCTGCGTTGAAGGCGCCGTTATTACTATGGTGTGGCTCTTCTTCGTATTGATTCGTTATTCTCTTACAATCTCTCGCGTAATGACCCTTCCGATTACATTTAAAGCATGAGACATTTTGCTTATTTCTTCTACTGTTCATCACTGTTCTGCAATCCCTCGCGTAGTGACCCTTCCGGTTACATTTGAAGCACGTCACAATTTTCTTATTAATCTGCCTTCTTTCTGTATGTACTGCCCTAGTAGTTGTTAGAGCGACTTCTTCTTCTTCTTCATATTTCATAAGATTCGCCTCTTCATCCAACAAACGTCCAGTTAAGTTGGCCATATTCCGTTTCGAGTCCTCCACTGACAACCATGCTTGCCTAAAGTTACGATACTTGGATGGTAGCGTACTCAATACTTTAGTCATGATTGCAGTATCACTGAGAGTATCACCTGACTCCCGTATTTGCTTGCCAAGATTTTCCACTTTAGAAATATGTAGCACCATCGTCTCGTTGAGTGCCATTTTGTATTGATGAAACCTCTCGTGTACTAACATCTTGTTCGTTTCTGATTTCATCTCATAAATAGAGCTAAGTTTGTCCATTATTTCTTTGGCCGATTCACAATTTTCGATAGCGTTATTTGCTGTAGTTCCATCGAGCTGGTTATGATGCACATCGCCGTTGCATCCTTTTGAATCCACGTTTCTAAATCAGCTGATGCGTTAACCCCTGGTTTAACTTCGGTGCCTGTTGTACACTCGTACACACCCTTTGATTTCAATATGCACTTCATTTGAAATTTCCATTGCTGGTAGTTCTTACCACCAAACTTAACGATGCTAATACTGTTGGTCATCTTAATCTTGTCGATCGAGCACAATCTTAATGTCTAAATAGTCTCTCACACACGAGGACTTATTAATCTTGATGTTCGAACACAATCCTTTCATTAATTTCTAAATAGTCTCACAAGCACGTGTGGACTTATTAATGTTACCGTTTTTCAGCCCAAAAAGTATATTAATTTCAAAATAGTTTCGATGAACTTATTAATATCACTTTCCTTCACCACAAACACAATATTAATGTCTAAATAGTCTCACAAGCACATGTGGACTTATTAATATCACCTTCGTTTTCTTCAAGATGGCTGCCTCACTTTTTTCTCAAAACCTTGATATCTTGTAATATATCTTTTAATCGATGTTGCAGAAGATCGTAATCTGGGCCCATAACCTGTTGGGAACTATCCTTGCAGAGATTGAATAAAAGATAATAAATTAAAAGATGTATGTTTAATTAAAAAGTATTCTGTATGTAGTATTAGCACTGGTTTCACAAAGAGCGTCCTATCCGTATAATGTTTGGATTCACAAGCACAACTACACTTCGTACAACATGACGAAGCACTCTCGGTACTATTAGTTAATGTTACCAATCTCAGATGGCTCGTGTGTTCCTAGTGCTGGTACTACGATGGTATCTACAATAATATCTACACTGGTAACTTACTTTACTGTGATAACACATATATATTTATAATTGGCGGTGAATACAAAACTAATTATTTACTTATAATTACAACAGAAATGAATAAGGCCTTTGATAGCATATCTCTCCCTTATCTATGGACTGTAATGAAATCCTTTAAATTTCCAGATCAGTTATTGTCATGCCTCAAAAATATTTACCAAAATTCAGCATCGAAATTAATTATAAACGGTCATTTAACTAATGAGATTCAAATGCAAAATCAGTTCGCCCAGGATGCCCTTTGCCTATGTTATTTGCCATTGGAATAAAACCTCTCATTAGATTAATTGCTGGAAAAATGAAAGGAATTCAAATTACTGGTGGAAGATTTAAATGTATGGCCTATGCAGATGACATCACTGTTGGTATATCTGATAGGAACTGTAGTGTCTGTGATTAATGACATCAAGACATAATATAGCGGATAATAACTTATGTAAGAAATGCTCAAATGTGAATACGCTAGATCATCGTATTTAATCGTGTGTGAAGTCAAGGATAATTTGGAAAAAGACAATTAATAATTTGCGCCTGAAGTTACAACTACCGAGGAGTATCACCACCGCTATAAATATTCTTGAAATGGTACCGACAAGCCGATGTGACGCCGTGCACTTTGCTAAAATATGGCTGATATCTGCAGCCATATTTGAAGCACTTCACGGGAAAGACAAATTTGATTCTTTTTTAAGGTCAGAAAGACATACAATGTTTACCACCCTAAACATAACACATGAATTTAAAAAATTAATTAGATTTTAAAAGATATTATCTATTATTCACTCAGGAAAACAGGAAAACAATAAGTTTATTTTTAATTGTCATAAAATGCTGCTGAGTTCTACTATCGGTATAGGAAATTAGACATAAATTCTTATGTAAATATCAACAGATATTTTAAGATGAAGCAATTTCCGAATCAGACCTTCATAAGATTTTGAGTAATAATACCACCTATATATCAACAATACAAGCAGGTACTTTAAATGAGAAAATCAGCAAAAATGAAATAAAAACTGCATTTGATCAAATACAAAAAGGAAATTCTCCGGGACCTGATGGTTTACCATATGAATTTTACCAAATCTTCTGGGATAAAATAGGAGACGTTTTGGAGACTATCTTTAATGATCTCTGTATGTCGGTAAAATGGATAAAGAAAACATAAGATCCCTAACCACTGATGTTATAACTTTTATTCCAAAAACCTCGAATCCTATAAAAGTGAATGACTTCCGCCCTATAACTTTATTAAATACTGATTTTAAGTTATTTATGAAAATAATATCAAATTGGACTTTGGACAAACATGTGCAGTAGAAGGAAAATCTGTTATAGAAAACTTATCTATGATTGGAAATATTATCTTAGAAAGTAGTTGTCGATCAAGCAAAACCGGTGCAATTGCATCAATTGATATTGTTGGGAACTATCCTTGCAGAGATTGAATAAAAGATAATAAATTAAAAGATGTATGTTTAATTAAAAAGTATTCTGTATGTAGTATTAGCACTGGTTTCACAAAGAGCGTCCTATCCGTATAATGTTTGGATTCACAAGCACAACTACACTTCGTACAACATGACGAAGCACTCTCGGTACTATTAGTTAATGTTACCAATCTCAGATGGCTCGTGTGTTCCTAGTGCTGGTACTACGATGGTATCTACAATAATATCTACACTGGTAACTTACTTTACTATGATAACACATATATATTTATAATTGGCGGTGAATACAAAACTAATTATTTACTTATAATTACAACACGCCCCCATATTCACAGCTCATTATAAATAGAAAAGTCCTTTACACCTAAACAATCTCTAAATTTCGAAAATTTAACATTGGGTAAAGCCTTTGTCATTATATCAGCTACTTGGTCATCTGTTGACACATATTGAACACTTAATTCCTTGTTCTCGTATCTCTCCCTGATATAATTGAACCGCACATCTATATGTTTGGTTCGCTTATGAAACACTGAATTTTTAATCAATTTTATCGCACTTTGATTGTCAATTTTTAAACACACTTCAGTTTTGACACTTCTGTTTATTTCACTAAATAATTGTCTTAACCACATAGCTTCTTTTGAAGCTTCTAACGCTGCAACATATTCTGCTTCTGTTGTTGATAGTGCTACTGCTGTCTGTCGTCTACTGCTCCACGTTATAGCTCCGTTACATAACTTGAAGACGTATCCAGTAGTCGATCTTCTTGTGTCCATGTCATTTGCATAGTCTGCGTCAGAGTATCCTATCAGTGGATTGTTATCTTCTGTATACATTATCCCATAATTTTGTGTTGCCTTTAAGTAACGCATTATCCTTTTGACTGCGTTCCAGTGTGTTGCACTCGGTCTATTTTGGAATCTGCTAACTATATTTACAGCAAACATTATATCCGGTCTCGCTGTAATCGCAGCAAACATGAGGGACCCTACGGCTTCACGGTATGGTATATCTTCAATTTGTTTTTCCTCAGCGCATGTAAACAATGTTGTATTAGGATCTGCTGGTACACTTGTTGGTTTTACATCTTTAAGTTTAAAGCGTTCGAGTAGCCTGTCTATGTAATTTTTCAAATGTACAAAGATAGTGTTACTGTTTTCATCACATTTGATTTCTAGACCAACAAAGTAATTAGGTTCATTTATCGTGGCATTGAATGTTTTCTGCACTTCATTCATTATGTTCGCGAGTGTCACTTTGTTCTTAGCTAATATTAAACAGTCATCAACATACAACACTAATATAACAAAATCCTCATTGAAGTTGCCGGTGTACACACATCTGTCTGCCTGACATTGTTCAAAGCCAAAGGTTCTCAGAAAGTCGTTGAACTTCTTATTCCAACATCTAGGAGCCTGTTTTAATCCATATAATGACTTCTTAAGTTTCAGTACTAACGGTGAAGTTACTCTCACTCCCTCAGGTGGCTTCATGTATATGTCCTCATCTAAATCGCCATAAAGAAATGCTGTCTTTATATCAAACTGTGTAATATTCAATTTCCGTTTTACTGCAGTTGCTAAAAGTATTCTTATAGTGTCATATCTGGTAGTAGGAGCATATGTTTCCGTGTAATCGATCCCTTCGATCTGTGCGAATCCTTTTGCACATAGTCTAGCCTTGTATTTGTTTATTTTTCCGTCTGATGCTCTCTTAATTTTGAATACCCATCTGGATTCAATTGCTTCACGGTTGGGTGGTAAGTTTGTTACCTCCCAAACATCATTGTCACGTAATGCTGATAATTCTGCGTTTATGGCCTCTTGCCATTCTGTCCCATATTGACTCTTTATCGCCTCTTCATACGAGTTTGGTATTTCTGCTTCAACAACGTTGGCTTCGGTGTAACGAATTGGTTTTCTCGTATTACGTCTCGGTCGATTTACCTGGTCGACTTCAGTTTCATTCCTTAATTCTGTGGTCTCATTTTCAATTGCTTCTTCTTGATTGTCGATTTCCCCTTTTTCGATTGCTATTTCCGACATCTGGGTTGGGTTTTCTCTGTCTAAGTTGTTATTTTCGTTGAATGTCACATTTCTCGATACTTTGATTTTCTTTGTGGTTGGGTCGAACAGTCTGTAATTTGTCGATTCCTTTTCATAACCCACGAATATTAATTTCTTACTTTTACTTTCCAGCTTCGTTCTAAGTGCATCTGGAATATGCATGAATGCGTCACAACCAAAAGTTTTGCTATGGCTCAAGTTCGGTTTCTTTTTCATCCAGGCTTCATATGGTGTTGAATCTGTAATCTGTCTAGTTGCCGTTCTGTTGAGTATGTATACTGCTGTATTTACAGCCTCTGCCCACAGGTACATTGGTTTCTTGCTTGCGTAAAGCATTGATCGTGCACTTTCCATAATCGTCCTGTTATCACGTTCAGATCTCCCGTTCTGTTCTGGAGTATATGGTGCCGTAGTTTCCATTAAAATACCTTTGCTTGAAAGGTAACTTTGAAACTCACGGTTGCAGTATTCTTTTCCGTTGTCAACTCTCAGAATTTGCGGTCTGTATCCAAATTTATTTTCACATATCTTTACGTATTTTTGAAAGCACGGTAAAACGTCTGTCTTGTGTTTAATAAACCAAACCATTCTAAAACCAGTATGGTCATCTTTGAATAGTTTATAGTACCTACAACCACTTACAGATGGTTCAGACATTGGGCCGCACACATCACTGTGTATGATTTCACCAGGTCTTCTCACTGTTTTGGTGTGTTTCTCGAATTTCAACTTCTGTTGTTTTCCTTGCTGACAGCCTTCACAGAAGAATTCGTTGGTATTTTCAATATCCACTCCTTCCACTAACCCTTTCGTAACCATTTCGCAAAGAGTCTTAACATTCAGATGCCCCAGTCTCTCGTGCCAAACTTGAAGATTTGACCTTACTGTAGTATGTGCTTCCATGGTAATTACAGTTTCGATTTGTAGCTTATACAAGTTGTTTGATTCTCGGATTGCACTGGCTACTAACATTCCACGGTCGTATATTTCCGCTGTCTCGTTTTGCTTAACTATTTTCATCCCTTTTTTAGTTATCACTCCTTCAGAAAATAAGTTCTTCCTAAGCTTGGGTATATACCAGACATTCGTAATTAATCCATCCACGCTTCTACCTTTAATTAATTTCTTAATCTTTACGGTGCCGATGCCTTCCACAGGTACTTCTTCATTATTGCCTAGTTTGACGGTGAGTCCCTTACAGTCACTAAACGTATCAAAGAATTCCCGTTTATATGTCATATGGGTTGAAGCTCCGCTATCCAGGATCCAACCTTCTTTGCTGATAGTCTGGTTGCATATTTCTGCGTTGAAGGCGCCGTTATTACTATGGTGTGGCTCTTCTTCGTATTGATTCGTTATTCTCTTACAATCTCTCGCGTAATGACCCTTCCGATTACATTTAAAGCATGAGACATTTTGCTTATTTCTTCTACTGTTCATCACTGTTCTGCAATCCCTCGCGTAGTGACCCTTCCGGTTACATTTGAAGCACGTCACAATTTTCTTATTAATCTGCCTTCTTTCTGTATGTACCGCCCTAGTAGTTGTTAGAGCGACTTCTTCTTCTTCTTCATATTTCATAAGATTCGCCTCTTCATCCAACAAACGTCCAGTTAAGTTGGCCATATTCCGTTTCGAGTCCTCCACTGACAACCATGCTTGCCTAAAGTTACGATACTTGGATGGTAGCGTACTCAATACTTTAGTCATGATTGCAGTATCACTGAGAGTATCACCTGACTCCCGTATTTGCTTGCCAAGATTTTCCACTTTAGAAATATGTTGCACCATCGTCTCGTTGAGTGCCATTTTGTATTGATGAAACCTCTCGTGTACTAACATCTTGTTCGTTTCTGATTTCATCTCATAAATAGAGCTAAGTTTGTCCATTATTTCTTTGGCCGATTCACAATTTTCGATTAGCGTTATTTGCTGTAGTTCCATCGAGCTGGTTATGATGCACATCGCCGTTGCATCCTTTTGAATCCACGTTTCTAAATCAGCTGATGCGTTAACCCCTGGTTTAACTTCGGTGCCTGTTGTACACTCGTACACACCCTTTGATTTCAATATGCACTTCATTTGAAATTTCCATTGCTGGTAGTTCTTACCACCAAACTTAACGATGCTAATACTGTTGGTCATCTTAATCTTGTCGATCGAGCACAATCTTAATGTCTAAATAGTCTCTCACACACGAGGACTTATTAATCTTGATGTTCGAACACAATCCTTTCATTAATTTCTAAATAGTCTCACAAGCACGTGTGGACTTATTAATGTTACCGTTTTTCAGCCCAAAAAGTATATTAATTTCAAAATAGTTTCGATGAACTTATTAATATCACTTTCCTTCACCACAAACACAATATTAATGTCTAAATAGTCTCACAAGCACATGTGGACTTATTAATATCACCTTCGTTTTCTTCAAGATGGCTGCCTCACTTTTTTCTCAAAACCTTGATATCTTGTAATATATCTTTTAATCGATGTTGCAGAAGATCGTAATCTGGGCCCATAACCTGTTGGGAACTATCCTTGCAGAGATTGAATAAAAGATAATAAATTAAAAGATGTATGTTTAATTAAAAAGTATTCTGTATGTAGTATTAGCACTGGTTTCACAAAGAGCGTCCTATCCGTATAATGTTTGGATTCACAAGCACAACTACACTTCGTACAACATGACGAAGCACTCTCGGTACTATTAGTTAATGTTACCAATCTCAGATGGCTCGTGTGTTCCTAGTGCTGGTACTACGATGGTATCTACAATAATATCTACACTGGTAACTTACTTTACTGTGATAACACATATATATTTATAATTGGCGGTGAATACAAAACTAATTATTTACTTATAATTACAACAGAAATGAATAAGGCCTTTGATAGCATATCTCTCCCTTATCTATGGACTGTAATGAAATCCTTTAAATTTCCAGATCAGTTATTGTCATGCCTCAAAAATATTTACCAAAATTCAGCATCGAAATTAATTATAAACGGTCATTTAACTAATGAGATTCAAATGCAAAATCAGTTCGCCCAGGATGCCCTTTGCCTATGTTATTTGTCATTGGAATAGAACCTCTCATTAGATTAATTGCTGGAAAAATGAAAGGAATTCAAATTACTGGTGGAAGATTTAAATGTATGGCCTATGCAGATGACATCACTGTCGGTATATCTGATAGGAACTGTAGTGTCTGTGATTAATGACATCAAGACATAATATAGCGGATAATAACTTATGTAAGAAATGCTCAAATGTGAATACGCTAGATCATCGTATTTAATCGTGTGTCAAGTCAAGGATAATTTGGAAAAAGACAATTAATAATTTGCGCCTGAAGTTACAACTACCGAGGAGTATCACCACCGCTATAAATATTCTTGAAATGGTACCGACAAGCCGATGTGACGCCGTGCACTTTGCTAAAATATGGCTGATATCTGCAGCCATATTTGAAGCACTTCACGGGGAAGACAAATTTGATTCTTTTTTAAGGTCAGAAAGACATACAATGTTTACCACCCTAAACATAACACATGAATTTAAAAAATTAATTAGGTTTTAAAAGATATTATTTATTATTCACTTAGGAAAACAGGAAAACAATAAGTTTATTTTTAATTGTCATAAAATGCTGCTGAGTCCTACTATCGGTATAAAGTTTGTTTGAAAATGTTAGTATCGTATTGGATATTGAAAAAGGATTCTGGTTAAAAATTATTAAGGTTATTATTTTTAAATTATTAATTAGTTTGTAATTAATATTAATTGTTTGTTTATGAATTGATTTTTGTAAGAGTTTTATAATGAGTAATTAAAGAAATATATAAAAAAAGAAAAAGGAGTTTAAAATAAATAAAGTGTAACAACGAAGTCATAGATCTTTTTTTTTTAATTTGTGTTGAAGTGAAAGTCAGGTTACAATTATGAATAATGACAGGTCTCTTGAAAAAGACCTCCTTGAAGCAAAAAGGATAAGAACCAGTTATTATCCACATAGTTATTCAGGAGTGCGCTTGGTAATTCTAAAACCAATTTCTTACAATACAAACCGTGTCTTTATAGCACAATATTTGCGGTCAAATTACAAGGAGATCGACATTGTTGCTGTCAGACAGAAAAATTGAGAGTTCACTTAACAGTGAGGACTTTTTATGTGAGCTTTTACAAGTTATTACTTGTAAAAGTTCACATAACAAGTCCTGGGTACCTGAGCAAGAAAGCGTACTATACGGAGTAACTCAAGACGACTCTAGTAAAATGATTATTAAAGAAGTAAAAATAGGGGAGTTACAATCTCTCCTTATAATGACCACGCCCGGTCCAGTAGAATATCATATGAAATGTTAGGCCATCTCCCATCAATCGCAAAAAAAGCTATTATTAAATATATATAACTCAATTTAAGAAAGAAGATTGTTCCAAAAAGCCAGTAAATCAACCAACCATTAATTGCTGCCGAAAAGTCTTTGAAAAAATATTGAAACCGAGTTTACAATATTGGTTAGATTCTAAGTGGTCAATACCAAAACAAATTTTAGGTTGTAGTTAGGATGGCATAGTTGCGATATCAGCTAGAATTGAAGCTGGAAAAAATAAAGGCAATGTATCAATCGCCTGTTTTGTAGATATAAAAGCAACTTTCGATAATTTAAACATCAATTTTCTATTAAGGCAATTATACGTAATAGGAGTACCAAGGCTAAAAATTAATATACTAAAGAATTTACTAAGTGGCAGGAAAATTCAACTATGGTTTAATTGATTATTATCGGACTGGAGAATATGTTCCAAAGGCATTCCACAAGGCTCAGTACTAAGCCATTTCCTCTTTAATATGATGGTTATTACCTGAGCTAATAACTATAGACTTGCAACAAAAATTGGATCAACAATTCCCGAATTATACAAAATTATACACTGACGGCTCAAAACAAGCAGATGGAGTGAGTGCAGTAGTAGATATTAACAATAGCAGAATTTACAATCATTCATATATACAGCTGAGTTATGTGCCATAGATCTAGCTGTGGATCTAATCATTACTGATGACAGAGACAACACTTTAATGTTATCCGACTCGTTATCAGTCATACAGTCGTTAAGCAGTAATGGGAATCAATACAAAATTAGACAACAAAATGTATTAGGTCAAAGAAAAAACTGTTTTAAAAAAAAAAATGTTAAAATAATGTTATTTAGTCTCATTTTCGCTGTTGTATTTCCCCAAACCGCTTGCTGTATATTACTAGTAAAGAACTCTACTTCATTTTCCAGTTGTTCAGTAGATTTAAGCGGTAGTTTTATAAGATTTTCAAAAGACTTCCTGAATCCTATTATTAAATCTTACTATTAAAACCGGTAACTCTGGGTGGTACTTCTGTACTAAGTTTTCACTTACTATCAAAATAAAAGATGTGTGGTTCGAGCTGAGGTCACTACTGTCTTTAGTTCTTATGCAGTTGTTGGATAGACCTTTGGTGATGAAGAAGTCGATAAGATTTGTTGTTTTATTGGGATCAGTAGGCCAGTATGTCAGTTTCCCTGGCGAGCAGAACTTACATTTAGCCTCCATACCTAAAGAATTTTGCCTTTATGGGTAATATGTGTTTACCCCCAATGATTCTCGTTGTAATCTCCACCAATGACAAAGGTTGTTTCAAGAGATTTAAACAGTTCTAAGTAGTCATGCATTTGTAGTTCGTATCGTGGGGGTTAATCTGTGTACGGACACTGTGGTGACTTGCATTGAGTCAAGTTTCATGCATTTGCTTTCATAATGTTTAATTGACTCCTTGACTATAACAGCCGAGCCTCCTCTAGCTTTATTGGAACGGTGCACAGTACGATATATAGAGTATCCTCTTAATTTTAAGAATGACAGATTTGTCAAGTGCGTTTCTGCTATGTGACAGACGTCTATTTTCTTATTTCCTTAATTCTTACTAGTGCGCTAAATTATAAGTTGAGCGCTAAATTTTTAATTACTTTATTTTTAAGCTTTACAATATTAAAATTAAAAGTTATGTGATTATATTGAGTTTATTGTATCTCTGAAAATAAAAGGACAGTATTGTACTACAACAATGTTTTGTACATTCAAAATACTATTAACACTTTCTGTAAAATAAATATTACGAGTATGCAAATAATTTGTTTTAGCGCCAGTAAAGAAAAATCAAAATCAGTCTTTATCACCAAGGCATGTGGCCATACCTATGAATCCCCAGAAAGCTAACCGCCGATACCGAGGCCTAATAGACGATGCCCTGGACCACTGGACCACGCCCAGTGACGTAGATCCCATGAAGAGTCCTTTGAAGATGGGAGCAACGAGACCGTACACTGACACCGCCAGAGGCAGATCAGCAGTTGTTAAGTAAGTTCAGGGTCCCACAAATGTTTCTCTAATTCACTTAATGGGGCAAATTTGAGGAAAAGCTAGTAAGCAAACGTTTCTGACTAATTTAGGTGTGCTGATTCCGAATATTTTGTTTAGCAGACCTAATTTTTTAAGCATTATGTCTCTTTCTTGAAAAAATGAAGGCTAATATTTCATGTTGTTTCTCATTTAAATCTGTGGAGATGACAAGATTTGACAATAGAGAAAAGGTCAAAAGCTTTTTGATGTCACATGTATTCTAAAATATTAAAACTATTAAATAGTGCAAGGCAAAATGAATATTTTATAAGTACTATTACTTTTCAATAATATTTCTTTGTGTTTTGCTCTATTTTATGATATCACTAGTTTGTATTGCATTTATTTTGTTTAATGTTTTTGCCGGTTAACCATTATGTTCTGCTGCATTAAATCTTTTAGTTAAATTTAAAATATGTATTTATTTCTCTTCTTGCTTGTTCTTCTCGTGTTCCTATCTTTTCTTGTCGTCAACTCCTCCATGTACACATTACGCCCTTTAAATCCTTACTTTGTAAGTCATTTTCTCTTAAGTCAAACTTAAACTATTCTATTATAAATTCATTCTAAACTTAAACTTATAAATTCCACTCATTTTTTCTCTTTTGCCTTTCTTTTATTTCCTTCTTTTCTGTTTTGCATCTGTCTCTATCCTTCCCTACCTCTTCCCTTTATATTACCAACTTTCGCAAGGCCTGAAGCCTACGTTAAGAGGGCCATGGACACACAGGTATGACATGAAAAACTTAGAGCAAGCAGCAGGCAGTAAATGTGCATCGAATGTTACTTACTAATTATAAAAAGTACAAAATTTCAACAACAATAGTCATCCAGATAATTAAATATATAAATAATGTTCAATACACCGAAATAACCCACATGTGGAATGCAACAAAATCCTAAAAAAAGATCCTCGCACAAAAAGCGAGGCAAAAAATCTAATAATTCGATCTCCAGCTAACAAATCGCAAATATATAATATATGGACAATATAACCGGTGACTTGGGGCCATCCTTTTTCCTAATACTAATAGATTGGCTGAGCGATGCCCAGTTAACTCTGCGGACTAATCTAAGGAAAGGTTATATAAAAATTTAATAATTATTCAACCATTAGATTAGGCACAAAAAATACCTTTAAATAAAGTCATATCAGTATCGTATTACAAAATAACGCTTCCACGTTGTCGTACTCAAATAATTGTAATTGTTAATGGAACCATGGTTTTTACTTGACTCGTATCGGAGAGCGAATACTGGAGCTAGTCTTAGAAGTGTTCGCCAACCGAGTAACATACTTCACCGCTCAGAAAACGAAGAAAACGAGTCCTATCCTATCACCGATCGGAACACTACATTTTTAAATATTTTCAGACCAATTTTAAGAACAAAGATTCTAAACGAAGTTTGAAAACCAGGTATTAAAGAAATTCATATATGCCATACCTTAACTTCGTTTACCATGCCAGTGCATTAATTTGATTTAAAATACATTTGGGTATTTTAATCCGCGACGAGACCGATAATTCTAGTGTATTTATAAATTTAAAAAATCTGTACACATTAACACTTATTCTTCTTTATTTGACATTCAATTTAATACATTTTTTTTTATAATAGATAATTTTCTTAGTAACTTTATGTCTCGTACCGGGGGCGACTGACCATTTCTCAAACAAACTCTCATAGTGACGTGGTCTTTTAACTGCAGATTTTCCTCAGTTTATATAGTTCTAAATGTCTTCGTTCAACTATATGATCTCATTTGAATTCTAATTTGCTTAAAACTGAAATATAAATATCGCTTCGTAAACACTAGTTTGAATTTTGAAATTTGGATCTAATATAAATATTATTTGAAGCTCTACGTGCTTTTGAACAAAAGGTTAATTAATGTGAATACTATACCGACCTTATACCGCCGGTCTCTTAAACGAATTATAGAAATATGCGTCATGGTTCTCTAGATAAAGAAATACTCGTAGATAATCTAAATATCGTACCGCCAGTTTGGCGTCTTAACAATCATAAAAAATATACGTTCTAGTTTAAATATGAACCTTTACATTTGGTTCCTAAACAGTAAGCAACCATGATCAATAATTAATGATTCTATGCCACTGTTATACATTGGTCATTTTTTTCTATTAAATAAGGAGAACGAATTCAAGAATATCGGATTCGAGCTCGCAGTCTTAGGCATTGTAAGCAATCGCATTTACAACTACACTACTTAGGACTAGTAAATTGTATTTAGTATGAATTAAATACATAAGTCATCTTTGTTCAGTTTTCTTTTATTTTCAAAAATATCATAATATATTGTAGAATATTTATTAAATCAAATACACATTTTTATCTTGAAATGAAACCTACATTTTTGACGTTATGTATAATTTTTTTAAAATTTACTTTAACATGTTACTAATTGATACAAAAATAATAATATTACTGTAATAATATTATTGATTGAAAAGAGAAATATATTGTATTCACCAGAGCACACATGTGTTAATACTGATAACAGAACTTCGACGATAATTAGTTATTGCAATTAAGAAAGAAGCTGCATTAGAAACATAAGATGTAATATTATTAATACTATTTTCGAGTACAAGTTTATTAATGTTAAACCACGTTTTCATTGTTTCAACTTTCAAGTGCGCGTTTTGCAACAAAACAAATAGTTTCATTTAATAAATTTGTATTAAGATTAATATATATTTCTTAAATTGAATAATTTTTTTTTCTAAAATTATTTTAAGATCCTTTTTTGAGAAAATATATTAATTTTAATTCAAAACACTGTATCTTATGCTAAAACAAATTAATATACATTGCTGTCTAAAATCTGTATTAAATTTCAGTACATTTTTAACACTGTACGCATCCCGAAACAAATACGAAATGCAGACAAAAACCGACCAAGAAACATGCTGGAACGATAAACAGAGTTTTAGCTGCTTGCAACTCGTTTCATCGTTAAGGTGTCTTTGTTTCCTTTCTTTCTTATTTATATTTTCGTAATACGCTATTCAGATTCTACGAATATAATTCTATGGCTATTTCAGAATGAAGCTTCTTTTTTATTAACTAACAATTATACTTTAAACTTTTTTTGTTCCCTCTATTTGGTCCCGTGCTTGGAGTATCCGCTCCACTCGCTTCATTTTAGGGGCTGGCACTGATCACAACACAAAATGTCGACTTTTTTCTCTACGTTTAAATGCCTATTGTTGCACTGTTCATGCTCCAGCTCTGATTCAAATTAATATAAATACGTGTTCTACAGGTCAAATACTGGCGTAGATTCTTCGTTGCCCGCACTTCGACCACGAAGTGCAGCCCACGACAACCAGGAGGAAGTGATGAAGCCGACGCCGTCCAGAGGAGCCTGGGGAAGTGGTGGACCATCGCCGCTGGTAGTGTTTCTGTCATATTAGTTAGAACCTGAATACACACGCTCGTACATGTTGGACTCCGAATCGCACAAGCTCTTGGTTCCTATTAAGCCGGTACCAAACGATGAGTGAACATTTGATTCAAATGCTTGCCTCCAGCGTGTGAGTCAAATATTAGTTTGGCCTTTGTTGGACGAATCGTGCAGCAGTGCATGATGCGGCTTTTCGTTTCACAGTGGCTTATCCTCTATGTAGACTAATAAATTTCGCTTCCAAAACTTCTTATTTTCACTACACGACATTAGACTGTCAATGGCCAACATGCTTTTCGTTTTGGAGGCGAGCAAAGCAGCCACAGTTCATCGTTCATCGCACCTATTATCGATCTACTAGTAGCAAGTTGGCCAACTTATGCGAGCGTCTTTCAGTTTTATTTCTTTGTCGCTGTTTGCATGACTGTTCATTTTATTTTGTAGGTGCGCCCATTGAGTGCTGGACCATTTCACAGACCCCCTTCCCCCCCACAGGTGGATGTTGCTAGAATCATGGCACCGCAACCCGAATTCCAAGACACACCAAGTATTCTCGAACAATTCAGAGTACCAGTTCAATTACAAACGCAATTCAAGTGGAATTACAAAAATATAACTCAAAAAATGAAAGTGAAGCTTAGACAGTTTTCCTTCGCATTCGTTCGACGTGCCTTCTGTTAGTGTAACATTAGTCCATTTCTGTTTTCTTTAAAGTAGATGATGTCACTACTGATACGAATATCTTATTCTCATAATTTTTTTACAGTGCTACAATAGGTAGATAAAAAGTAATGTTCATGTTAATATTTTGCCATAAACAGCCGTAAAAGTTGACACCATAAAACCTGTTGACACAGAAGGAGGCTGTGGCAATGAGATTATTATAAGGACTATATTTAATGTACTATTTTTTAACCAACATTACATTGCATTATTTGTTTATACTTAAACATAATTTTATACATATATTCATAATTGAAACGTACACTATCAAAAAAAAAAACTGTATAAATTTTAAAACAGCTCTAAAGCATATTTTAGAACCAGGTATTAAAAAAAATTCAGAGCCCAGAATATTAATTTTCATAACATATTACGAGTATAATGCATTTTCAAAATTAAGAACATTTTTAACAGTGACAGTTTTTAGACAATTTTCTTCACAGCATCATTTATTAAATGTAAAATAAACTTAGAATATTGTACTAATAGATTAGCTTAAATGTAGCGTTATATAATCATGCGTATAAAAGAATCGTAATGTAATAGCAAAGATAATTTTTAATAATATAATATTAACCTAAAATATTTTATAAGTAGAGTACATTTTTATGTTAAATTAACCTTAAATATATGTAACCGTATTCGAAAGAAAGTCAGTAACTGTCTTCTTTGATTCTTCTTCTATTTTAGGAGAAATTTACATTTAAAATAGATTTTTTTCCATTTAATCATTAAAAGATAAGTACCTTGTTTTGTGACGTCACACCTGATTCCTAAACCCTTCTTTTCTATGAATGAGTGTAAAAGAGCTGCATCTCACCGTCAGTTACTATTTACAGCCATCTCGTCCGACACGTAAAATGTCAATATGTTAAACGTTGTAAACAAAGACAAATAAAATTAGGGACGCATCACTTGACAGTTTTGGATATTTAAAAAAATAAAAACTCTATTATACACATATTAATCTACAATTCAATTAAAAATTAAAAAAATTATTTAACAAAACGACACAGTGGCAGAGACCAATTGGGTTTGACCCCCGGACCAGAACGATATTTTCTGGGTTTGAATTAAATTGATTGATCGCATTGTCATAAAAAGTTTATTAGGCAGTGGTGCAGACCACATATATGAGGTCACGATACCATATAACTCTTAACATAATAAGAGGTCGTCGATAAAATCGCAGCATCGCAAATAGGCCGACGGTAGATAAATTAAATAATAATACAATTATACTGTATGAGTACAGTCTCGTAGAAATTCGCAGTTAGAAATAAGTAAGAACACAGCGGTACTCGTATTTGATATTGTAGATAATTAACTTTACTTAACTTACTTTATTAATATACGTTAATACGAAAGAATGAATGTCTTTTATAATTTAGATTTTAAGAATTATTCATTTAGCCTAGTTTAAAGACCGTATGTTGACCGGAGATGTTTTCCATTCGCAAGAAGCAAGTATATCACTTTCGGCGAATGTGCGGAGATATAATTATGCAAAGGAACAGAATCTTTTTGAAAAATGTCCAAGGAAATTACGGGAGTTTTATATAACTGGGATAGAACCAGGGGAGGACAGTAAACCAAGCGCACTAGACCCAGCTAGCGTGACGGAGCTATATAAAAAGCTTATGGGGCACACCTGGGACAACTAATTATAATTTCCGCAATAAAAATAAAATCAAGCTGGATGACATAGTTCCCATAGATCCCGATGGGATTCAGTATACTATTAGTAATTTAAGAAAGAATTCTGGTCCCGGGCCAGATGGGTTAAAAAGGAGCACTTAGAAAAGTTTTCAATACAAGTTCACGATATGCTGAAATATCAGGTATGTTTAAATGCTAAACAGCGTGGGTTCACAACTGAGAATGGGGTGATGAATAAAGCCTGCTGCATATGTAGCGTGTTTTAACCCGGACGGAACGGGACGACAATATCGTTTCATATAAAATGTATAGGAAAGTGCATACATAACGGGTGCACGGACGGGACGGGGACGTGGCGTTGAAGGAACGGGAAAAAATATCGTCGACGACGATGTTTAGCACGTCCCGTTCCGCGCGAGCCCCTAATACCACGTTCTGTCTCCGTCCCGTCCACGTCCCGTCCGGGTTAAAACACGCTACGTGTGCAGTAGGCTTAACATAACAATATTCGAGGAGATGTGTCGAGAGGCGAAAAGATCAAAAGGCGCGGTGGTATCGATACTTGACATATCGAAAGCGTTCGATAGGATACCACATAGCGCGATTATCAGCGGTCTGAAACGTCAGACCTGGTGATTAAAGCCATTACAAATATGGACACTGGCGCGTGCACAGACATAAATCTAGGGAATACACATATAAAAATGCAAATACTAAAGGGCGTCAAGCAGGGTGACCCACTATCGCCATTACTATTCAACATCGTGTCAGACACCCTTATAGACGACATGGAAGTAACAAGGGGTTATGAGATGTACGGCAAGAGAGTGAAACTGTTAGCGTTCGCTGACGATCAGATTCTGGTAGGCGAAGACAGGAAGGACGCTTAGCGTCAATATGATATTGCATGTACCACGCTAAAACAACTTGGCCTAAAAATTGCAATCCACAAGTCAATGGCATTTGACCTTAAAACACTGCCGAACAAAACATATGGCGTGGTAGATCCATGCATACGGGATGTAAATGAAGGCACAACTCTGCCATTCAACAATTGTGTGCAACCGTTTAAATATCTGGGCATACACTTCACGCCTTAGCTGGGGTTGAAGGCAGAAAATAATACGAGTGAGCTCGCAGATTGCTTAAAGAGACTATCAAATTCCAAACTTACTGCTTTGCAGAAGTTGTCTCTGCTAAAGACACATATACTCAGCAAGTATAATTTTAGCATGACGTTGTGCCCACCGTCACTAGTTGATATAAGAGAGGCACTACATCTGCCTGAGGATGCATGAGGTGTCTCCAAAGTCGAGTTACTTAATAAATTTGGCATTCTTTGGAGCTATGCCAAACTGGCAGAACTCCAGGATGAGACTATCCAAGCAATTGTAGTTTCGGAAAGTTTTAAGCACAAAGCAATGAGACAAGCATTCAAGTGTGGGTTGAGGTGGTCGTGCAATGTGAAGGAAGTGGAGAGTGCGAAACTCAAAGCTAAATTAGCTGAGAGATGCAAGTATTACAATTTAAATCTGCAAGGAATTGGCGCGAAAGAGTTTCGGAACAGTACCATCGCTAATAGATGGCTGTGGGACAGCACCCTATTGCATGCAAATAGGTTTAATGACGCTGTTTGACTACGCACCAACACCTACGGGTGTAAAAAGGTGCTTGTCAACCGTGGTGGAAGCGAGAATGTTGTGTGGGATGGTTGCCACATAAAGGAGGAAACACTGGGGCATATTCTAGGTACATGTTATGTATTAAAACCTCATAGAATAAAACGTCACGATGAAGTAGTTAATCTACTCATCACAAAACTATCTCAAACACATAAAGACCATATTATGCTGAAAGAACTGCGCCTGATGTCCCCTTTAGGGTTACTAAAGCCGGATCTAATCTTTATAAATAATAAACATGGATACATAATCGACGTGACTGTGAGGTTCGAGAATGGAGACAGCCTGCTTCGTGCGGCGGCGAAAAAGCGGAACAAATACACAACACTAATTCCCCAAATATTGTAAGACCTATAGTTTAGATGCGGTCTATGTATCACTAGTGCTGATAGGATCTCGAGGAGCGTTACCGAAGAATACGATCAAAGAACTAAGTGTACTCGGTATTGACACGTATAACGTTAAGCTGACGTATTTGATGATAGCACTGCGGTCGTCTATTGAGATGGCGAACATATTCCTAGACTACTTTAGGAACAAAAGTTTGTAAGGTAATAATGATTTGGTATATGTTAGCTCTTGGCGAATGCGCCAGAAATATGTTGTAATGTTTTTTTAAGAAAAAAGGCAGCACGAAAATAATGCCATTAAAGTAGTGCAAAATCATTCTGATTCAATAACATAAAAAGGCCTAGACAAAACATTGCCACTAAAGTCTAGTTGGCTTGGCCAAGTCGGTGTGACTCCCAAGAGTGTTGTAAGTGGGTCCGCCACCCAAGCACTCAGCCCAAGGCGCCTTCTGCAGGAAGTTGGCGGCCGTCCGGTATGGCGCGTTGATCCCTTCTGGACGTAAAATAGTATGGTTGGACATCCAGAATTTCCAGAATTTAACACAACTGCAGCTGAAGTGATGAATAAATAATATTGGTCGGGACAGGAATGCATAGCTGATTTCCTAAAATGTGTGACAACTGTTTGAAATACAACGGACGTACAGATCCGGTAACACTACAGAGTCAAGTAGTAAAATTCATTTTTGCAGAAGGAGTTAGAAAAATTCCTCAAGTTGAAGTTAATATTGGTCAGGGTGGTAATGCATAGATGATTTCCGAAAATGTGTGACAACTGTTTGAAATACAACGGACGTACATATCCAGTAACACTACAGAGTCAAGTAGTAAAATTCATGTTTGTAGAAAGAGTTAAGAAAATTCCTCAAGTTGAAGTTAATATTGGTCAGGGTAGGAATGCATAGCTGATTTCCTAAAATGTGTGACAACTGTTTGAAATACAACGGACGTATAGATCCAGTAACACTACAGAGTCAAGTAGTAAAATTCATGTTTGCAGAAAGAGTTAAGAAAATTCCTCAAGTTGAAGTTAATATTGGTCAGGGTAGGAATGCATAGAGCTGATTTCCTAAAATGTGTGACAACTGTTTGAAATACAACGGACGTATAGATCCAGTAACACTACAGAGTCAAGTAGTAAAATTCATGTTTGCAGAAAGAGTTAAGAAAATTCCTCAAGTTGAAGTTAATATTGGTCAGGGTAGGAATGCATAGCTGATTTCCTAAAATGTGTGTTTTTATTTCTGCGTCTCAAGTAAAAAAATTGTAGTATTTACAAACATCTCTGATTTATTTGATACAAATAATATAAGAGAATAATTGGACGAAAACTAACAGTAGTAGCACCTTATATGTAATGCACCAGTAATTTGTTCGTACTGGGAGATTCCTTTATGGTAATATTCGGAGACAGAATGTTAGGAAAAATAAAATACCGCTGAAACAATAAATGGACGGTAGATCTAGCAGTTGATGGACGTAAATCGAGGCAGCTAGCTAATCATTTCAATAGAATACATAAAACACTTAGGATGAGAAACGTGATAGTAATGATTGGAGTAAATGATCTTCTTCGTGTACGTATTTTTATTTACATTTATATTTCTAGTTTTTAACACTAGAACATATATATAACTTATTTATAATAACTGATCAATGAAACTGATTAATGAAAAGTACATTTTTATATTTTTTAGGGTATCCCAGTACAGCAGTTTAGGCTAAACTGCTACAATATAGCTAGAAAACTTAATGTGAATAATGTGATTTGGCTGACAATTCAGCTAACGCCGAAAACCATTAATAAATCAACATTAACAGATGACTACAATACATCTATACTAACATTAAATAATAGTAAATATTAGTTTGAATTTATTATAAATTTTTTACATATGTAATTTTATTACCTTCTTAAAATATTGCAGTTCCTTATATTAGAGTGATAGATGTGCGTCATCATTTCATTAAAAGAAATATTATTAGAACAGATATGTTTGAGGGGTAAAGATATTAATATCATAAGTAATGAACTATACTGCACGTTGGTTTAAATATTTATCAATTTTAGATATTCTGACCTACTACATTGGAACTTACGAGGGATGTCAGCTGTGGCGAATTTTATTAATAACTTGCAGCAATAAACTACAGGTTTTATATAACTTTAACGGCTACGTTATTACATTTCCAGAAGCTAATGCGGTTAAGTCCTTTTTTATTTTTGTAAACTTTAATAGAATACGCAATCTTCCTTTCAGTTATTGATAGATAATTTATTCTTTATATATTATTAAAGGATTTAACCAATTGGGTCCTGGGTAATATGTACCCAGATGTCGGGTTAGTCCCGCATTATTGAGCTATTACTTCATAAGTCTACCCGTGGGTATTTTGGAAGCGGGGAATTGACGAACAAGATTTAAATTCTTGTACTATTTGGATGAGTATTTGATCGAGATTGTCAGCACTTTTGAAGACAACGACGAACTGTAAAGTTTGGAGTGGTGCAGCGTGCGAAATATATTTTAATATATGTAGTGGACGGCTAATAGTGACGAGCCAATGATAATTATATAAACGATATAGTAACAGTGAAGGTGTTGTCTTTTTAAGATGACAAATCTTCGTGTCTGTAGGCACTTAGGCGTGATTACTTGCATTTGCAGACGGCCAGAGCGGATAGGGTTAACGACCCATCCGGTCTGGTCGATATTACGTTAAGGACCTATTATTATTGAAATGGTACAGTCCAATGGTGAAACTCCGGCGGATATTGATATGAGAGATAGGGACTCATATCTCTTACATTTTGTTGCCCTTCTGTCTCTGAATACTGGCAGACCCGCAAGAGGGAAGCGATTGTGCGAGGATGCAGGACGTGACGGGAGCTCGCAGACTTATCAAGTCAGGGGTAAGTGAGCAACGGAGTATAAGGTCACGTTGAGATCTCCATACCGGGGAGCTACGACGAGCTTAGTAAATTACTAACTCACGATTAGCGCCTAGGCGGCCCATGGTTGTTAGGAACTGGGAATCCCTAACAATGAAATAGTCCCATTATTGACAACTGGAACGATACTTGACCTTGATTTTGGCTTTTGAGTATAACTTACGCTAAGGTGTGTTGTCTTGCTACAGACCAACACAAAAACAAACAAAATTTAACTTTATATTATAATATGATAAAAACGAATCGATGCGTACATCTTCGTATGATATGAGTAGCCAAAATGTAAATATAAATTAGTGAAGACCACGACCCTGGTCTCCTTCGGACAAGTGAGGAGGTTATAGTTGATGGACATAGCAAAGTAAGAATATTTGTCTCAGATAAGAATGCGAACCTTTATTGCCCTATATGCCTGTTGGGGGGGATGAATATACTATGCGTACGGTTACCAGAGGCGAACAGGCACCTCACATTAGACTACCCCACATTTAGCCTAGAGTTTGTGACAACGGTTGTAAGAGAGTATTTAAGACATACAATGGGATGATACAACACCTATCGCACTGAAAGGGCCAGTGGTGATGCCGGAGGAAGCATTTAGGTGCAGCGACTGTGCAATATCATTTAAGTCGCAACGAGTCCTCAATCAACATACAAAGAGTGCACATCCACAAGTAAGGAACACGCAGATTGGCAGGAGTAGTTCCTGTCTAAGGAAAATCCAGAGGAAGTTCATACGTTGCTGGTAAACATGGAACGCCTTTCGAACGTTAAAAACATAAATACTGAATTGGCAAAACTTATTCCTACAAAATCTGCAAAGCAGATATCCGATAAAAGAAGGCTTCTTAAAGCCAAACAATTAACAGAATCTGAGAATGTAACAAATGTAAGTATTAATCTCCATAATGTAACGAGTAGGGACATAGTTAAAATTTTTACGCCTCCGAAAGTTGGCCAGAGTAGACTTCAATGTCAAACTTCAACGTCTACAAGTAGGGTTGATCAACTCGTGGCATTTTTTACAAACATTGTGTCTCAGAATATAACATCTTGCAACGTCTCTCTAGATTATGCTCAATGCAGTACGCACGAGGTGGTGCCGTAAGAAATAGAATGGGTGGGAACCATAGAAGCCCTCTGGCAGAAATGGGAGCTACCACCCAATGCTTCCGAGAATATGTTAACATTAAATAAGCTGGTAAACGGTTTAGTGGAGAAGGGAGCCACGAGGAACGAGTTGCAGGACTCGGTGGACAGTATTGCTCAGAAATTTCAGGAACTGTTGTTGCCTGAACAAGTTATCAAGGTTCGCAAAGATTCAACGTCCAGAATAAAACGGAAAGGACGCAGTAACCGATTTACAAGGCGGAGATCAATAAGAAAACATAAATATGTCTCACAGCAGAATATGTTCTATAAATGTCCAAAGAAACTATCTGAAAACATCATAAATGGCGAAGAATCCAGCGAGGAGTTAGGAAAATTCCTCAAGTTGAAGTTAATATTGGTCAGGGCAGGAATGCATAGCTGATTTCCTAAAATGTGTGACAACTGTTTGAAATACAACGGACGTACATATCCAGTAACACTACAGAGTCAAGTAGTAAAATTCATGTTTGTAGAAAGAGTTAGGAAAATTCCTCAAGTTGAAGCTGAAGTGACAATATTGGGACGCTATAGCTCCTCGCCGGCCTTCCCTATAAAAAGTTTACCTAGCATTGCAGATACTCACAAAGCTGCAACTAGTACTGCACGATCGACTAACGTTCGGCGTAAAATTTATGGACGATTCTTCTAACGAAGAAAAGCAGGAGCAAATATCTGTTAGGAGTAGCTGGACAAGAAAAAGACTTCTTAGTTCTGACGACAGCTCCTCTGCAGATGATCAAACAGCTTTCGCTTCTCTATTAACGAAAGGTGCTAAAAAACCACCAATCTTCAAGCGTACAATAAAAAGTAAATTGAGACCTGGTAACGATAAAAATCTAGATGAGGTTAAACAGGTGACCGTCAACAGAATTGCACAGTTACTCAAAGACAACAATTAATGCCTATATTTTCCCCCGTTACAAATGGAGGTAAATCTCTGTTAAGGAGTAATATCTGTTAGGAGTAGCTGGACAAGAAAAAGACTTCTTAGTTCTGACGACAGCTCCTCTGCAGATGATCAAACAGCTTTCGCTTCTCTATTAACGAAAGGTGCTAAAAAACCACCAATCTTCAAGCGTACAATAAAAAGTAAATTGAGACCTGGTAACGATAAAAATCTAGATGAGGTTAAACAGGTGACCGTCAACAGAATTGCACAGTTTCTCAAAGACAACAATTAATGCCTATATTTCCCCCCGTTACAAATGGAGGTAAATCTCAAGAAGATAAAGAGAAAAAAGGTTTGAATCCAACACAGGTTGCCCAAAAAAAGAGACTTGCGATGGCAGCTCGATGCAGACAAAGAACTAATTCAGAAATACTGAAAGAAATTGAAGATTTTTTACTTCAACAAGTAAAAGCACTGAACAGTAAAATAAAACAGTTCTACCACCCATTGTGGTAGCATTTTCGGTTCATTTGTCGAAAAAAGTTTTGTGTTGTGACTTGTTTTTATTTCTGCGTCTCAAGTAAAAAAATTGTAGTATTTACAAATATCTCTGATTTATTTGATACAAATAATATAAGAGAATAATTGGACGAAAACTAACAGTAGTAGCACCTTATATGGTCAAAAAGCATTGTAAAATAATTGTTTTGATATCTCTAATGGAACATGATAGTTGTACTTGTCAGTTATGTCCCCTTATGAGCCATTGCATTCATTGCTTCGTGGCGAAACACCCGAATCACGACATTTTCTAGCAAACGCTCAAAAATACAAAGGTTGTTTCCAAATGACCTCATTTGGGGCAGATATTATCGAAGAACAAGGATTTAATCCGACATTCAAGGTATTTATTTATTTATTTTTGTACTTACACACAATACAGTAGAAGAATAACATACAATACTTATTACTAAGTATTATGTATGCTAATTCTAAAAAAAAGTGTTTATAAATCAGTAATACTGACTTTGCTTTTGATTTTGTAGATACAAGGAGAGATTGACCATCGAATTGGATCATTGCAACCTCTCGAAGATGCACAGCATAAATTTTTACAGCATAAATATACTTCGTGGCCAACATAGAGGAACAACTTGATCGACGTCAACAGATCAATGCAGCAATGAAAAGAGCAATTCTTCAAGATCTGCAGCAACTACTTCATAAACATCATGCGTTGGTCAGGCTTTTCAACAGTGCTTTGGAGCGCATGCCAAATGATGACTACAAAGTCGTGATCAGAGCGGATAAACGACCATCTGGAACACACGAACGCACATTTAACGCTCCAACAATAGATGAATTTGCCATCCTGATTGTTGGTGAAATCTTAGTAACACGCGATATTGTGCTTACACGTCGCGATACTAATACTGGGCAACTGCAACAAATATCTAAAACACATCGTTCAAATGACACGTTGCAATACCCGCTGATGTTTTGGCAAGGAGAAGATGGATATTATTTCAACATCAAAATGAAAAATCCATTGAATGGTGAGTATCAATATCATAGTTTTTATTTCAACATGACATACATTTTACAGTGTTTGGTTTTGGTTTCCAATACAAGACCAATTACACTGCTTATTACCAGGAAAAGAACAGACTTAAAAATTAGGGGCTGTTTGTTTAGAGAAAATTGGACAAATGACTGACAACCGATTAAAAATTATTTATCTTCACCCTTTTATAATTATGCTAAAAATATGGATGTAAGTTTTACATACAAAATACTAAATCTACTGTTTTAATTTCAGTTGAAGAAACTACCAAGAAGGTTAGCTCGATGAATTATTACGCATATCGTTTGATGATTCGTCAAAATGCTGACAACTATTTGCTGCGGTTTCGTCGACTGCTTCATTAGATTTATAAATTTCAAAAAATTTAAATTATTAAAATCCAAAATCTGCTCATTTATTACCTCTAAGACGAAACAATGTTCGCCGGGCCAGCTAGTCTTATATATTTTTATTTATAAACCTGTTATTGCAGATTTTACAATAAATACAACATGCGGGGTGTAATAGGTGCTATAGATTGCACACATATAAAAATAGTGAAACCAAAAATCTTTCTTTCTGTTTACCCAGCAAGCATATATAGGACAGGACAGATGCAGTCATTACAGCTTAAATGTTGAAGTGGTAAACGAAACAAAATGTACTTGCATCTTGTAAGTAAAATAAAATTGTTGCATAAATTAAGACAAATATTAAAAATCAAATTACTTTCATAAATTTTAAAATTAATAGTTTGCCAGTAATGTGTTCTTACTGGAGATTCCTTTATGGTAATATTCGGAGACAGAATATTAGAAAAAGCCTTAAAATACCGCCAAAACAATAAATGGACGGTAGATCTAGCAGTTGATGGACTTAAATCGAGGCAGCTAGCTAATCATTTCAATAGAACACATAAAACATTTAGGATAAGAAGCGTGATAGTTATGATTGGAGTAAATGATCTTCTTCGTGTACGTATTTTTATTTACATTTATATTTCTAGTTTTTAACACCTGAACATATATATAACTTATTTATAACAACTGATCAATGAAACTGATTAATGAAAAGTACATTTTTATATTTTTTAGGGTATCCCAGTACAGCAGTTTAGGCTAAACTGCTACAATATAGCTAGAAAACTTAATGGGAATAATGTGATTTGGCTGACAATTCCGGTAACGCCGAAAACCATTAATAAATCTACATTAACAGATGACTACAATACATCTATACTAACATTAAATAATAGTAAATATTAGTTTGAATTTATTATAACTTTTTTACGTATATAATTTTATTGATTTCTTAAAATATTGCAGTTCCTTATATTAGAGTGATAGATGTGCGTCATCATTTCATTAAAAGACATATTATTAGAACAGATATGTTTGAGAGTAAAGATATTAATATCATAAGTAATGAACTATACTGCACGTTGGTTTAAATATATATCAATTTTAGATATTCTGACCTACTACATTGGAACTTACGAGGGATGTCAGCTGTGGCGAATTTTATTAACAACTTGCAGCAATAAACTACAGGTTTTATATAACTTTAACGGCTACGTTATTACATTTCCAGAAGCTAATGCGGTTAAGTCCTTTTTTATTTTTGTAAACTTTAATGGAATATGCAATCTTCCTTTCAGTTATTGATAGATAATTTATTCTTTATATATTATAAAAGGATTTAACCAATATGGATTCAGAAAGAAAGGTCAACTATTGATGCTATGAGCTTGATCAAGAGGTCGGTAGCGAACATAAAACTAAACGCGCACCGGCTGGAAGTATGGAAGTATTGGTAACGCTAGACATCAAGAATGCCTTTAATTCAGCACTCTGGGATGGAATCATGAAAGCGCTGAGAGAATTTGAAGTCAGTGATTACCTGACAAGAATTATAAGCAGCTATCTAGAGGACCGTTTGATAGAAGTCGAGGAGAAATTAATAAGTGTAACCTGTGGAGTTCCACAAGGATCGGTATTAGGGACTCTACTATGAAACATTCTGTACGACGAGGTACTAAAAATTGAGCTACCAGATGGCGCAACAATTATTGGATTCGCAGATGACACAGCACTTATTATAGAAGCTAAAACTGAAGAAACACTAAAGGCACACGCAAACACGGCGCTGAACAGGATAGAACAGACGCTAGACAGGAAGCAATTACAACTTGCTGCGGATTAAACATTGGCCCATGGGCGATGGAAAGGGAAGAAGTACGGTCTATAACGGGAACCACACTGACCGTAGATACTATTTGTTCCTTCATATAAAACCACAAGTTTTTTATAAAACTTAACAATACTGTAAATATTTATTATATTTTTAAATGAATATTTTGCTTAGACATTAGCAGCATATTTATATTTTATTGCAGTTAAAATAATTTCTTTATGACTTTATATTTATAAATAATTTGTAGATAACGGTAATTGTTACAACAGACTCACATTACACACTTATTAACTAAATTTAACACATACAATCAAAACACGATGGTAAGTCTCTAATATCAGACTTCTGAAACTCACATCACAACTTCAGTATTTTCTTTAGTCTTTTCTCATAACTTTTTGTTTGTTTTAATTCTCAATCTCAAACCAAACACTTCAATAACATAAGAAATATTCTACAGCCAACATCAATCAACGAACAACAAGGAAATCGAAATGGTCAAATAAACAAAATTATTTAATTACCAAAAAAATTGGGAACATAGAGAATTTATATATAAAATGAATAATATTTTATTTGTGAGAGCTAATTTTAAAAAATAAAATTGTATTAATTTTTGAGAATTAAACTTAATTTTATTTTTTTTAGTATTGATCCATATGAATAAACTAAGTGAGATTCATCAATAAGAAGTGTTAGCTCTAAACCAATAGTTGCAAACATGCTGTACGATGTGGTGTCACGTCGGCAACACAAGATTCAGCTATGTTAGCGAGAAAAACGAGAGCAAATATTATATAGTACTGTGTAAAATTGTTAAAACTAAAATTATATTATAGGACAGTGATGTGTACTTATAAGTAGGATTAGAATATAAGATGTTAGCTTAGAGCTTAGACAGTGTAACGAAGAAATCTTGGTAATGCAATCCTTCATTACATTTGAATAATAATAATAAATAATATAGAAAAAATACACACAATAAATCTATTTAAAGATAAAATATTTAATCAAAATAGTAAAAATAAATGTACAAAGCATCAGATATCACATGGATTGGTTTAAATTATAAAATAAATAATATACTAGGGCAACTCTATTTAATATTTTTTATATTTACAATTCAAACTACTTGAATAATCCAAAAAATAGATCGCTTTGCATCGATGACAAAAACCATGAAAATTATGAATACTACAGTGCAAAAATAGGTAAAATCCATACCAAAAAAAAACACTACTTATCCACTAGCAGAAATATCATCGATGAAAATAATTTTTTAACATCATTATTCAATATAAAATTAAAAATCCATCGGCCTTAACATACCCGTGCCCGGCGTTGTAATTACATTTAAGTAATCAAAACTCATCAAAGGAGTTTGCATAAAAAAAAACCATAAAAACAGATAAATATTATAAAATATTAAAAAACTATATCACAAAATATGTATGAATCTAATCATAGTTTCCAGTGGTTAATCCACTTGCTTGTGTTCGTTGTTTCACTGCCTTTCAACTACTCTCTGTTCTCACTGCAGCCCGTGCACAACGTGATAAGTACTAGGTAACTCTCGGTAACCCCGATTATTACCGAGATATATTCAGAGAGAGGGTAACTGCAGTGAGACACGGTACTAAAATACAATAAAAATTATGAAAAATGTTTGTTGTTTGATTGTGCCGTTGAATCTAGCGAAATACCGCCAGATTCAACGTCAAAATAGTATAAGTTAAATTTTTGTAAAACTTTGATTGAGATATTTGTATAATATTCGAAGAAAATCTAGTATCTTAAAATAATTATCTCTCTCTCCCTCTCTTAATATTGTGACGTTGATTTGAATTCAGTGAATTACAGTAATACAGTGATGAACAGTAAATTATTGTTGGTAAAGGGTGTCCAGCGGGAATTTTTCAAGTTTAAATTGTTGTTACTCATTTATTAGTGGGGCTAGGGACGCTTAAGAGGTAGCGTCTGTGCGAATTTGTTAGTAACCATAAGTCACGGTCACGGGTCGCGTTTACAGTGCAGCAATATTTAAAGTGTGGTGAATCGTTGGTTCGAGCGCGTCGTGCATTCTGTTCCCACTTTGATATTCGGCACTTAAACGATGGTTCGAGCACGCAGCTTATATGGTCGCGGGTACAAAGATTCCGACAAAAAGGGATAGAGGTTGATAGATCACACCCTGGACCGTCCTCGTTAGCCGCAACGCCAGAACGTGTGGTGCAAAATCAGAGAGAAAGATTACCGCCTCTACAGACATTAAGAAGTCAACTGTGCATTTAATTTGAAAAAAGAAATTTAAACTTCATCCCTATAAAATGCAAATCGTCCAAAAACTAAATGAAAACGATTATGTTTTTAGAGAAACGTACGCCCGAATGATGTTGGAACGTTCTCGGACCCCCAGAACGCTTGGAAACATATTGTTTAGCGATAACGCTCATTTCCACATCAGAGGCTACGTAAATAAACATGCGTTATCCCGACAATCCAAGGGAACGGCATCAAAAGAGTTTGCACTGCTCTAAAACAACAGTATGGTGTGCCATTTCTGCTCATGGAATAATCGGTCCATATTTTTTCAATGAGAGAGAAACTGTCACTTCCTCGGTATACTGCCGTAAGATTGACTACTTTTTGGTACCGCAATTGCAAGTGTTTCACGGAAGCAACAATAGAGAACTCATTTTCGGCAACATGGGGCAACTCCACATACTGCCAGGGTCTCAATGTAAAGATTAAGCGAAATTTTCCCTGGAAAATTAATAAGCAAGTACGGAGACATACCCTGCCCACCCCAATCGCCGAATTTGTCATCATGTGATTTTTTCTTGTGGGGTCCCCGTACCATAACTGCTCTACAAGAAAATATCTGGCGTGAAATCGCTGCTATCATCCCGGCGCTTTGTTCGCGCGTACTTGCCAATGTGAGGGTTCGCTTACAAGAGTGTATTACGAGAAATGGATGTCACTTAGAAGACAATGTTTTTAAAAAGTGAAATTCGCAGACCCTTGTTATGTTTCTAAAATATAATAAGTATTTAAAACTTATTAGTTTATTTTTTATTTAATTTCGAAATCGAAAAATGTTCGCTGGACATCCTTTAGATACTGTTAACACTAATTGCTGGCAATACGAGACAGGGGTTGAGATGATGGTCGTACAGCTGAACGAGATGGTTGTCTCCTGTTGTAGTGACGAGTGATTTTATTAAATGGTGGATTACAGTTTTCGGTAAATTAATGATTATTTAAAAGATAAAAAGTTAATAGTGATTCTAAGTGATGATGCATGAGTTTCTCTATGTGCTCGAGTGAGTTTTGAGTACAGGACATGTTTGATACTGATCTGTGATCGCGGTCGATTGAGTTTGATTGATTTCATGTGCTGTGTCAGCGTCGGCATCCATTTTTGTTTTGGATTGGCTTGGCTTCTTTTGTTTTTTTTTTTCAGAGTATTATACGGCTAAAGGTCTGCATGTCCGTGTGGAGAAATAATTTATTTTCTGTTTTAGATTTCTCCTGAGCCTGTCCAGTGAGGATATATTTTATGAGTGCCCTAAGGATTCTACAACGCGACTAAATAATAGAAAATAATTACTCCGCTCGGTAAATAAACAGAATCCAAAGTCGCAGGCGTAATACAGCGTATATTTAGAAGGTTCGATAATCCTAATCTGTCTTCCCTTAATCCTTGCTCGCACATACAAATTTTGTACCTTTGGCGTCATAGAAGATTCCAGAGTCAGACTTCCTTCATCCTTCTTTCACGCCCTTACAAGTTTGTATTATTTGGTGTTAGAAGCTGAAGAGGATAGTTACTACGCCCAGATAGTTGTTGTAAAATTGAAACAATATATCTTTAATTTTTTTGATAACTAACGATTCCAGTGTATATTTTTTGTCATGTAATGCCGGTTTTACACCAGATAGACAGTTGCATAAAACTGCAACAAAAAATTGTTTTTTTTTTTAAAGTTGTATCAATGTTTACACCAACTAAAACATTTTTGTCATTTATTGCAGTTGTTTGCAACAAAACACATTCTCATCTAGAGTCGGTAAAGATCATAGGAAACACGGTTGCGTTGTTTTTAGGTTCTCCGCACATGATCGCAAACGCGAGCCCTGAATCTTGATGGTGAACAGCATGAGCAGAGATGTGCACACACACTTTTCAAAAGTATTTAAATACAGATATACATACAAATACCTCACAATACGACACAGAAAAATCACCTGTGATGCTATTGTTAAAAATTCTATAGTCACGAAACACTGCTCGACATTGAAAACTTCGAGTTTTCAATCAGACTCGTGTACGGAGGGCCTTAGTCTATTTGGTTTGAATACGCAGTTTTAGTTTCTGTATACATTTGCACTTCGCCCCGCAGTCGATACGAGAGAGGGGAAACATGAAACGAATATATAGCACGAATATATAGCAGAATATAAGATATGAATATAAGCACGGTATGTATGCAGATAAAATCTATATCCAATATGTAGGTGACATAACTATAATTCTTAATATCAAGTACTTAATTCTTATTTTCACATTTGGAGTATTATGCAAGCAAATTTTTTCTGCCTTTGCTGGTTCTAAGAGTATAGGAACCGATCACCAAAAAATCAAAACCAACTGCTACCAACATACGGCAAGAAGCATTTGAAATGATGAAATCTGTTTACAATAGTAGGAAAGAAAAGAACAATCAACGCCTGATGATTTTGACGTGTTTGGTTAATTCGTGAGTCGTAAAGTACGAAGATTAAAAACACAATATGCAAAAGTGCAACACTTAATAAACAATATACTATATGAAGCAGAGGTAGGGTATACGATAAGCCTGTGGAAACATACATGACAACCCTTTCGCCTTCAAGCGGAACGCCATCACCGAATGAAGTGATGAGTCCTAAAACCAACTGCATTAACGCCTACAAAGAAGTACTGCCCAGAGAATTTGAAAACGAGCCTCTAACTTGGGCTACACTCAACGCTTTTGGCGTTTACCCTGAAAAAGAATAATAATATAGCTTGTCTATATTATTACTCTTTTATATTACACAAATTATTATATTCCATTATATATTATATATTATTTTCGTATATACAATATTCATGTTAACGATTCTTTTACAGGCGGTAGAAGACAGGATCAAATGTGGAAAACGACGAACTTGTTCCACACTGTACACGAGGAAATTCGTCAAACATAGAGGGACTCGTACATCTCACAAGAAGGCACAGCAACAACAAAATGTTAACAACACTATCAATGTACTACCCTTTCTACCTTTACCGGGTCCTTTTCTTAGTTTAGCTGATGGGTTGTAAGCATGTAACGCCTTCACGACGGATCTCGCTGACAGGAGACCGCTAGCGAACGGTTAACTGCTAAGGTACATGTGTGTTCATTGTTCGGTGGATCCACCATTATAATTTTGTAATGGTGTGCAGGTGGATCCCGTCGGAGCAAAGCGCAAGCTTTGGAACTTTGAATTTAGCTAATGACAAATTGTGGGCCTCCGGAAGCACAGTGGGTAACATAAACCACAAAAGCCATCCGGATGTTGATGATGCATTAAAGGATGGAGCAGGTAGCACTCACGGGTGTCAGTATTGGAAATCTGCACTCGCAAAATAGTAGTTCCACGGGCGAAATAGGCAATGAATAATGATATGAGAAGGATGTTCCTTGGCAGGTCCTTCGGTAAGCTATAGGTGCTACTTTACTTATATGTGAAAAAATTAGTGCTGGATGAGATGGGCACTAGCACGGTTAGGAAAAGTTTAAAGGCCCATATAATTAGTACAACAGAGATTGAAAATAATAGTGAAGATTATGCTCCCGACTCCATCGGACATAATAGGGGAGCAATACTAGATGGTGCCATGATCCTGTCTATTTACAACAAGACAGAGGGTCTGGCTTGCCCATTATGTGCAAGTAGGGATAGTAATATCCTTTGCATGTCTTTTAAGGACCTTAAAACCTATGTGGAAACCCACCACAAAAGTGATCGAGTAGTATGGAGATGTGGAGTATGCAAACTCACATTTAAGAAACAGCATGGCGTGGTGTGCCATATGCCAAAATGTCATAAAGCTCCTACCGATGTGCCCGAAGAACATGACTTTAAGTGTGTTGTTGTCGGATGCGGTAGGAGCTTCCCGTCCCAAAGGGGATTAGGACAGCATGAGAGACATGCTCATCCTGTATTGAGAAACGAGCATCGCATTGAGCAAGCGTTGCAAGGAGGTAATAAGCGTAGACGAGTCCCGGTAAGGAAAACTGCTAGCAATGTAATGAGTGTGCAGGAGGCAGAGGTTAACTCTGTAACCCAACCTCAAATCAGTCATAGTCCTAGTGACTCAAACAATGTTGAACTGGCGACCTGTCCATTAGAAGAAGAAGCAGTCGACTCTGTTGGTATCTTAGGATACAAACTCAATGAAGATTGGTTTTCCAATCTGTCATGTGAATGGATGAGCTGGCAAACTCATGATGATCTAAGGGAGGAAATTGGTAAAGCGAATGTGAAGTTAGATGAAATTATAAGAGATATGCCGAGTAGAGACGAAGTGGAAGGTGTAGTAAATGATCTCGTAGACGCTTTGCAATGCAGTTTAGTTACCGCTAAGCCGGTAGAGAGAAATCAAGCTCCTAAAAAGGCACGTAAGAGAACCCGTAGAGGTGCTCCGTGTCACAGGGAGAAAAGATATCAGTTTGCGAGGCAGCGCGATATAATGAGCAAGGTATGTTTCGCGAGAGTGTGGTGCTCCTGACCCAGTACAAGTTAAACTGTTCTACAAGAAGTTGTGGGGGACAGAGTCCCAGTGCAGCTATCCCTTCAAGGCTAAGGCTAAGAAGATGTGCATTAATGAATTTAGGGTTGTTACACCCAAATGCGTGATCGAGATTATTGAAAAACTGAAAACTAAGTGTGCAGCAGGCAATGATGGGTTGACTAAAACAGACATCAGTAGAGTTAATGGCTTGAATGTTGTTCTCGCCAAATTATATAATCTGCTAATCCTTACAGTGGTTTACTCTAAACTATGGAAAGTCAAACGTACCGTTCTTATTCCGGAGTCCGGTGCAGATAGAAGCCTCGCTACTAACTGGAGGCCTATTACCATTGCGCCGCTTCTCGCAAGAGTCTTCTCGAGCCTCTCTTAAATCTCATTAAAAACAAGGTTTTGTTGAATGGCAGGCAGAAAGGGTTTACGCTTGAGAACAGATGCTATGCAAACGTGAAAATCTTCAACGAAATTTTGAAGATAGCAAAGAAACGAAAAGGAGTGATAACTACGGTTATCGACATATCAAAGGCTTTTGTTTCAGTACCGCATAGTGCTCTTGAGCCTGCGCGCTGAATCGGTTAGGTGTACCATCCCAAATCAGTGATTTGGTGATAGAAGTGTATACCAATGCAGTACAACTATCAAAACTGGCGAAACAACTATTCCTATGGCTTTGAAAAGAGGGGTTAAGCAGGGGGACCCTCTTTCACCTTTTCTGTTTAATACTATACTCGATATACTGCTCGATGAGCTTGAAGTAACGAAGGAGTATCAAGTGGGTAATGTAAACGTCCTAGCGCTTGCGTTTGCCGACATTATCTTACTTGGTGCAAATAATGATCAAGCACAGGGTCAGTTAAATATAACTCACAAGATCTTGTCTGAGCAAGGACTCAGTCTATCAGCAAAAAAGTGTACAACATTTCAGGTTAAAGTCCTTCCTGATAAAACTTTTGGAATACTAGACCCTAAGTTGAAATGTGGTTCGGATTGTATTTTATATAACCCGGAAGTAAACCCGTTCAAGTATCTAGGCATTATATTCACACCCTGGGTGGGAATTAAAGCCGACGACTGCTTGAGCGGACTAAAACGGAGTATTGACAAACTGGATAGCATAAGGCTTAAGAGTTGCCAAAAGTTAGAACTGTTAAGAACATTTGTAATTCCTTACTATGTTTACAGATTAACACTTATACGTCCGGTGAAGACGAGATTGAATGAGATTAACGATAAGATAAGGGGTATCTAAATCATGGTATAATTTAGTTGATTCAACGTGTAACGCCTCGTTGGGAATCCCAAAACTGGAAACCTTGGTGCACTTCTGTGCATTGAAGGCGATTAGTGGATTTGCAGGATCCTCGGACCCAGTGGTCCAAGCATTGATTCAATTCGAAACGTTTAAAAAAGAGGCATTGTTATTGGCGAAACAGTGCGGCTTGTCATGGCCGTGTAGTCCTAAGGAAGTAGTTAAAGCGAAATATAGAGAGAAGGCTCGTGTGAGAAAAGTATGGGGAAGTCTTCCTCAGCAGGGCCAAGGAGTGGATTGCTTCAGAAATGACAACATTGGAAACAGATGGTTAGTTAACACAACACTGCTTAAGCCTGTTATGCAGTCAGACGCGTTAAGGAGCCACAAATAAGGAGTCCGGTAGGCTTATTGAAGCCTGACCTTATATTCATGAGAAATTATATTGGTCACATTGTGGATGTTACCGTAAGGTACGAATATGGCAATAGTCTATATCGAGCAAAGAAGGAAAAGGAGGGCAAATATCAGCCCCTTATTTCAATGCTAATCGCAAAATATGGTCTCAAAGAATGTAAGGTGACGCCAATTGTCATAGGCACACGTGGGGCCTTGCCCAAGGCCACCAAAGAAGTATTCAAGGACCTAGGAATAGGTACCTTTCCAATAATGCTTACTGCTTCACTTATTTCACTGCGAACGACAATTATCATGACTAATGCTTTTCTTGATGAAGTCAGTTCGAAAAGATTAAGTCATTAAAAGTTAGACCTAACACAGCTAACATGGTGCGTGCAAAAGGATATTCTTAAAACTGGGAAAACAATTTTGATTTAGACGATTTTTATTAACAACTTTTTGAGATTGTAGTTCTTTGGTAGCACTGGCGAACAATCTATATATGCTATACTTCGAGTATATTTGCACAAAGAAAGTACAGTGCTTGCTTTCTTTAAAACGTGGTAGAATAGATGTGAAGTCAGGAAAGGTTTTTACGTTCACGTCGTCCCCGCTGTTAGGAGCAGTCGCAATAACTTGTAGCTGCGGACTGCTGAACTAAACTACTACTACTTTGCAGAAGTGTTGATAAGGTCGCTTCTGTAAAGGTTTTTTCCGAACCCGTAGCTGGGTAGTTGAGTCAAGGGAATTGTTGATACCAATTCTCTAACAGGTGCTGGTCCACAACTCAAACCAGTCGGGTACTAGACCCGTATACTTTAAAAAGTTTTTGTTCAATACAGAACATAAAATGTGTGTGGCAACATTTTAATATTTCAGTAGAAGCCACACACATATGGCAACATTTAATATTTCAGTAGGAGCCACACACATATGGCAACACAGATTGTCATTCATTCCTTTTTTTACTGTGTCATGAGTGCACTACCATTGTTTAAAGATAATTGTTAAATTGTTTAAGTTTGGATATTCAATAAATATTCGTTAAAATTACTCTCGCATGCTTTATTTCGTACATGCGAAGTTGGTCCTTCATCCGTAAAGTAACCGCGAGTGTATTCGTTGTGTTTAGAGTTACATCCATATTGTGACCGACATGTATACCGGCGTTTTGAGTTGGCCCATGGCGGCTCGGGAAGTCACCCAATGCCATTGATTGGGTGCTACTACAACGCATTATTTCAACAGAACACATACGATTCATCGAAGGAAAAGCGCATAAGCTGCTATTCGGCGTCATTACCTGTGCATATCATTTGGCCGCTGAAACCTATTCAACCCATAGTTTGGATAGTACATATTTATATTTCAAGAAAAATGTGCAATATCAGCTTGGAAAGGGCATACAAGGACGCTGGAACAGGGTAAAATATTCTTTTACGCAGCAAGGTACAATTTTTTTACTACCTACAAGTTCCAGAATATTCACAGCTTCCTATGTTGCCTAGCTTCGGTTGGCGGTAAATTACTTCCTATCATCGGAGGTGTCAATGTCAAACTTATTCGCGGCATTACATCGACATTGATATTTGACAATTTGATTGTGACAGCTGTCGTCTGTCATCTGCGTCTCGCCTATCATAAAAGGTAAACAAAGTGGTTTGTGCTATTTTACCTTATCAAATCAGTGTTAAAAGACTTATATGTGAAAGTGCGTAATATTATTAGTACGATATTATCACGTAAGAATAATGGAGGGACTGAAAAAGCTTAAAACTGCCCGAACAATAGTGAAAGGTTTAATATCTAGGATAGACAACTACGTTAACGACTCAAGAGGTCTCGAATCCGGTACTGTGGAGTTGTTAGAGGCCAAAAAAGAAAAGTTGCTGACTACATATCAATCGTATGAGCTCACACGCAGTCAAGTATTTTAGAGATTGATGAGCAGGATGATGAAGAGATAGATGAAGTTGAGGAAAAATACTTTAATAGTCTAGAAAAATTAAATGCTAGTATAACTAAATTAAAAGAAATTAATACGCCTATTTGTGCTAACTTAGTTGCATCGAAACTTCCAGCAGTGGAAATTCCAACCTTTGATGGCAAGGATATAACTAAATTTAAGCCCTTTTATGAGCTTTTCCAAGCGGTTATTCATAATAATACTTCACTGTCAGATGTACAAAAGCTCTTTTATTTAAGAAAGTATCTCCTTGATGAAGCTCTTTCAATAATTATAAATCTGCCGCTTGTGAACAGCTCATATAAAGAGGCACTTGATTTATTATTAGCGCGCTATGATAATAAAGCACGCTTAATCTCTAATCATATTAACATACTACTTGATATTCCACACATGCAAAAAGGTACTGCAGCCTCTATAAGGACCTTTTTATGTCAAGTTAAACAGCAATTGCAAGCTTTAAAAAATCTTGATGAGCCTGTTGATAAATGGGACATGATTTTAATATCAATTTTAGGCAGGAAGTTAGATCTGTATACTAACAGCACATTCCATATGGAAAGAAATTTGGAAAAACTGCATACTATGGCAGAATTTATTTCCTTTTTAGAAAAACGTGCAGTTGCACTTGAAGAAAGTTTACCTTATAAAAATATGTCACGCGACAAAAATTATAAAGAAAATTCACACTCAAAAGTTTCCAATGTCACTACTCGCTCCAATGTAGCATGTAGGTATTGTGATATGGAACATGGAATTTTTAAATGTCCAAAATTCAAAATGGTCCCTATAGAGACTCGCAAATCCTCTATTGAAGAACATAAATTATGTTCGCTATGTTTGAATGCCCATAATGACAAGTGTCGCTTTAAATTTAAATGTAAAACTTGTAAGGGTCTACATAACACTTTGTTATGTGATAAAACTGAAACTCCAGTTGTAATGTGCTCTAGCAATGATAATTTGGGTGGTACCATATTGCTGCCTACCATAAAGGTAAAAATCGTTGACAAATTTGGTCGCGAGTTCCTAGTTCGTGCATTGCTCGACAGTGGTAGCCAAGCGTCATTTGTGACTACTGAACTTTTAGAAAAATTGTGTTTACACACAACTACTCAATGTAGTAACATTATTGGTATAGGTAATAAAGCCACAAAAATATACCAGTCAGCAATTTTGAACATACAGTCCTATCATAACAACAATATTAAATACAATGTGAACTGTCATGTAGTTGAGTCTATCACTACTCCTTTGCCTCAATTATTGATTGATACATCTAAGGTTATTCTTCCCAAAAATATTACACTAGCTGATGAGCAGTACAATGTACCGTCGAAAATATCATTGCTATTGGGAGCTGATGTATACTTTGCCATTCTATTAGGTGGCTGTATTAAGTTAAATAATGGGTCAGTCTTACAAAACACTACATTTGGATATGTGGTTGCAGGCAAATTGCACAATTAAAGTAATAATTCATATGATAATATTGTATCTAATTTTGCTATTTGTGACCACAAAAAACTTGAAAATGTTATGGAACAATTTTGGACGACTGAGAAAGTCCCAGAGCATACAGATAGGTGTTCTGAGGAATATTTAAAAGCTGAAAATATTTTTCAAAAATCAGTAGTACTTAAAAACAATACTTTTAATGTTGATTTGCCATTAGTTAGCCCAGTCAATGAACTGGAATTGGGGGATTCTTTCTCAGTTGCCTTACAAAGATTTTATGTGTTAGAGAAGAGATTTAAACGAAATCCTTCACTATTGGAGGTCTATAAGAAATTTATTGATCAATATGTAGAGATGAGACATGCCATAGAAATTGATATAGGTTCTTATGATGTTTACAATGCTCCTAATTACTTTCTAGCGCATCATGCAGTAACCAATAATGACAGCAAGACTACTAAATTGCGTGTGGTCTTTGATGGAAGTATGCATTCTAAAAACAAAGTTTCTCTTAACGACGTCATGCTGAATGGTCCTGTGGTTCAGGGTGAGCTTTTGGATATTCTCATATTATTTAGAACTTATATGTTTACATTAATCTGTGACATAGAAAAAATGTTCCGCTGTGTCCTAATAAATGATACTTACAAGGTGTTACAAAATATCTTATGGAGAGACGATCCAAGTAAGCCCATCATTTGTTTGCAATTACAGACAGTAACATACGGACTAAAGTCTTCTATCTTTTTGGCCACACGGTGTCTCATAGAACTTGCCCATCGCTACAAAGATAAATATCCTCTTGCTGCAAGAGCAATGCTCTACAATACGTATGTTGATGATGTCATAGGTGGGTGTGATGATGTGGAACAATTACTTGAATTAAAGGCTCAATTAATTGATTTATTGCACTTAGGTAATTTTAAATTGCACAAATGGTCTTCCAATCATCCCTCAGTACCCGATGACAGATCTAGTGATAAAAGATATATTGAAGAATTGGATTTAAATAAAACAAACATTATTAAGACATTAGGTTTGAAATACAATATTATTTCAGACACATTTACTTTTAAGTGTCCTGACACCAATGGTGATAGTTTGAATACTAAAAGGAAAGTACTCAGTTTTATTGGAACTCTATTTGATCCATTAGGCTTGATTGGTCCTATCATAGTAGTAGCCAAGTTAATTATGCAAGAACTTTGGTTTTTAAAAATAAATTGGGATGCATTGCTGCCTGCCAAACAACTACAGATGTGGGAAAGGTTCCTCAATGGTCTTAAAACAGCAGACAGTATTTCAGTTGATCGACTTATAAAGAAAGAAAATTTTGTGAGTGCAGAGTTGATAGGCTATGCAGACGCATCCATGAAAGCGTACGGGTGTTGCCTTTACTTGAGAACTGTTACAGCAAATGGCAAAATAAAAACAAAATTAATTTGCTCCAAGTCTCGTGTGGCTCCATTAAATAAGGTACTTACAATACCCCAACTAGAACTTAATAGCGACGTCTTGCTGGCGCAGCTCTCATCTAGAGTCAGTAAAATACTTACGCCTAGATTTGAACATAAAGTTTTCACTATACAATGATTCCCAAATAGTCCTTGCTTGGATTCAAACTGAAAAAATAAAGGCTAATACCTATGTCAATAACAGGGTAAAGCAAATTACACAACTTACTGATAAAAATTCATGGTACTATGTAAAGTCAGGTGATAACCCGGCTGACTTAATTTCTCGTGGTGTAGAACCACAATATTTAAAGGATCAGTCTCTTTGGTGGCATGGTCCTCAATATTTATCAGATTGTGATTTTAAACATAATCATTCTTATGATTTAAATACAGTACTTCCATCACAAGGTGAAGGTTTTAACTGTAATGCTTGTAACATTGAGGTAGAACAAGCACCTTTACCGCTGGATTTACTTGAAAAATTTTCTAACATTAATAAACTACAGCGTGTCTTAGCTGACATGTACAGATTTTTTAATAACTGTAAGAAAAATAACAGTGACAAATTAAATGGACATTTATCTCCAAAAGAACTTCATGATTCCCTATTAGTTATCATTCATTCAGTCCAAAAACAAGTATTTTTTAAAGAAATAAAATGCCTCTTAAGTGACACAAATATCAAATCTGGTATAGGTAGTCTCCATCCTTTCATGGACAGCTCTGGCTTGATTCGTGTTGGTGGCAGGTTGCAAAATGCAGGCATTGCAAAAGACAAAATGCACCCAGTCATACTGCCAAAAGCTAACAATATTACTTCTATGATAATTAAAAATGAACACTTACGCTTGCTCCATGCTGGTGCTAGATTAGTACTCAGCTCCTTGTCACAAAGGTTCTGGATTATCAATGGCATACGTGAGGTCAAAAAGGTAGTTCACAAATGTGTTATATGTTCGCGATTGAAGGCTGAATCTGCTAAACAATTGATGGGTTCTCTACCACCTGACAGAGTTACAGCCACGAGACCATTTCAGCATGTAGGTATAGATTTTTGTGGACCTTTTAATATGAAGATAGCTCGCATACGCAAACCATTGATTACCAAAGGCTACATTTCTTTATTTGTTTGCTTTTCAACAAAGGCCATACACATGGAAGTAGTTTCTGATTTAAAAACTGAAACATTTTTGGCATGTCTTAATCGTTTCATTTCTAGACGCGGCATGCCCACTAAAATTTACTGTGATAATGCTAAAACCTTTAAGGGTGCCGCTAATGAATTAAAAGAATTGTATAATCTACAGAGCAATATGTCTCATAGAGACACTGTTATAAACTTTTGTAATAATATATATATTAAATTTATGTTTATACCTAGTTATGCTCCTGAATTTGGTGGTATATGGGAAGCAGGGGTGAAAAGTGTGAAGCACCACCTTAAGAGAGTAGTTGGAAATTTGACCTTAACTTATGAGGAATTAAATTCTGTTGTTATCCAAATTGGAGGAGTGTTGAACTCTCGACCACTGCTCTCACTTAGCCCAAATGAATATAAATATTTAACTCCAGGGCATTTTCTAGTTGGCACTGCTTTGACTGATTACCCTGATGTTAACTTAACAGATGTACCAGTCAATCGTCTTAAGTTTTGGAATATTGTCAATAAATTAAAACAAGACTTTTGGCAAGCGTGGTCAAAAGACTACCTCACACAGCTTCAAAGCCGTCCCAAGTGGAAATATGCTAATGAAAACTAAAAAGAAGGTGATTTAGTTATTGTGAAACATTTAAACTCACCTCCACTAAGTTGGCCGATGGCCAGAATTACAAAGGTCTTTTCTGGGAAAGATGACAAGGTGAGAGTGGCAGAAGTAAAAATTGGTGATAAGGTATACAATAGACCTATCACAAAATTATGTAAACTGCCATTAAATTAAGAAGTCTATAATATTTTTATGTAATTTTATATTCTAAATAATTGTTGAAAATGGTTGTGCGGTCATCAGTTTTTCCTTTGGCCCCGCAACTTATGTTCAATACAGAACATAAAATGTGTGTGGCAACATTTAATATTTCAGTAGAAGCCACACACATATGGCAACATTTAATATTTCAGTAGGAGCTACACACATATGGCAACACAGATTGTCATTCATTCCTTTTTTTTACTGTGTCATGAGTGCTCTACCATTGTTTAAAGATAATTGTTAAATTGTTTAAGGTTGGATATTCAATAAATATTCGTTAAAATTACTCTCGCATGCTTTATTTCGTACAGTTTTCACAAATCAAGTGAATATTCCCAGTAGTATGCTTGAGAAGTTATAACGACAAACGGAGAACGTGTTAAAACAGTTGAGAAAGGATCAGTTATCCTTAAGGTTTGGTTTGCGGCAAGGTTTGACAATAAGTTGAGAACTGAGCTGATGAATACTGAAGGGGATGAAATTTAGGATCTTGCATCAAGGTACAATCTCAAAACTTAATTCATATTCGTTGGATATAAGGAGATCATGGCACTCATTTACTTGTTGCAGAACCATTTCCTGTAATGTTATGGGACTACCTGATTTGAAAATCAGAATGACTGATATAGCGGTATACTGTGTCAAGTGTTATAGCACTTATAACCAAAAAAGAAACACGCCTTCGTATAGGATTGATTTGTCAGAGTTTGATGACAAGGTTTTGAATGATTTTAATACGGTAGAGCCTAAATCGTACATGGACAATTGCAAACAATTTGAGTTTGAGAATAAGATGTTAGACTCAAACATAACTTGCGAGTCTAAAGTAAATGAATTACGTTCGGTAAGAAAATACATAATTGATAAAATTATTTACGAAACCATTTCAAGTGATGATGCAGTTGTAATATTGAATATTTTAGATAGTGTTTATTTTCACAAGAGTGAATGCTTTGGTTTGGAGTGAAGTGATTATGAATTTGGAAATGAGAATAAAATGCACTCCAAGACCACAGGAAATATTATACACAGGAAGATTGTTTAATTATAGATTTTTTTATCCTCGAGAATACTAAATTTAGTTCAACCGAAGAATTTTTACTCGATAAGCCTTCAATGATAACTACAAATCCTGTTGATGACATTTATATAGTAGATAGATGCTAAAAATATTGTATAACATCTTAATATATAAAAGAAAGACGGGTTTGTTACAACACTTATAACTCGAGATCTGCTGAACCAATATTCATGGTTATTGATTCGTTGGATTTGTCTCCGCCCCGAATAGCATAATACATCTTAAAAACAATGAAAACTCGATATGTGTAATGAATACTTAATCATTTTAATAAATGCTGATTTCATGTCAAACATTTGTTGTCCAATCCTGTCAAATACTGTAACAACTATTCATGTGTGCGTTCAGAAATTTATTTTTTGTAAAATGTCTCGAAAGTTCAGGTACTGTTATATTTGTTTGTTTTAGACATTAATTTGTGTAAATTATTTATTAATTATTTAATTTTTAATTTCAGAAAATAATACCTAAGATTTATTGTACAGGTTAACAAAATTGTAAATGTCTTTTTATAGGTTATCTATAATTTTTCTTGATAAGCTATTCATATGTAGTGGTTATATACTCTTTGAGCTATTGTCTATGTCTCGAAAGTGGTTTTTTGTGGTTTTATGCGAGTGCACATTTAGTATTAATATTAATAACATTGCCGCATCCTAGAAGATCTAATCTTTCCCAGCGGAGCCGTAATGCAATTAGGCAACGGAATATCGCGAGTCAATTATCTGATGAAGAACGAGAAATTGCACGAGAAGAGCGCCGCGTTAGTATGGAGCAAAGAAGTTCCTTAATTCGTGCTTCTCAAACACAAGAGCAAAGAGAGGTAGCCCGTGAAACGGCTAGGTTAGAAACGAGAAATCGTCGAGCTTATCGTACAGATGAACAGAGGAATAATCTTCGAAGTGCAAGAAGAAATGGTTCAAGTATTGATTTGAATCGAGCAGCGTTTCTATATGAACAACCGACATGTAACATTTCGAACAACTCCGCACTGGCCAAAGTTTTAGTAGCATCAAAAATCATCATATGAGACGAATGCACAATGGCGCACAAACGCGCATTGGAAGCACTAGACCGAACATTAAAAGATCTGCGCAATGACTCGAGATGTTTTGGTGGTGCAATGATTTTATTATCTGGCGATTTCCGACAAACACTACCAGTCATTCCAAGATCTACTGCTGCCGACGAAATAAACGCTTGCCTCAAAGCATCAAATCTGTGGCGATATGTAAAGAAACTTCAACTGTCTGTAAATATGAGAGTTGCATTGTTGAACGATCTATCTGCTGATGATTTCTCGAAGCAATTGCTGACTATCGGTAATGGCCGTGTTCCTGTTGACAAATCGAGCGGTTTGATTTCATTTCCTCCAAATGTTTGCAATTTTGTATCATTAAAAGACGAGCTTATCAACAAAGTATTCCCGGACATCATTGCTAACCACAAAAATACTAAATGGTTAAGTGAGTGAGCAATTTTGGCCGCTAAAAATAAAGATGTAGATGACCTCAATTTTATAATTCAAAATCAAATCGTAGGTACTCTGTATTCATTCAAATCTATCGACTGTGTAACAAACGAAGAAGAAGTCACTAATTATCCAAGTGAATTCTTAAACTCCTTGGATGTGCCTGGTTTACCACCGCACAATTTAAAACTTAAGGTTGGCTCGGTAGTCATCATGCTTAGAAATTTAAACCAACCAAAACTGTGCAATGGAACGCGTTTGGTGATAAAAAAACTGATGAGCAATGTGATTCACGCGTCGATACTTAAAGGAAAATTTAAAGATGAGGAAGTTCTTATTCCAAGGATTCCGATGATCCCAACGGATATGCCATTTGAGTTTAAACGAATTCAATTCCCGATTCGTCTTGCCTTCGCCATGACGATCAACAAATCACAGGGCCAATCCTTGACTATTTGTGGCCTCAATCTAGAAAATGCATGTTTTTCTCATGGTCAATTGTACGTGGCATGCTCACGTTAATGAATTAATCCGAGTGTATTCCAATCTGCACAACATAGTTTTCAATCATTTTTTTCTGACATGAGTTTGAATTACTTAATTTTTATTATTTTTTTAATTTTTATTCTCATTCTGTATGTTTTCATCATCATTCATCATAATAAATTACTTTTATGTTTCTATCTATATTAATAAATATTATTCTGTATCATTGTATTACGTTCATCAAAGCCTAAATTAGTTCAGGTAAAAGGTAACACGACATTCATTGACTGTTAGGCGGTACGAAGTTCGCCGGGTCAGCTAGTTTTAAATAAATAAAACTACTGGTTATTATAAATATGTATTTATTTTACATTGAAAATTTACTTATAACAATAAATCGCAATCACTAAAATTATCAAAACCCTAAGACAAAGTATCTGTACTGTTTTTTATAATACACCGTTTATCATTAAAAGGACTTAAAGCAATTTTTGTTTGCTTAATAGAGTACACATTATGCAATTTTGAAACTATTCCTCTCTGAGTACAATTTTTTTCATTAAAAGTTCTCAAACAATTTTCATAATCTTCAAAAGAATTTTACCGTTGTTTTCATCCTTCATTAAACTCAATACTTTATTATTTACACGAGGAATATTATATTGATTATTTTCTTTATAATCACTTGTATCAAACTTACAAATATCACGCTTTATAGTTTCATACATATCTGATGTGATAATTTCATATATTAACGAGTCAGTATCAATATATAATAACTTTAAATTATTATTAAAAAATTCTTTTAGCATATAATTGTAATGAAAATCATACATTACTGTTTTAGATAAATCTAATATTGAAAAGCCAACATATATAGGTTTATTAAATTTTATATTAGGTTTTAACAACATTTGCTACAACATTGCTACAACATTGCTACAACATTTTTATTAAAAATTATTTGACTATGAAAAGTAGGTTGTGCTATTAAATTTTTGGCTCCATACGACCATGCCATTTTGTTTTTAATTTTATATCACGATGTTTTCTAACATTTTCCATTGTCTTACCAAATACACTATTATTCATTAATTTATACAAGTTTTTTTTTTTCAAAATTATTAGTAGCCATTTTTCTTTTTTCTGTATTTAAATCGATATAGCTTTTAAGCCACGGTGATTGACTAAATTTTAAAACTCGATGTATTTTTGATACTTGCATTCCTAAATGTATACATTGCTTTAAATTACTATAATAAATTATATATTTCTCCTTATCATATAAAGTAGTTAAAAGTTTTTTATGTTTACTTCCCGGTGCAATGCAATGTTCAGGACAAAGCGGTAAATCTTTATGGAGAGTATGCAAACTTTGCGTATTGCTAGTTTCTGACAAATTGCTTATAGTATTACTTATTTTTAATATTTCCTGATTGTTTAACCATTTAAAATTTCATTGAAATACATTAGATATTTAGAAGGTAATTCAGGTTTATACTTTTCATTCATGTATTTGTTATTGACCTCTACATATCTGTTTGAACATTGACTTATACCACCTCTGATACCCTTCTCTATAAATAGCCACATATTTATATCAATAAACAATTCAAGTTTAATTTTTGTAATTTTTAACATAAAGTCCCATGCCACACCAGAAGCAGATACAAAATATGCTGGATCTAATTTATACGTCTCTAAACAAATATTTCGAAAATTTTCAAATATGTCGCAAAGTAATAACACATCGGTTTTTAAGTACAAATCGAAATATTCACCTAGTGTTTTAATATGAAATGTATTCCATACATCTTGTGCATGTTTGTAATCTACATCTGATAAGCTACTCTCATTTAATAAATTAAAAAAATTATCCTGAGGTGGTAAAGCTGTCTCATTTAACTTTTCCCAGGAATTTATATAATCATAAGGAAGTACACCTTTTTTGCTTACATTTTTGCTACATTTCGTGTGATATTAACAAAATTGCCGAGGCCGTAGTGAAGATAGGAAAGTGGTTCTGGAAGCATAGTTTTATAGTTCTGTCAAAATTGAATTACCCGTTTATCCTGGCAATAGACTTTATCAGCCGCAGGAGAATGACATTGAACTTCCCCCGAAGACTAGTCGAATTAAACTTCAGGAACGGTGGTCGAATTTCTATGACATCTGTGGAAAAGTCAATTTAAAAAAATTAAATTTGAAAAAATGAAAATGGATAATAACGACTATGAGTGAAAATGTCAGGTGAGAAAACAAAAACTGATACAACAGGTGAGAAGATTAAATAAAAGCTTTAATAGATACTGCTAGTGATTGTGTAATGAAAATAAATGACTCTCTTATAACAATACGCGGCTTGTCAAACTCTAAAGTAAATTCTTTAGGTAGAATAGAATTAAACATAGTAATTGATTCAGAACATTGCACTAGTTATTTTGAAGTGTTACCGTCACACGCTATGCATATGAGCATGACCTATCACCATGGGTTTAGACATTATTTCTGAAGCTAGAGTAATTATTGACAATACTGGTGTTAAATTTCATAAACTTTATAATAATAAGGATGATACTAAAAGTGAAAGTACACAATTAATGGCATTAAGAATAGGCAATGGTGATAAAGAAAGTGAAAGATAAAAATGTTATTAATAAAATACATGATCTAGTGGACAATTATAAACCAAGAGTTGCTGAAGTCTAAAATTGAAATGATAATTACATTAAAGTATACCTCGTTTGTTGTGTACAATGCACAATTTGAATTCAACAGAACACCTTTCGGATTTTGTAATTCCCCTGTTTTTTTTTTTCAGAGACATGTAAATATTATTTTTAGGGACTTAACGCAAAGAATATAGTAGTGTTGTATTAAGTAGCGCTACATAATTTTAAATTAGTTGCACAGGAAATAAACTACCTAGGTTATGTAAATAAACAAGGCACTGTTCATCCCACTAAGGATAAGGTCAAAGCCGACAAGAATTTTCCCATGTCGAAGACGACGAAACAAGTACAAAGCTTGTTACTTTTGGTGAGATACTTCCGTAAATTTATACCACAATTCGCTAAGTTAGCAAGATCATTTAAAGAGTTACTCAAAAAGAACATTCATTTTGAATTTGGGCATGGAACAAATGGATGCATTTAACAATTTAAAAGTTTTGTTATTATAAGACCCTATGCTTAAAATATTCAGATATAAAGTATATACGGAGCTAAACACAGATGGTTATGGCGGTATGTTGTTACAAAATGTAATATTGATGACAATATGCATCCAGTGAGTTACATGAGTACAAAAACCTATGCAGCTGAACGGAATTATCATTCGTAAGTTAACTTTCGATATAGATCTCTATTATTACATCTACATTGTGAAATACAATACTATGAATAAACAAATACAGTCAGCAAATAATACAACTATCAATTGCAAACTCTATCATTACAGGATAATATTAAAGCTTGACAACAAAGATGCAGAACCATTTAAAAACTGCCATCTTTGCATAAAGATAGACATACAGTATAAGTACTGTATAAAACTATCAAACGTGGATGAGTGGCAAGTAACACTCACGTTACAAAACAGATCACAATTAATGTACAATCAGTACACAGTAAATATAGCAAAGAGTTGCGATGCTATATATTAAATAAGATCACAGATAATGTTCCTATCTGCGATACTGAACAGATTGATTTGAATCTGCCCACTAATGTGAATTTGGCAGATCCAAACTATTTTAAATCAAGTAAAATAGATATTTTGCTCGGGGCAGATATCTTTTGGAGCTTATTAGCCATTGGTCGAACAAACCTTGGTAATGGGTTGCCAACCATACATAAAACAGCATTAGGCTGGAAATTAATTCCAAATACATTCAATTCTCGCAAAAACACAACGCAGTGTTTTTTAATGCAAAACCGCGATGTACAGTCTTAACTTCAAGCATTTTGGGAACTTGAGACAATAAATGAGACACCGATTCTCTCAGAAGAAGAAACAGCATGTGAAAAGTATTTCACAGAAACTACTACTCGTGAAGCGAGCGGTAAATTTAATGTATTAATTCCATTCAAGGAATCTATCAGTAAACTGGGCGATTCTAAAAGCTCAGCTACAAAAAGATTTATTAATCTAGAAATAAAAACTATAAGTATTCCAAGATTAGAGCTGTGCGCTGCTCAGCTGCTAACAAAATTATCCGTAAAAGTAATTGAAATATTAAATCATGACATCGACAAAATTGTTTTATGGCCAGATTCAACAATAGTGTTGTCATGGTTAAACTTGTCACCGAATACGTTAAATACCTTCGTATCAAATAGAGTATCTAGTATTCAAAGGGCCATGCACCCAAGTTGCGAATGGCGCCATGTGGATACTAAATCGAACCCTGCAGATTATATATCACGAGGCACTACCCCTCAAGCATTAATTCATAATAAAATTTGGTGGTCCGGACCGTACTGGCTCTCCGAAGTGGAAGAGCACTGGCCCACAAATTAATTTACGATTCAAAATATACCCGAACAAAGAAAGTGTAAAATCGTATCTAGTTTTGCCAAAATAGATACCGATATATTCAGTCGATATTCATCCTTCAGAACATTGAAGCGAGTGAATGCTTATATGCTCAAATTTATAAATAATTCCCGAAAGTCTAATAGCAAATTAGTCGGTGAATTGTCGCTAAGTGAACTTGAACATTCAGTTCAAGTGCTTGTCAAAATGTCGCAACGATAATCATTTAACCAGGATATAAAAATGTTTTTGAATGAGAAATCCGTTCTTCCATCGAGCAGTCTGCTATCACTGAATCCATTTCTGGACGAACATGGAATTATCAGAGTTGGTGGCAGGCTCAGGAATTCAGACTTTGATTTTGACAAAAAAACATTCCATATTATTATGAGCCGACCATGAGCTGACTAGACTAATTATGTTGCATGAGCATCAGTGGATGTGTCATGTAGGGCCGCAAGCATTACTATATTCAGTAAGAGAGAGATACTGGCCTATTAAGGGTCTGTATCTAGCAAAGAAAATTGTGCGGGAATGCATAATATGCTTTAAAACAAAACCAACACCAACGAAACCAATTACGGACGATCTGCCAGCCGATAGGCTCAAGTTCGAGTTCCCTTTCAAAACGACAGGGATAGATTACGCAGGTCCCATGCTTATTAAAAACAAAACAGAACGCGGCTCCATTCTTATAAAGGCATATGTAGCTTTATTTATGTTTTGCTAGAGCGGTACATTTAGAATTAGTTACAGAGTTAACCACTCAAGGCGCAAACAATATACCTTTTAAAACTTACTCTTATCAACCTTTTAAAACATCTCAATCTCAACAAACAAAACAAACGAATGTTTGGAACAAGAAACTCCAAATGCCCATTGGAAAACATTGGACTCATATGGATACAACTTCCACGGTTAGACCAAATAACAACTGGAGACCAAATTTTAATACACCAGGCTTAAACTATGTAGCCGAAGAATTGAATAATATAGAAGGAGAACCCGAAGAAGAGCAAGGATATGAAGTAGTAGAGGAGGACGAAGAATACTACACATATGAAAACCAAGAGGAAAATACACAGCATTTTCACATTCACGACATCACGGAGCATTCACGGAGAACACATAGTATTAAGCAACATACGACATGACTCTCTGCCTTACATAATAAACCCAATACCAAATATCAAGCTCTTATTAGATACATGCAGCAATAGAACAATCATAAACCCAAAACTTGCATACACCACCATACCAGAAATGATAGAAAACGAAATGTTTACCATCAAAAGTGCACACGGAACTACTAAACATAACCAGGTAGCTCATGTACAAACATTTCCGGTATTGCATTCAAAAAACAAATGTAAAGTGTATTTATTTAGATTCAACAAAAAATACGACGGCCTTACAGGCTCTGATCTGTTAAATACAGAAAAGGCAAAAATCGATTTTAAGAGATAAAAGAATAAATTATACACTTCGCGGATCTTATGAAGCAAGATGTAACATAGCTGTTTCATCTTACAACAGAGGGAAGGAAGTGCACAGGTCATTGCATAAGGCACACTTGATGGAAATAGTCCAGGAAAGTATACGAAGGAATATTCAAGTAGAAAATTTAGAGAAAATAAAAATATAAAACTCAGCCGTTTAATATTCCTCAAAAATAAAAGACCGCAGAAAAACGTTAGTCAAGCTGATAAAGATTAGGCTTGGAGGAACAACCTGATACGGAGCCCGCTTATTATCGAAACAAACGAGAACCATTTAAAAAATCACTTTGTAAAACCTCAGTGGTGATAATTGAGCTTGAAAACAATACAAAAGAGCAAAGTCACAATACCTTGTGGAAGCAAGAAAGATACAAGCGACTAAAGTCATCTTCATTTGGTAGAGTTTGCAAAATGAGAAAGAAGACATCTTGTGCAAATTTAGTCAAAAACCTTCTTTATAGCACATTTTCTGGAAATAAAGCAAGATATGGTATAGAAAATAAACCTGTGACTAAAAGTGGCCGTACACATGATTCGCATATCTGGAATAATCGATTCCACCACAATTTACCTCAAAACCTATCTATCGAGACACCCGAAGCTCTGAGCCTATGGAGACCTCGCCCTCGACTTCGGAGAATGACACGCTTGAATTACATAAAGCAAAAACCAGATATTTACAACGAAAATACTTCCGATGAGCATTATGAATATTTTGAGTCAAAACCGGAAGTTGAACACGAAAATACACCTGAAGATTATTATCAATATTATGAACAAAACCATGAAAACGAAAACCAGGATTTTCAAGACACAGCCTCAGAAAAATAAAGCGAATAAGAATAAATACACATAATCCTGATTCACTACCGTTTATATATATTCTCGAATATAAAGCTAAATTACTAATTGACACAGGGTCCTCCAGAACTATCATTAACCCACAATGACATTATAAGGCTTTATAAACCAAATATGCGTCGCATATCTAGATGATATATTTGCTGATGATGCTGAATAATCGACCCCCTGAGAAGTCTACTATGCGATTAACAGTACGGAAACTCTTTGCTGAAGCTAAGGCAAATCAGAATGATACTATCAATGTCACTCAATCTCTTGCTCTATCCCACTCCCACCAACTGGTGTGACCAGGCAGTTAATTTCTTATGTATAACATCAACATATATATAATCATAAATACCCAGACGAGTCTAATATTACTCGAATGTCATAATTTAATCACCTTAAGATAAGACTAATATTACTCGCATATTTTAATCAACTAATGATAAAACTAATAATATTCATATTGACAACAACAAGTTGTATCACCTGCATAGTAACCATTTGCTTATAGGTCATCAAATGACAAATAATACTATATAAACGCATGGTCACATTACTCAGGAGCTCAGTCTCAATATAATAATCAACGCAGTAGTTGTGTTGTTCAACTATACCGAACACACAGCTAATTAGTTTAGCTTTAAAGCTTACGTGTATTATTACAAGTGCAAATAAAAGTTCAATGTTTAAATTACTACTTGTCTTTGTTTTGTATTAATCTTCCCCCAAAAGATTAATTAGGCAAACTTATAGGTTTAGAGTTGGTCTTGGACGCGTAGTCGATAAACGGATATTGATAACAATGAACTTCTGAGCATTATGGGAATATTTAAGTTATATTCGGAACGACTCTTCAAGAACACCCGTTTAATTTAAAAATTGTTCTAAGCAGACTCAAGAAGAAAATTTAAAATTACAACTAGACAAATGTGAATTTTTAATCAAAGAAACCCAATTCTTGGGGCATGTTTTGCATCTGAAGGATCAAAACCAAACACCTAAAACAACAAAACAAACAAAATCTTTGCTTTGTTTAGCAGGATACTACAGAAAGTTTATTAAAGATTTTGCTAAACTAGCAAAACCTTTAACAATAATAACCAAAGAATATATAGAGACATTCGAAATATTAAAAAAAACACCTTGCTGAATGCACCTGTACTAATAAGACGTGATTTTACAAAATAACTCATATTAACAACTGCCGCATCCGACTAAGCACTAGGCGCGGTACTCTCACAAGGAGACAGAAAAATATAACACTTCGAGAACACTTAACGATTCAGAAACAAAGTATTTAACTATAGAGAAAGAATTACTAGCTATAGTTTGGGCCACCAAGTACTTCAGACTTTATCTATACAGACGTCATTTTAAAATTATCGCTGATCATAGACTTTAGCATCATCACATAGACACATCGTCTAAATCAGTGCTCCGCAACCGCTGTGCCGCGGCACACTGGTGTGCCGTGAGCAGGATACAGGTGTGCCGCGGTCAAATTCAATGTATTTTGATATTTTAGTATAGAATAATAATATTTATTATAATATTATTTTTTAATGTTTCTCCAGCGCCTGGTGCCAATTGTTGAAAACTGCGCAGTATGCTTTGTATACACCATGACCGCACCAAACTAGTCATAAACAAAGAAAAAATTACCCTTATGAGCATTGCTGAAGATTCATGCCCGTGCGCATGCGTTATAAGTTAAAACGCATGCGCACTAGTGACGGGAGAAGCGCCACAGTTCACGTATACTCGTCTGATATTACTGTCATGTGTAGAGCTTTCACTATACTTACAACTCAAAGTAAAGTAAACAAGTTTTCACCACTTACGATAATTACCATTAATTGTGTTGTTGAATTGTGTGTGGTTAGTTTTCTTCCTGTGATAAATATTTAGTTTTATACCCCTTTTAATATGGATAAATTTTTACGTGGAAAAGATCCGAATGAAGAACTCGGCACAAGTGTTACAAAAAGACTAAAAAGGACAGTGAAAAGAAAGTACGACGAAGACTATATTAAATATGGATTCTCTTGGTGTGGTGACGAAACGGCTCCAAAGCCACAGTGCATCATTTGCGGCAAACAGCTATCAAACGAGTCAATGGTACCCAGTAAATTAAATCGACATCTACATTCAAACCATCCCAGCCACGAAAACGAAGACAGACAGTATTTTAAGAGGCGCTTAGAACAAAATAAAAAACAGAAGATATTTATGAAATCGGCCATTATGGTTTCTGAAAAGGCCTTAGAAGCTAGCTACCATGTTGCAAAATTAATTGCACGTCAAAAGAAACCACATACGATTGGCGAAACACTTATTAAACCAGCATGCATGGAAATTGTTCGACTTATGCTCGGGCCCAATGAAGTTAAGGAAGTGAATAAAGTTTCGTTTCTGCTGATACTGTTAAAAAACGTATTCAGGATATGTCAATCGATATATTAGGAACACTGATTAGAAAACTGTTATTGGCTGAAAAATTTGCGCTTCAGATCGATGAAACAACTGATATTAAAAACAAAGCACAGCTGATAGCTATTGTACGTTTTGTTGACGAGGATTTTATTAAAGAACATTATTTATTTTGTAAGAAGGTTCCAGTGCGAACTACCGGTGAAGAAATATTTCAAGTAACCGATGATTTCTTCAAAATATATAATATTCAATGGAGCAATTGTATTGCTGTTTGCACGGATGGCGCTGCGGCAATGACGGGTAGTAAGAAAGGTTTTGTCTCTTGTGTAAAACAAAAAAATCCGACGTTACAATTTACACACTGCTGCATACATCGAGAAGCATTGATGGTCAAAAATTTGCCAGCGGAACTTTTGAACACGATGAATGAATGCATTAAAATCGTAAACATAATTAAATCAAGAGCCCTAAACTCGCGAATCTTTGGAATACTCTGTGCAGAAATGGGAGCCGAATATGAATCCTTATTGTTTTATACTGAAATTCGTTGGCTATCCCGAGGCAAAGTTTTGGCTAGATTATTTGAGCTTCGTCACGAGGTGCGTGAGTTCCTTTTAATTCAAAATATACCCGAACTATATCAGCACCTCGATGATGATTGCTGGATAGCCAAACTTGCATACTTGGCTGATATATTCGAGCATTTGAATGAACTTAATAAAAAAAATGCAAGGTCCAAATGAAAATATATTGACGAGCTCCGACAAATTACAAGGGTTGGAAAAAAAAACTCGAACTTTGGCAGAAAGAGTTGCAAAAAGGATGTATGGAAATGTACCAAAGGACCAACCATAGTACAATTGAAAACAAACAAATAATTGTGGATCTGGCCCAACAACATTTAAGTATGCTTCAACAGAAATTTAATCAGTATTTTTATCACATTGATACGGAACAATACGATTGGATTCGAAATCCTTTTGCAACCGATGCAATAATTTCTACGGAAACACTGCCTCTGCAAATTCGAGAGGAATTTACAGATTTCAGTAATGACATGACTCTAAAACTTCACTTCTCCGAAGTTCCATTAGATGTTTTCTGGATTTACGTTAAAAAAGAATATCCACGCATTTCCGACAAAGCAATCTTAACACTACTTCCATTTTCGACAACATATTTATGTGAGCAAAGTTTTTCAACCCTTCTATTAATTAAAAATTAAAAGCGGTCATGCATAAAAGGTCTTGACCAAGAACTTCGGGTTGCGCTGTCAAAAATCGAGCCGAATATAAAACTTTTGTGTTCATTGAAACAAGCGCAGGTATCACATTAGTTTAGTTAGCTTCTATTTTTAACTGGTTTTATAGCTATTTTTTAATTGGTTTGACTGAGTTTTGAAAATTTCTCCACTGGAAATGTTCCAAAACTGCGGTAAAATTTAAAAATTTCGTAAAAAAATATGTTATAGTTATATGTAATACATATTATGTATGTATACTTTCTAAATAAAAAACTATAAATTTTTGTAAAATTTTGTATCAATTTAATACCTATATATCTTAACTTTTGGTGTGCCGCGTAATTCTAGGAAAAATTTTGATGTGTCGTAGGTGAGAAAAGGTTGCGGAGCACTGGTCTAAATTAACCAGATAGAAAATTAGACTAATGGATTATGATTATGAGATTGAATATAAACCTGGTAAACTTAACAAAGTCGCAAACGCTTTATCAAGAATTAAATTGAACGTAATGTTGGACAGTGATGACGACTAAAACCGGGTTTTTTTTAGAAATTTTGAATTCAAAAACGGTTTTTCAAAAAGTAGGTGTTTGTATAAACTCTACTGCCAAGTCTCAAAAAGTCTTGGACCTGCACTTCTTCAGGAAGGACAACCAATAGCCTACATAGCAAGATGGATTGATACTTGATCAAAATCCGAACAAAATTATCCACAGATAGAGAAAGAAGCGCTCGCTACACTGTTTCGATTTAAGAAGTTCCATGAATATGTTTATGGTAAAGAGCTCACCGTGGAATCAGGCCACAAACCACTTGAAACAATTTTCAAGAGACGAGGTTACAACGCATAATGTTCTACTTTGTACCATACTCTCCGAAAGTCATATTTAAAAAAGGCACAGAAATATCCTTGAAAGAAAATAAGACCGGAAATGAATTCACTCAAGAAGTTTCCATAAAGAAACTTCTACCCGAATTTTATTAAACCAAAAATTAACTCCCCACTCCAAAACCATATACTGTATACAACAATCCAACCAACCCACCGAACAATTCTCCACAACCATGAACATCCGTCCAAACTAATATCTGGAATAAAAAACCTAATCAACCTATATGACGTCAGTGGACGCCGATGGATATCAACTCCGGAAATAGAACACAAAATAACTGGAGACCACACAGGGACAAAACTACGTAGACAACAAGAAAAAGAAAAGTACAAAGAATACAACTTTTCACAACACGAATAGTATCAACCTCAAGAAGACTCCTCTTGTCATCATAATCATCCATAAACATTTGCTTGAAACTACACGTTATGAACCATTCATTATAAAAACAGCACACAACACAACCAGACACAATAAAGTATTACAAGTACCATTACTCCAGATCTTTGACTCACACAAAGAAACTTGTAAAATATATCTATTTAAATTGAGTTAAAAATATAATGGACTAATCGGCATGGCACTAATAAGAAATCTAGATGCTAAATTAGATTTTATTAATCATGAATTGACAACCAGAAATACTGTAATACCAATACATTACCAAAGCATAACGAAAGAACAATTAAATAAAATAGAAATTAGACACAATCATCTTAACGAAGAAGAAAAATTTAATTTATAAAAATTATTAAACGATTATGCTGATCTATTTAGAGGGGAAGAAGAACAACTAAGTTTCACCAAAAATATCAAGCATGAAATAAAGAAAACTAATGACGAACCTATCTACACGAAAACGTATAGATATCCTTATGTCTATGAAGAAGATATAAACAAACAAATCAATAAATTACTCCAGAATAAAATTATTAAACCATCAAACTCACCGTGGCTCAGAATGGTTGTAGATTATCGTAACTTAAACAATAAAACCAAACATGACAGATATTCAATACCAAACAATGCCGATATATTGGATAAATTGGGTAAAAGCCAATATTTTACCACACTAGATCTCGACAGTGAAATCAGATAGAAATGAAGGGATCTGATAACCCCAAAACCGCGTTTAGCGTTAAGAACGGCATTACGAATTTACCAGTATACCATTCGGGCTAAGAAGCGCCCATGTCACCTTCCAAAGAGTGATGGATGATGGAACATCCTCAGGAATCTAATACCACCTCATACCTTCTTAGTCTATGTGGACGACATACTTATATACTCTACATCGCTTTAAGAGCACATAACAAAATTAAAATGAGTGCTGAACAAACTAAGAAAAGCAAACATGAAGGTCCAGATAGATAAATCCGAATTTGGGCCACATAATAACACCGGAAGGAGTTAGACCAAATCCAAATAAAATAGAAGCAATAAGGAAATGTCCAATACCGGAAACAATAACTGAAATAGTCATTTCAGGAAATTCATAAAAGGTTTCGCCAAGATAACAAAACCAATGACCAAATTTTTTTTAAAAAGTACACATCAATAAAACACGATGAAGATCATCTTTAGGCATTCAACACCATGAAAGAAATATTATGCAATTCTCGATTGTTACAATATCGCGACTTTCAAAAGCCATTTGTACTAACTACAGATGCATCCAACTATTGTCTGAGAGCGATACTTTCACAAGGATCTATAGGATCTGACAAACCCATTGCATACGCATCAAGGACCTTAATCGAGTCAGAACAAAATTACTCTACTATAGAGAAAGAACTTTTAGCAATCCAATGGACACAATACTTTCGGTCTTAATTATATGGAAGAAAATTTACCATGGTTACTGATCATAAACCATTACAAAAGCGTAACATAACAAAACAAAACAATCTTCCAATAATAAACATAGGTTGTTGTGAAGATTTAACCAAAGAGGAAGCCGAAAACAACATCCCACTGGATTTACTGGAATTACACGCAAATCTAAACGACCTGAGTGAGGCCATTATAAATCTAGATGACATCAAATGGAAACTCAGTGATTTGAAAAAGCCATTCATGGAAAGACAAGTCTACATTCACCATAATAACAGTGATTTGTGTCATAATAATTATAGTGTTTTTGCACGAACCATTATGTAACAATCGCCATTTTCCTGTACATTTGTACCCTTTACAGAAACCGTGCATACATAATTATTTCCTGCATTCTATTAATTATGAACATTAAATTTTTATTTTTACCAAAGAAAGAAGAGAGACCATGTTGTTAGCCACATTAAATATATTATCATTATTGTTACACGGTACTTTGGTAATTGAAATCAATGAGACTATAGTTAAAGAAAACATGTGTAGGTATATTCTTCAAGCTTGAAGGGAAGAATGTTATATCCTGGATATATCACATGACTATACTAATAAACCTGCAATGTTCAAGTATTATGTCTAGCTTTAAGTTCCCAAGCCATTTATCTTCTGATAAGTCAATCATGCAAGTCGGTATTAATTTCATGTGAGAGCTGACTTAAACATACCCAAGTTAACATACGATTACATAATACTTTATATCTTTGTTATATTTACTTAATATAAAGGAAATGAACTCATTATTGTTATCTACTATGAATGGTGAATTGAAATATTAAATAACTCTAATATTATGTTGACTCAAATAACAAATAACTTTTAACGCATTTCAACATAAACAAAATAGGACCAGTAAAAATTACTATGAAATTAAAACCTTAAGTGTTTCTCAGAAATATAAACATTCCATCGCGACCATTGTGACCTATTTTAAAAATGATTAGCTAAACAAAAAAGCCAGTATAAATACATTTGTTTGAGACCATTCTAGTTAATCTCTAGAATAACACCACAATAGCTGTACGTGTTATTTTGATTCAGTAATAGTCAATTTTTATCGCATACTATTGACATTGCCACAAATTAGATTTAAGAAACAAAAGTCGAAAAATACACAAAAACACAAAGTGCAAAAGAAACAAACAAAAGTGTTAATTCACAAAACAAGAAAGATTCAAAAACGAATCAAAAACAAACGAAACAAGTAAAAAGTAAAGATTACAAAATAATTAGAAATTAGTGTATTAAAATAATCAACCAACTAACAAATAATATTAACGTCATACATACATATATGGACGCTGTTATGCATTCATGTGTCAAGCGCCAAAATATTAAAAATTGAGTTAAGCACGAAATGTTGTTTCTAATACAATAAATAAAAATATTTTTTATGAACTATGTCATAAAAAAATTTGCATTCGATGTAAAAGCTTAAACTTATTATTACAATATCTCAATGCAGAATTCTCGTTTTGCAAAAATGGTTCATCCGCCTAAAGCATTGTTTCGTATTATTTAACTTCGAAAAGGACATTCTGATTTAAACAAATTTTAGACAAATTTCTGATTTAAATGAATTGTTCAAATTAGTTCCACCAGACTGTCAAGAATTTTACAATTTTCTCAAAGATGCTGAATCAGCTGATTTTATCGATGATATTGAAGGACTAGGAAACACATTAGACTTCGCCATTGATCCTGATGATGAAGATGAGAATCAGTAATAATAAATCAAAAAGAGCACTAAAAAATAATATTACCTTAAATAAATAAAAAATAATAATTTTTATTCACGATTTTCATATTATTATTTAGAAATTTATTGATGAGAAATTTGTTATAACTTCCGTTTCAATGTTAGAATATATTAATATCACTTAAAAACTATTGATGTAATTTTGATAAAAAGTTCGTATGTCACTGTTGATAAATTTAATAAAAGAATAATTCCAATAAAAGTCCAATTCTAATTTGTGAAGTATAAACCTTAAATTATTTTATTAATATAAATAGTCCATAAGTTAATTTGCTTTTATGTGTCAAGAGACTTTGAAACATTTTTACAAATTTAATTAAGCATATTGAATTTTGCAATAATATTTTTTTATATTTTATCAGTTATTCTTTAAATTCATGATATTCCAATGAATAATTCATGAATATCTGTAATAGTTCTAATATTTACTTGCTTATATGATAAAAATAATTCTAATTATTCTTATCTGAACAATTTGAATTAGAAAAACTAGAATGTTAATTTTCTCAAATCCCAGTATCTGGCGCTTGACACATGAATGCATAACAGCGTCCATATAATAATCAAAACTAACAAGAAACAAGTGTAACTAAGCATTTGAATTTATTAAATAAAATACAGTTTTTTAAATATATGTTTTCATTCTAATACTAATGTCAACAAATACTAACAACCTATAAACAACGACGACCACGATATATGAACTAGCACAATGTTCTTAAAATTACGACTGAATAAATTTATAAAGTAAATTAATCTACTCAAATATAAATTTGTTAATATTTTCGGCTCTCAGAAAAAATATAACTCCCATCCGACTTAACTCTTATAAATCAAACAAGTCAAGATCTTGTCTCACGCTCTAGCGAAAGTACTAAAGCGTAACTATACGAAAATTTGGTACTAGAAATCATTCACAGTATATTGTTATAGCGCAACATCTACAAAGATTGTTGTTACCCGCGGACGATAACGAAGCGCGGAAAGGGAAAGGCAGGAGAAAGCGGCGTGTACACCGCAAGCGCAACGACCCAAGAGGTCCTGCGATCAAGCAATTCAACTATGCATTTTTCAATCAACCAACAAAACTGGCGAAATACGTGGTGTCTGGCGATGATTCACTAAAACCAGCATCTACAGACAAACTAAATATAAATAAAGTGGAGCAATTATATAAGGAGTTATGTGGCACTCCAAACCAAACAACTTACAATTTTACACCGAAGAACTGTGTAAAACTAGGTGAACTGACGCCTATTGATCCCGATGGGATAAAATGCATAATTAATCTTCTTAAGAAGAACTCGGCGCCGGGTCCAGATGGACTCAAAAAATCACACCTATTACTGATACAAGGCTTAGAGTTTGTTCTCGCAAAACTATTTAATGCGTTATTACTACTCAGGTTATACCCGCAAGCATGGCTCCGTAACAGGACCATACTTATACCAAAAAAGGGCGACCTAACGCATGAGAGCAACTGGAGACCCATCACAATAGCTCCTTTGCTGGCAAAGCTATTCTCCATCTCAGTTCACGATATGCTCAAGTACCATTTACAGATCAATCCGCGACAGCGTGGGTTCACCACCCAAAACGGCTGTCTTAACAATTTGTCCATATTTAAGGAGTTGATACAAGATGCGAAACTGTCGAACGGAGTGGTAGTCTCGGTTCTAGATCTGGCGAAGGCGTTCGACAGCATCCCGCATGACGCCATTACCAAAGGTCTAAGGCGGCAAGGAATACCGGAATTAATAATAAAGGCTATTAAAAACATGTATGCTGGAGCCTATACAAATATTAAAGTGGGTGACAAGTTTGTTAAGATGGAGATACGGAAAGGAGTAAAACAGGGTGATCCCTTATCACCAATGCTCTTTAACGCTGTATTGGATGTACTAATAGATGATTTGGAGCAAACACAAGGGTACAGTTTATATGGTAAAGATGTCAAGGTGCTGTCGTTTGCTGACGACATGCTACTTATAGGAAGAGACCGAACTGATGCGCAAGCTCAGTTCAATATTGCATGCCATACCTTAACTCAATTAGGCTTGCAAATTAACCACACGAAATCATCAGCATTCCAAATTACTGTTTTACCACAGAAAACGTTTGGAGTTATAGATCCTTGTCTCACAGACAAAATAAATGGTTCAAGTTTACCGTACAATGAATGCAATCAGATATTCAAATACCTTGGTATTTCGTTCTCACCGTGGAAAGGCATAAGGGTGGAGAGCGTACATGAGGAGATAGAGGCAGCATTACACAGGCTGGCCAAGCTAAAAATAACTGCACTGCAGAAAATTATATTGCTGAACGAACACGTACATACTGCCGCACTACACGTTCAGAATGACTATTTGTCCACCAACGCTAGGACAACTAAGGGAAATAGATAATACTATCAGACATCTAGTAAAAAAGGCGTTGCATTTGCCGGAGGAGACATCCACTGGTTTCATGTATACGAGGGCAAGAGATGGTGGACTTGGCGTGGCGAGAGTCGAGCTACTAAATAACTTTACAGTATTACGCAGTTATGCCAAGCTGTACGCTTTGAATGACGATACAATACACGCTATTGTACTGGAGGATAGATTTAAAACGAAAGCCAGACGACTTGCAGCACGATGCAATGTGTCATGGCCATGTACGGCAGAAGAAGTAGATAAAGCCAAGTTACAGGCTAAGCAATGCGATAAAAGGAAATGGCAAAAGTTGAACGTACAAGGGATCGGTGCAAAGGATTTTAATAACAGTGCTATAGCGAACAGGTGGCTGTGGGACCACACTCTATTACCGTCAAATCGGTATATCGATGCAGTACGATTACGTACAAATACGTATGGCTGTAAGAAAGTGCTGGCGACACGAGGAGGTTCAGACAATGTTTTATGTGATGCTTGTCACATAAAGGTAGAAACACTTGGGCATATTCTGGGGCAATGCTTTGTGTTGAAGCCACTACGGATCAAAAGGCATGACGAGATTGTGCAATTATTAATTTGCAAACTGGCAAGCACGCATAAAGACTCAGTGCTACAAAAGGAGCCATGCCTACAATCTCCGTTAGGTCTGCTTAAACCAGATCTAATTTTTGTAAATGACAAGTCAGCTTACATCATTGACGTCACTATTAGGTTCGAAAACAAAGACAGCCTCGCCCAAGCTGCTACAGAGAAAGTTGACAAATACACTATATTGATACCGCAACTACTAATTATGCACAATGTTAACTCTGTAAAAGTTTTACCTATTGTTATAGGATCTCGTGGAGCACTGCCCAGGCTCACAACTACCAACTTGCAGATTTTGGAAATAGATACCTACCATATAAAATTAACCATGTCGATGATTGCTCTGAGGACTTCGATAGAGATGTCTAACATCTTTTTGGATCACTATCGGAAATAATTCTCAATTCTTAATGATTTTGTAACAACTGCTGGCACTTGGTCAAAGGTAACTGGTAATTTTATGTATATATAATTGGAAAAAAGGCGCTCAAAAACATGCCAAATAACTAGAGCAATAATTATTTATAAGTAAAAAAGGTTCTAGTCAAAACAATATGACCATAAACGACTAGTTGGTTTTGCCAAGTCGATATTTGTACTCCCCAGAGTACTGTCAGTGGATCCGCCACCCAAGTACTCGGCCTAAGGCGCCTTCTGCAGGGAGTTGGCGGCCGTCCGGGATGGCGCGATGGTCCCTTCTGGACGTTAATAGTATGGTTGGACATAAGTTCCTAGGGGGTCCTCCACGTGGTCAAGCCTGGGCAGATAGAGTAATCGTGGGAGATTATTTTATCTGGCTAGTTTCCCCGTCCATTTAAGCGTACCTATGCGCTGGAGCCATATCCGAGTTACCGTTAGGATTTTGGTAATCTTGGGGTGTCCCGAAAGCAGAACTGGCTAGTAGATGGCATGCGTTCAGCATGTTCATGCAATGTGCATGAGATTAGATGGACGATACCCGAAGGAGATGTGTGATGTTAAAGTTTCGGACTGACGCACTCTCCGGCTGCGGACGTACGAGAGAGCTATAGGTCTGCGTCTTATAGTGTGCTCGCAGACTTAGCCAAACAAGTCAAGATCTTGTCTCACGCTCTAGCGAAAGTACTAAAGCGTAACTATACGAAAATTTGGTACTAGAAATCATTCACAGTATATTGTTCAAACTATAAACACGTATTCGTGAATAATCGATGGACTAATTGTTGATTTAATTACCAATTATAAAACAACAATAAAAATATTAAGATATCAATAAAGTTAAAGTGTGTTAATATTTGTTTTATTATCCTTGAATAGAAAAAGCTAAAAGAACTTACAAAGCTCTAAACGACATGCCAAACTTTAAGAAAATTCAATAAGTCTGTTCGGCAGAACCTAACAAATATAAAAAAGCATTATGTCTCTTTAATTATTGAAGTTATTCAACGTTACAGAAAATTCTAATGCATTGTACGTCACATCCGCGGATATTCCATATCATGTATACAACAGAAACGCATGCGATAGAGTGGTACTAATACGTCATTAATCACTAACATCTGACATGTGTATCTCATCAAGTATTAAATTACCGTGGTTGTGAAAATGGAAAAATAATCTCGAGTACTTATTTCTTTTGTGACATCTCATAAATAGTTAAAACATGCGAAAAAACTGAAATTCAAATTTAATATAGTTAAATCTTTATCAACCTTTGGATATTTAAAAAAAAAATTAATCCGTCCACTAGTCCATTAGTACTAAAAACCATAGGTTAATTACTAAATGGTTCGTAGGATAAACAAAACTGTTAAGTCCTTGACATATTATTCTTACCCTGAAGCGAAAGGAAATCTGTCTCGTGCCTGTGACTATTTCTACGAAAACCTGTTCACATACATCCACACGGCCACTATGGGTTCAATAGTAATTTGTGACGGATATCCAATTAATGCTACACAGAAAACACAAAATCTGCAGAAAAATATAGTCGAACAAAGAAATACAGTTGCTCGGATATTATCTTTGATGAAACAATGATTTCTCAAGTTCCACAACAGAGATTTCTAACAAATTCATAAAATCCGCTTAATTTCAATGATGAAAAGAAAATTCGAGGAGACAAATGTAGTGGTTGAGCAGGCTAAAGAAGATGATGATGTGCTAATTGTTACCACTGCAATTTCATTGTCCTCAATATATGATAGCGTTGGTATTGTCGGCGAATATATCGATCTACTAGTTCTACTGCTAGCATTGGCACCATATTTAAACAACATTTAGATGCGAAAACCTAGTAGAGGAAATACGTCAGAAGAATATTATTCCACAAACTTATTCAAATATGACAAAGCCCTCGAGAATATACATTTTCTACATGCATTTACTGGTTGCGATACAACTACTGCTGTTTTTAACCAAGGAAAAATAAAGTTTCTGTCCATCGTCCAGAAGTATCCGCAACTAAATGAATTAGCTGAAGTGTTCAAGAAACCGAATAGGGATCCAGACAGCACTGCCAATTGAGGAGAACGATTTCTTGTAGCGTTATATGGTGGGAATATAGAACGCGAAACATTGAATACATTGCGCTACCAACGTTTTGCAAAATCTATCACCAAATGCAAATTTAATCTTGCTTCTCCGCCGCCAACAAGAGACACTGCACGGTATAACTCAATTCGAACATAGTATCAAGTACAAGCATGGTATGGAAATGAAAAGAATCCGCAAGACTGTGGTTGGAAACGTTGTAATAATGGGCTTATTCCAGTGAGATCAACAAAGGATCCAGGTCCTCAGGTTTTGCTCAACTACATTTCTTATAATAGTCCAGTCATACGCTTAAATTAGGAAAGAATCTCGGAATTTGAGATACCCAGCTGTAAGTCTGTAAATACTTGTATATTGACACCCGCAAAGTTGTCTCAAAACATACATATGGTAGGGTGTACGCAACTATTAAATTTCAAGGTCAAAGGTCACAAAAATCGTTTTTTTGCGCTTTTTTTGTAAATATCTTATTTCCTATGGGTTTTTTGCTATTTGTATTTATTATCAATATTGTAGAATACAAAATTCTCTACAAATTTTGTTTAAAAAAATTTTTTATACGCTGAACCGTTTTCAAGATAGAGGGCGGAGAGCGCGAAAAAGTAATGCCGCTTTCCAATCTGTAAAAATAAGTGATTGTAAAGTTGCAGTGGATCCATTATTACTCTTCCAAAGAATTACTGACAGCAAACAATTTGAAAGTAATCTTGAAGAATATCTTCAATATGAATTGAGTCCGTATCCAACAGCTCTATTTGATAATGATGTCATGAGAAAAACAACAAAATCGTCATTGTATGACAACATGAGCCCAATTGATTTTGTTCTCAATGAAAATAATGTGACGTTCAATATTGATGGCGGATTTCTTCTTCATCATGTTGTATGGAGCAGAGAAGATACTTTTTCTATTATTTTTGATAAATACATGAATTATTTACAAAGGCATTACAATTCCAAAATAATTGTTGTATTTGATGGATATTCAGACTACAGTAAGAACGTAAAAGCTATGGAGCAGCAGAGAAGAATTGCTGCACTTTCAAAAACATATGAAGTCTGTTTCGATGAAACAATGGTTGTACCAGTTACTCAAGAAAAATTCTTATCAAATCGAAATAACAAAGCTCATTAATATGTTAATTGAAAAATTACAAGCTGCAAATATTACTACTAAACAAGCCAGAGATGATGCGGATGTTCTTATTGTTGAAACTGCAATTGAAGAATCAAAGTCTGAAAAAACTGCAGTTAAAATAGGACAAGATATTGATTTACTTGTCATTTTAATTGGGCGTACACTGTCTTACGAACAAGATATTTTCTTTAAAAAAATTGGGAAAGGAAATGTAAAAAGGGAGATATACTCGACTAAAAGTTTTGATAATTATTCTCATTCCAAAACACATATTTTATTTCTGCACGCATTAAGTGGCTGTGACACAACTTCTGCGCTTTTTAAAAAGGAAAAAAAATCATTTTTAAAAGTTTTTGAGAAACTGACAAATTTGGATGAACTAGCTGCAGCAATTGAGGAAGAAAATTGTTCGGCCCAGAGATTATTAGAGAGTGGAAAAAAGGTTGTGGCAGCGCGTGTGGATGTAGAAAAGATGGATGAAAGTGCTTAGTTATCAATGGATATTGTAATGGACAATCCTGCGAAAATGTACTAGAAGTTCTGCTTAACAGTGAAGATGAAGGAGAAGAAACGTTTTCTATTGTTGAGGAGATTCACGGGACTGAGGGCAATGCCACTTAAACGTTAATCGCATATATTAAACATAAAGGAAGAATAATTAATGTATGAATATGAATAAAACAAAACTGTATAAAATCGGGTGTTCCGGTGAATTAGGCTTACTAGAGAAACATATAGAAAGAAAACATACCGTCAACTCTACCTCATGGTGGGTGGTGTGGAAATGAACAGTTTGTAATATTAATAGTTCATTTATAATGTATAACAAATAAACATTAAATAAATTGAGCTTAAAATATTATATTTTAAAATTTTCAATGAAGTTCCATACTTTGCAGTGACGTATCTCCGTCCCTGTAAGACATACAAAAAAATATTGTATACAAAATTTGTAAGGAATTGAGTCCTCTATAAGTTTGATAATAACTATTGTTATCGTAGGGCGCACTAGTAACGAGATATTCATAATAAACCGTTTTAGCCGCGACTTTTCCTAGATGACAGCACGCGCCGACATTGCCCATGTTGGATAACTTGGATTTTTCATTATTGTATTGTAAAATAAACAAACAAATACTATAACTATAAGTTAAAGGATAACTGTTGGGATGAGATTACTATGAAATATAACGCATCAGCAGTTTCAGGTGTGCGTACAAAGAACAGCTAAAGGAACTGTATAACATATTAAAGACAAAAAGAAATTGAACGACGATCGTGTAAGTAACACGTTTCAATACGTAATACCTAATTTTTTGTTTCAATACCTAATTTAATTATTATTTAAGTTTTCAAGAATATGTAACTATAGTTTTCTCAATATATTAAATGCTGAATATTAATTTTCAGCAAGAATCTTACAAAACTGGAGGCGGAACATAAGAGAACAAATGTAGCGAAGTAGATTTAAAAATTATAAATATTTTAAAGGATAATTTTATGCCGAATGATAATCCATTCGATTCAAGTGTTGATCTATTCTGTTGTTAAACAAATTATATCTTACTACAAACAATAAGTGATACAAATTTTATTTACTTAAAATAATGTGAAAAAGGAGGAAGTATTATTATCAATTGAATTTACAAAAGTAATATTACATCGTTTCTTTTTAAAGACTATTGTATTGAGACAAAGACAAAGCCCATAGATTTAGATAGAGCCGAGTCCTCGACAGCAGTCATTAATTTAGAAATTTCAAAATCTGCACTCGAAGTGTGTTCTTTACCCGAACTATCCCAGTATACAACATCTGTTGAACAAATATCCATAAATTACGAAACACCAAAAATTAGTAACGAGAGAGTTACAAAAGCACCAGCCATTCAGCTCAAGAAAAAAAAAATATTTAAATGAAATAACCGATGCTTTTATTAATAGTAAATCAAAAAAAAAATAATGAGGACGATCTACAATTAAATAAGAAAATAATAATACTTAACTCCGGAAAAGAACGTAAACTTAAAAAGCTGGAGCAGAGTGAAATGTTATTTAACAAACAAATGGAGATTTTAGAGCTGGAGAAAAATTGTAAATTGCAACAAAGCAATAAACAAATGATAATATTATAATTGGAGAAACAAATTAAAGAAGCAGAACTAAACCACCTCCATTATGTGTCGGAATCTAATCCGTGTACAGAGCGAATAGATTTAAAATGGAATTAATATTTGATCAAAAAAACGATTTAAAGATGCAAGCAACCTTTTAGATTGCAACCTTAATAGATCTTGCCCTTAATAGGACAATCGCAAGTGCGTATCCTGGTACGCTTGTCATGATAAAGTATGAATAAATAAACATCAATATTAAATTAACGTATACTTAATAAAGTGAATATATAAAGGTATATATTTGCAAGACCATGTATAGACTGCTCAAAACAAAACAACTCTGTGAAACTGGTTCCGGTTGATATCAAGCTTAAAATGTAAATACAAATTAGTTATTGATGTCCATGTCCATATTCAGTACAAACCACTATTTGGAATTGTAAATGAAATTACATAAATCTTGTAAATAGAATAACTGGTCCATTTGGATAAAATAGTTTCTCCTCGCAATTAGTGTGATAAATTTCGAGCAGTATTCAGTTTTTCACAATCTAACAAATTCCGTTATGTATACCAGATGGAATGAAATGCAGTATATAGCACCAAAAAAAAAAATTAACATTATTAATAAAAGGTATTGTTAATTTGAAGAAAGACAGCTGATTATTTATTATCCTAAATTGCAACTTATAATTTCAATTGTCACTACGATTAAATTAAAGGAAACCAGCAATTTTTAAATAATTTTCTTACATTAAGAACAAATTCTTAAGTTTTTTAAGTTAACAAACTTAATGACAAAACCTAATGACCTACTCAAACACAAGAGTGCCTTTTATAAGAGTAATTTCTTTAAATATACAAATATTCTAATTATTTAACAAAAATTAATTGAAATTATTACATTTTAATGTTTTATTTACTTAATTTTTTTAATGTTTATTTTTTCTCTTTCATAATTTTATTCTTTTTTTTTTTATTTTTTAAAATGTTTATATATTTTTTTAACTTTCTTTTTTTTTATTTTTTCTATTTTTTTAACTTTTTCTATTTTTTAAAATTTTTCAATTTTTTTAACTTTTCTATTTTTTTAATTTTTTTATTTCTTTTCATTTTCTTTTTTAATTTTCTTTTTTATTTAAATTTTTTAAATTTCTATTTACATTAATTTTTTTCGATTTCTTCTTAATTTTACTTTTTTATTTTGTATTTTATGTTTTTCCTTTAATATATTGTATTATGTCCAGGTGTAACTAGTCTGAAGTTGTCCGCGGTAAATTGAGGTCCATGTAATGTCGATATAGTTCGGTTGGACAAACACTTATTCTTGACATAATTAGTTATTTAATAATCATGAATATTCATTTTCAGGTTTGTCCAATTCATTATATTACCACACCTGTACTAATGAAACACTCTGAGGAACTAGTCAACCCAGTATCAGATCTGCCCATTCAGCAAGGTGACAATATCAGTAATACGTGAGATGTAATTTCAATAAAATATTGTACAAATATTTTCTTTGTTATCATTCCTTTGTAAGATGTTCTTGATAGTGTAAAGGTTGATGTTCTTCTCTACTCTTGCTTGATGCTCTTTGTTTATTTGAAGACGATCTTAAATAGTTGAATAGTAGTTGTTCTTATTAAATGATTACTCAATACTTCCTCTTAACACAAGGAAAATTGTTTAAGGAGCACCGTTGATGGAGGACCGTCGCACTGCTACATGAAGGAGAGGCGACCACGCCTTCTTTCCATAAAACCCTTTAGATATTCGATTAGCAATGTTATTCGATACTCGGGCATATTGGAATTGCAGTATTGATCGATTGATATTGAATTCTTTACACGACATGACATTTCATATAGCGCACACGTTTAAGTAGATATTGGTTTGTTAGATCGAGTCGCTTTCCCAGAATGCGTCAACGTTAGTGCTAACCGGGCGAACACCTCTACGTCACTGTTAGTATTTTTTGAAGGGTCCTCACATATCCCGCATCATGTTCATTTGTCTGCAATTTGTAGGTAACCGATACATCACAGGCAGCCAGCAAACAGTGCATTATGGGTCTCCGGAGATAGATGTGTCAACTAGCTTTAATTATAAGGCTCATACACATCAACATTCAAGCACACTTGGCTGAAGCGGATATGTAGTTTGCTATTTATATTTTCAAAATGACCGTCAGCATTAAATCCTCGGGAAAAAGTTAGAGAAAGAGTGTAACTTTCTGACACTTCTATTTTTAAATTACCTATTGTCTGCTTTTACCTTCATTGCATGTTATATTTTAAATAATCATTTTTAATTTACATTTCGTCAATCATTTAGTACATATACACTTTTGAAACTGTCGTAACATTTTACATAATGGTCCAGGATATCAATTACTAAGCTTATGACAAAAACTTTAATTCGTAATTACATTCACCCTTTGTACCCGACTCTACTTTAAGGATAATATAGAACTGAATCTTTTTGGAATAATTTGGACGGTAATGCAGACTATATTTCTAGCGTACGCTGGTAGATGGCTCTTCAATTCGATTTAAAGTGCGACATAAGCCTAATAAATAACTTATCAGGTTTAATCTATTCAAACTAAACTTTATGTAATTGAATAAAAGGCAAGTGATTGATGCAATTTATGATGGTACAAACTACTTCCAAATTTTCTATGTACTTCAAATTATCAGATAATGTTTAATATTAATCAAGTTTTTACATTTCTGCACATAAAGGATAGATAATTTGAACCACCATTTAACAATTTCCAATTATCTGTTTGGCTGCATCACTATATAATAATTTCTAACTCAAAAGTTGAGAATATTAAAATGTTCTTAATGTAATCAGTATTAGTCTTTTAACAACGATAAATCTTATTTCTTAATTCTTATTGTCACAGTTTCATGTATTGTTGAACTAATGGTTGAACTACACAGCAAAACGTAAATTTAATTGACCAAAAATTCATAATTTGAGAAAACTTCAACTGCAATTCATATTTTGTTGTGTAACCAATATAAATGTAAAACAGAATTGTTGTTACCAAAATAATAAAATACCAGCTGTCTTCATCTTATCTTCAACTTATCATTTATTTAAATAAAAATTACTATACCCAAACTTGATGTGTATTTATAATTTAATATATTACTTTGGTGTTTGGCGACAAGACAGTAACAATCTATGCAAACGACAACAACCGGCAACAGTGCAGGAGACGATATTGGACATAATGGAACAGTTCAGATTGTAAATTTTTACTAATTTTTTTTTCTTTATTTAAAGTGTATTTATCAGTGTACATTATTTATAAAAGTATTCATTTGTTACAAAGTAAATAGTACACATTAACTGCACACATTTATTAGTAAAGTAATTTAATCCTACTAATATTATAAGCGTGAAAGTTTGTGAGAATGTATCGCAAAAAGTACTGAACAGATCTTAATGAAGCAGACATTTATACATGGTCATGCACAGTACTTTTTTCCTTAAAATATACTACTTATGTGTTATATTGTAGAAGCAAGAACAAAGTACCGTAGATTGTACAGAAAATGTATGTTGTATTTGTCAACAAAGCGAAAATGTAGATGCTCCCAGTACCTTAACTCAAGTCAAGGTAAAATTGATCAAAGTTACTCGTGGACTGTCAAAATTGAAGACCATTGCAACAATTTTGAAGAATAATGAACTTCTTAGTTTTCTGGACACCGGGAAAAAATTATTTGATTCACTGATAGTAAAAGTGTTTCAGCTGAAATGAGTAAAGTTGAGTTATGTGAAAAATAAGAAGATCTTCAAACTCCTCTTTTGATTGGGTTCAAAATTGTTTCATTGGCACTAAATCATAATTTGGACAAAGAAAAGTTAAACAACATCAAAATTTATCTATTGTTACTTCACATAAAACAAAACAGACATTACTTAATGTCATCAAAAATATAAGACATGAAGAATGAAAATATCATTCAATATAAATGTGTTTTTAAAATTACATGAGTAATGACCATTGAACACTGGAGCTACATGAAATGTTTTTTAATTAATGTTTACTTATATAGTATTTAGCGCTATAGCACTATAGTATTTACATTAACTTTTAAAAGAAATATTCATTAACAAAACCCTTTGTTCAAAAGCACGTTCGAATAATATTTATATTAGAACCATATATCAAAACTCAAACGAGTGTCGACGAAGCGATATTTGGATTTAAAATAAACATAGCTAGAGTTCAAATGAGATCATATTGTAGAACAAAGACATTTTAAAACTATATAAACCTAGACTCCCCGGGTTAGTCGGTCAGTCAGTCCAGACCCAGTCAAATAGGCAGTCGGCCCCCAGTAGTTAAAAGACCACGTTACTCTGACGCCTTGGTTAAGAAATAGTCAATCAGTTGCCTCGATATACGAGACGTAAAGTTACTAAAGAAATAACAAAGTAAATTGTCAATTATCCAATAAAGTAAAGAAATGTATTAAATAGTTGAATGTTCAATAAAGAATAATAAGTGTTAATGTATACATTGTTTTAATTGTAAAGTACTTAGAATTATCGGCCCCGCGTTAAGATAAAGTGATAGTTCGAGAGGTGCAGAGACAACAGAGCCTGCAGAGCAAAAAGTAAGTATACCTAATATATATTGATAATATTATTAGATGAATTTACTAAGTCCTGATAGCAAATATAACGTCCACAATAAGCTTGGTCATCCGACTCAAGGTGAAACAGTTCACCATAAAGGACCCTTCGCAAAAGAGGATTGTGTAATCATCTCTCTTAAAATTACAATATAACGAATAATGTTAAATTATAACGGATAATGTTAATATATAACGGATAATAATATTTGAAAGTTGTGGTATCCAAAGTACACTAAATGCAATAATTAGGATATGTATTAGTGCATCCACTCCGCCACATGACCTCATCGATTTTGTACTAAATTTTAGATGCAAGTGATTAACGTTATTTGGATAACTTTGAAAGGGCTGCACAACCATTGTTAGCGATTCCGAGGAATCCTAAAAAAACGAAATTATTAGTCACTTCTTATATGGGTATGAAGGCAAAATTCAGAGACCCAAAATTAAAAAAAAAAAGAATCTGTGAGCAGTTATTGCCAAAATTTTTGAAAAAGAAGGATACAACAACTTCACTTGTGATATTCTGGACAGAAAATTTCGAAATTTAAAGAAAACATATACCACTATAAAAGATAATAAATGCACCACAGGTAAAGGATGCGTAAATTGGGAGCATTTTGACATGTTTGAAAATATCTTCGAAAGTGACTGTACGGTCGGTCAACCTTGGACGTACAATATCGTCGTTTAAATAACCAGTTACCCAACCTACTGCAACTGATTTCGATATAACGGGGCCATCGACGAGCACATCCACAAATCATTTGGTTTCAGATTCCCCGACACCAGATAATACTTTACCAAGTACATCAGGGTCATCGGGAACAAAACAAAAAGGTGGTAAAAAAAACTTGTAGAAGAACAAATAGAACTTAAAAAAAAACATATAAAAATTTTGGAAGTAATTTCGGAAGGTATAATAGTATCCAACCAAATTCAGCAGGAAAGAAATCAGTTAATAAAAGAATTACTTAGAGAAAGGAATATTCCTGGAATCTAAAATATGTTTTCAAATTTTATGTGTTATATAACATCAAAATAATTTTTCCATACAAATATCATCTTATTTATAATTTGCAAACTTATCTTCTTATTTATAGTTTGAAATCTTGCGTTTTTGACATTTACAAGTGACATTTGGTATCAATTTATTGTAAAAAATATTTTATTATTTATAAACGTTATTTACACATTTGGTAATTAATATTATATAGTGAGATTATATATCTTCATAATATATTTCATTATTAAAAATTTTTGCTTTCAGTTTTTTGTCAGAATAGCAAAATGCCGGCGTTATGTTCTGTCTGTAAATCAGCGAAGGGAGTATCATAATTTCGCTTGCCTAATCCAACTTAAATGGATAATCATAACATCTTTGATGCATGGATTAAATGTATTAACAAACCCATATATGCCAACTCAAGTAGGGAAGAATTATGCCGAAAGCAAATTGTAATTTGTCGAAGACATTTTCAGGACGAAGACTTAATCTTAGATTTTAATAGAATTGTTCCAAAATTGAAGAGCATACCCTCTTTATTTCTGCCAGAAGGTAAGCTCCTACGGTTGTAAATGTTTTCTTAATATAAATAATGAGAGCATTTATAATAAAGTACTTTTTGGAGATCATCAAATGAAGCTTGAAACTACTTTTACTAATGACTATAGCACATCAACACCACAAATATCAAGACCACGGGGTCAACGCCGATCATAGTGAAATCAAAGGATTCAAAAAAGAAAATATTTTGAAAATATTAATGAATAGAGAGTTTTTAAAAAACTGAGAAATGTACAAAAAATATCTTTAAGAAAAATGAAAATACAATCGGTGAAGAATTTAGCGAAGAATCGCATTGTTTTAAATAAACTTAAGAATATGACTTCTTCGGGTTCCCAATTTATAAACATTCAGTTAAGGTTAACTGGAAAAAGTAAACAGGGCCGACGTTATACATTAGAAGATAAAATTCTTGCCCTTTCTTTGCATAAACAAGGACCTAAAGCATATAGATATTTTTCATATTTAATTTCACTATCTTCAACTGCCATTTAAGGTAGTTGTATCGTGATAGTCATGCTCAAAAGTATAACTCAGCAACCTAAAATTATAATGTAGCTGAAACGTTAGTGTCAAATAGTCTCGTTAAAAACTTTTGTGAAAGTACAGTCTCACTGTTCTCACTACATGTAAATAGTATCTACACGTATATTCAGACATACATCCACATTGCTCGAAAAATGATCGTGGCAACAATCTCACGATCCTGTTACTGCGCATCTTTTTCGCGTCCATTCGTATAGTCAGAAAAAAATAACTGAACATAACCAAATAAAACATTTAATGAAAAAAACACGCGTATTCAATTGTAAATCAAAATAAAATAGCAATGTCAGAAAAATTTCGCCATAAAGGTAGATTTGCAAAAAAAAAAGTAATCGATAACAATATTAATAAAATGAAAAATATGAATAATGCTAAAAATAAATTAATAACAATGAAAATTCTGGAAAGTGAAGTGACAACTCCTGAATATCATAATTATAAAATATATTCCGGTAGACGTATTGTTGAGCTGTCTGTTCTTGCAAAAAATTTAAAATGTGATCAATGTCAAGATGTATTATCACTGGAAAAAATTGTGAACGAAAAACGAATTGGACTGAACTCCATACTAACTATTCATTGTGAAAAATGCTCTATTAACACATTAGTGCCGACCGGGAAAATGCACATTGAAAAAAACAACACAGCAAAGGCTGATGTAAACACGAAAGCTGTTTTGGGTAAATAATTGTCATGTTTTTAATGAAATTATTTTGTTAGTGTTACAATTATTTCTAATTATAACTATATTAATTTGTTTACTAGGCACTTTACATGCTGGCATAGGATGTACAGCATTAAATAAACTATTGGCATGTTTAAATGTTCCAACTATATCGCCTAATTTATATAAACGATACGAGAGAGAAATTGGCCCAGCTCTGGAAACAACAGCTCAAGAAAGTTGCGAACGAGCAGCTGCAGAAGAACGTCAATTGGTTATTGATAATATTGAAAAATTGAGTAAAGAACTGTAAGATATTATTTTTTTGTATATTTTTTCAGACATTACAGCACATCCTTAATTATACTATATTTAATAAGACTATTATATCCAGTTAAGAAAATTTATCTAATCGTCAACAAATTCAAATATTAATGTTAATATTAATATTAATTGTATATAAATAATGAACTAATAAATAATATTAAAATATAAAATAAATAATGAATAATTGTTTAAAAATAATTTTTGTTATATTAAGTTAAACAGTATGTCATAAAAATAATGTTTTTTATTATTATGCATCAATGATTGTCGATAAATAAAAATTAAATAAATACAACCTACTACTTGCACTGTAATTTATTTGTTTTTATTGAGCATATTTTAATTATGCTTTTACTTTTTTTCAGTCCTCCAGAAATATTCAAGGAAATATATCCTTTCATGACTAATCTCAAGTCGTCACTGAAAGCTTATAATTCTTCATTAGACGCGAATAATCATACCAAAGTTGAAGATTCTGCAAAATTTGACGTTGCTGTTGGAGAAGTAGTAAATATTATCATTTCATATGATATGGGATGGAGTAAACGAGGAAACGGTCGAAGCTATGATAGTCTTAATGGCTACGGAACTATGATAGGATTTTTATCAAAAAAAATTGTTGATTTTGCATCTCGCAATCGAAAGTGTCGATTATGTGATTTGGGTCATTCAAAAGATGACCATGATTGTAGGAAAAATTTTAAAGGTAGTGCGAAAGCTATGGAGCCTGATGTTGGAGCTCATTTAGTCAATAATAGCACTATCCTTCAAAAAGCTTCAGTCAGCGCTCGTGTACTTATAGGGGATGAAGATAGTTCAACAATTGCTAATGTACGTAAAAATAGAAGAGAAAATTTTTTCAAACTTTCTGATAAAAATCATTTAAACAAACATTTTGTTAATGACTTGTATCAACTTCAAAAGGAATTCAGTGAAATGAAACAAAAAAAAGTCATTCCGCATCTAAAGAAATGTTTCAGTTATGCTGTCGCTCAAAATAAAGGGAACGCTGAGCAACTGGCTGATGCTTTGCGTCAGATTCCAGACCATGCATTCGGTGATCATAAGAATTGCGGTCAATGGTGTCATCGAAAGTCGAATGATAATAAAAACCAAACAATTTTGCTTAAAGATGCTAAATTATATAATAAGTTGAAACAAATATTTTTAAAATATGCTAATAATTCTGGCAAGTTTTCAATTGCTGCGTCTAGTCAAGCGAATGAAAGTCTTAACAATATTATGGCTCATAAAGCGCCGAAGAATCGCTGTTACAGCCTCAGTGAGTCTGCAGATTTTCGGCTTACTAGTGCAGTTTGTTCGAAAAATGATGGCGAACACCATTTGTTGGATGTAATGTCAAAGCTGAATGTTTCTCCAGGTAAACATACACAGGCGTTTGCTGTACGCAAAGACCAGGAAAAATTTCAAAGAGCTGAAAAAGCAAAATTACCAAAATTTAAAGCGCGACGAAATATTTTGAAACAAGAAAGAGAGAATTTTCGGAAAAAAAAGAAAACACGGAAGGAATAAGTTATAAATCTAATTGCGGTTTTGACATTGATGCAGAGAAGATGAATTTTGCTTTAGACTCTCAATTTTTGGAAACTTTAAAATCCACGCAGCAAGATCAAGTATATACTATATAGTGCGATAAACGTAAGTCTGAATCACAAACCACTCTGAATATTACCACACCGTGGTTTGTGGTCTGAATTCAAATTTTCGAACAGTACGACGGCAATTTTGATAACATTGCATTCTATTTGGTGTTACTAATCTCCCGCGATATAAAAAGTTTCGTAGCTATCGGGTTTTGTAGAAAAGGAAAATCTTTTTTCCCGCAATTTACTCGAAAACTAAAAGGTATTAAAACAAGTTCCAGATAAATTTTGTAGACCGTTAAATTCTACCTTAATTTTTTTTATTACTTATATTCATGATAGTTTAGTTTTAGACTTATGCTTATCGGACTACAAGTGAATCTCATTTTTACAATACTTGATTTTAATTTTGAAATTTTATTCTGTCGGTTAGATTTGCGTTTTTGCGGTGCATATTACAAACATTGTTTAAACTATTTTTTCCAAATTTTTTATTAGTCGGATAAATTCCTTGTACAAACGATACTCAAAACTAAATATGCACGATTCTATAACGGGTTTCTCCTAATAAATTACCTTTAACAAAATTTGCAAATCCTCAACCCTTTGGTTTAATTGTAGATTTAAAATTAATTCTTTGTAAATAGATATAACAATAAAATTATATACTTTTGTTGAGATATTAAAAGATTAAGTTATATCTATTATAAAGCATTGCATACCAAAATCTTTGTACTATATACTTTTTATAAATAAATTATTATTGATACAATTAAATTAGAACATATATATTTATATATAATAAAAGCATATATAAAACTATTAAACGATTATTAGTTTTCTATTAAATTTCATCAGTTTTTAGGCTTTTCAAATAATTTATATATTTCGGTGCCAATAATAATAATAATAAAAGGATATATGTGTTTCCTGAGACAATAGCATAAATGTGTTTTATTTTATGAATGCAATACTTACATATGAAATAAGTAGGGCCCGGATTTATACGCAATAAAAATCTTTGAATATGTGCATATAATATGTATTTATGTTTTGGAATTATGCAAGCAAAAAATGGATAAATATGAAAGTGAAACTAAAAGTCTAAGCTTACCAAACTATGGTGCTCGTATAAATAACTGTATAATGGTGATTCTGCTTATAATTTACTTTCGCTTTCGAAAGTCGTAAACAGCTAGTAACCACCTAAAATAAATAAATCCAGTCACTAACACTTAAAATAGAAGAATTAAATCAAAATAAGTAAAAACGAGATAGATATGCATTTTCCCTAAAATATATAAAGTAAAAGTTACTCTAATCCATTCATTTTGACCCAAAACATAGAAACAAATATACAATGGTATATAAATCCGGGCCTCCTAATAAGAAATATACGAATCTTAAATCATTAAGAAAATTTCCTTCTTTACTTTGAAATACATATAAGTTCTACTTAGACTTAGGCTTAATAAATTACTGTGACATCTTTAATTATAAGATAATATAATATGTAACCGTACAATGCAGATATAACCCAAAATTTCAAATTAATCCGATTTAAAATGACGGAGCTAAAGAATACATCGTTTGAAAAAATGATGTTTTGAGAAAAATGTCTAAACCGATTTCATATAAGGTAGTTCACTACCAAAATCACAGAATTTGATAAAATTTAAAAATGTTATGAATTTTAACAATCCGTGAACCAAGATTATAATACTTAAGATGGTCATATTTAAGATGTAGAAGACCTACAAAGCATAAAAAGGCATCGCTTTATCGTATATCTCGAGAACGGTTCTACAGATGTTTTTTTAAAAACAGATATATAATTATATAACTGGGTCCATTGTAGAGGAATAAATTAGAATTTTTTTGAGTGTTCTTCAAAATGTTTCACCCAGTTTGATCAGTTAATAAAACAGATGTATAGCTTTAACACTATACGCATAGTGGGGATAGCAACCACAACTTGGCAACGTAGTATATTGCGATGTAGTAGTTGTATGCGTTAGCATGTGAAGTGTATAAAAAGAAAATACTATCTTGTATTGAGTGTTTGTACTTAATATACCACTATACTTTTGCCTTACATTATCAATAGTAATTCTTGTAAGTATAAAGAACATTTGAAGTCAAAGCAGAAAAAATTAAAGGAAAATAATTTGTCACAGTGATATTAGGTACCTTTTAAAAAGCAAATAAGTTATATAAAATAAGTATAGGAGTATATACGAGTATATATATATACATATATCTCGTATCCTACATATAAAATACAATATATAATATTTTGCTACTAATGTTTTATATGAAATGTATAATATAATTGAAATGTATCTCCTATTTTAGTCTTACAAATATATATATTTGAATACAAATTTAGAGATTTATTACAACTAACTTGTGATGTATGAACTACATGCTAGACTAGTGCAGAGGTGCACTTTAGGCAGAGGAGCATTGCATAGTGCATAGAGTTAAGACAAGCAGCTTATCAGCAGGCTATAGCTGTCAATATCAGGACAGGACTTGTCGCTACTACATATTAAGTCATTTCTTGATTTTATAAAAATTTTCAATGTTTACAAAATTTTATTTCTGTAATGGCGTGGACAATAATTTCCATTTTTTTTTTATGTGATTAATAACTACTGTTTCTATAATATATTAAATTTTTATTGAATTCCTTTGAATCGTTTTTATTTTATTCAATAAAAATAACATTGAAATTACTATTTCCCATAAGAGCCTGTGTTAAAATAACAAAACTTTAATATCGTTTTTCTCAATAATGGAGTGGTAAATTTTAATCGACCTGAGGTCAATATGTCTTATAATTAATTAAAGAGCAATTAAATGAAGTTTTATTAAAATCCTTTGAAAAGTCATTCCACGATACAACTACCTTAAGACAGGTTTGCTGCAAAATTATATATAAATATTATTATTATTAATATAATTATATTATTAATAAAACTTATATTGGATAAATTCATTGCAGGTATTAACGATTTTTTTATAAAATATATCTGGGACATGTCTAGTGGTTTAAGCTCACATAAACCTAGTCAAAATACTAAAAGAAGTAGTCAATAGCGTTAGTTCAACAGGACTGGAACCAGAAGTCCTTATTTGTGACCAGGCCTCAACCAATGTATCTGCTATTAAAATCATAAAAGCAGAAAGCAATAATGACGATAATAACCATATTATAATTAGTGGGCGTAAAATGCTACATTTTTATGATGTCTCCCATATGTTAAAACAAATTCGAAATACCTTCATTGATGCAGATATTATATTCCATAAGAGTGGTAATGAGGTACATGCATCATGGAACAGCATATCGAAATTGTACGAAATAGACAAATGTTACATAATTCAAGCTGTACCAAATTTGACCGATTACCACGTGTTAAAGAGCAAGATTAGGATAATGAGAGTGAAATACTGTTCACAGGTGTTTAGCCAACGAGTGGCATCTTGTTTGCAGGTCTACAGTGAGACAGGTAACAATTTGTTATGATTTTAAATTTTTTGATTTTATAATTATAAATATACTATAGTAATTTTTATCTTGATTTTAGCTCCAGAACAAGTTGGTAAATATGCGTATGGTACGCCAGAATTGCTAGACTTCTTCAACAAACTTTTCGACTCTCTTAACATCAACATTAAAAACACTGACCGGAATAAATATAAATGTGTTGCTGAAAGGGAATCATATCATATAACCAAGTTTATACCTAATTTTAAACACATTATTATTATTGGTTTTACTACATTTCAGAACTTTTACAGCTTTCCAAAATGAATGATTTCATTATTGAATTTATTGAAATATATAAAGATGTTTATGAAATAAAATCGATTCAATTTACCACCATAGTAATGTGAGAGAGGCCGCATATAATAGATAATTAGAGAAGGTCCAAGAATACGACGAAAAGGCCACAAAATGGTAAAATATAGAATAAACACCTGCGGACCACTTTCTCAAACGATTTTAAAAAAAGTGAAAGAAGTGATGCAGGAATTAGCGAAATTTATAGATAGACTCTTTGGTATTATGATTTAATGTCATTCATCAGCGACCGCGAGCCTACTCAAGCTAACGTCAGCACTATGGAGATAATTACTATCAAGATCGAGAATAGAAAAGAAGAGATGGTAAGTAACTGCAAAGCTACAGTAAATAATCAAGAAATTTATTTCATATTATTAGGAAACATAATTTTCCAAAATGTGTTTTTTTGTATTGACTCATCTTGCCATTCACCTCTTCCTTCATTAATAAAATATTGCACAAACTTATTTCTACAATGTTTACCGTCATTCTCAATCCTCCCACTGTTAGTGTTATTCTGGAGTTCTGCTAAACACTCGCAGTTCAATAATCTCATGTGCAATCGGGTGTACTGTATGCATATAGAGATCGTCTCCACAGAAAATTGTAAAGATAACAGCACGTCAAGACGAGAATATTAACATTTTTAATATTTTTCATATTTATAGTGAACTGAAAAAGTTTAAATCTACTTGACAGTATACCAAACGCATTTTCGTAAAACTTAGTATCATGAACTTGAACTTAGTATCACGCCACCATCTCATACACTTCCATTAGTCCCAACATCACACATTATGAATTCGTAATTCGAATCCGCAATAGAACAAAAGAACTATACTTCTTATAATTCCAATACAGTGAACCACTTCCTTTTGACGGAATTGTGCGGACATGCTTGCCGACAATAGACCTCAGAGAATTTGGAAATCGCCATCTATTTTGAAAACCTTGAACAACTTTTCTCTATTAAAATTCATTCTAGGGAAACTAAAACAAACAAAAATTATTAATAATTTATTTTTTATTTTAGGACGAGTCATTTTCAGTCCGAAGACGAAAACAAACAAGAAAACGCAACAACAAACAAGAAAGTGCTGCAGTTAGTTGCGGAAAGGCTAAAAAAAAAGCCTAGTATGAATAAAGCGTTTGCGAGGCATATGGAGGGTGAGTTGAACAAAATGCACCCGGAAATAGTACCCCATGTAGAAAACGACATCATATTCACAGCCTATATCACAGTTATCTCAGCTGTTTGTGAATCAGTAGTGTGCAGTAAACGTAGATGATTTTGTCATGTCATATTATACAATATCAACCAAGTGGAGTTCGTCAACTTTTCTGATAGCTGAAGTAATGATTAATTAATATAAATGTGATAACAATGGGATATTAGTTAATATGAAATAATGAAAATAATATGAAATAATAACTGTAATATGTTGGACAAAATATAAGACTGCTAGCTTTAAAAGCATAACTTAATTTTATGTAATCTTGGAGTACTACAATAATTACCCTGCAAGTTTCTGGTATTATTTTGCAAATGTTTGGTGTAGATATAAACCCCTGGATGGAAAACCCCTTTTATAAAGAAATCAAATAACAAGAAACCTCCACGTATAGATGATATCTCAAACGTAGTACTAAACAATCTTGTCAAGAAAGCTATAATATACCTCTGCAAAATGTTCAACACCTGCTTAAGCATAAGATACAACCCAACAAGCTGGAAAACTGCTAAAGTTTTAGCCTTCCACAAACCTAAGAAAACCAACACTGTTATAGACCAGCACACAATTATAGACCAATTAGTTTATTATCACACATCAGTAAAATCATATAAAGAATAATTTTAAACCGCATGCAAACTTTCGAACACACCAACAACAACATAATAAAAGAACAATTCGGAATTGTCGAACGTGTGTCAATGCAATTTAATACGAAAAGAAATACAGGATTTGTACTACTGGACATGGAAAAAGCTTTTGACACAGTGTGGCATGATGGCTTAATACACAAACTAACGACAATACATTTACCAACTAGGCTTACTTGAAACATAGAATATTCAAAGTTTAACTAAACGACGATGTATCTACAACGAGAGAAATACCAACAGGAGTTCACCAAGGCTCTTTACTTAACCCATCACTGTACAACTACTTCATCAATGATATTCCAAAAACAGACAACACCCACTTGACATTGTTTGCAGATGACATAGAAATCTACACTATCAGAAGCCTTGGACGAACTGAAAGAATATTATTTTGGAAACTTTAGATGGAAACTAAAAATAAACACAAGAAAAGCAGCAACCAATTTTGTACATATCAGCGAAATCCTCCAAATGCCAAGATAAAAATAGACAACAATATTATTAAATGGCCCTATTATTGGGGCACTAAACGGACTCCAAAAGAAAGATAGAGAAACTTAACATACAACACAATTATCAATCGACATTAACCTAAGGGGCACAAATATGGAAAAATACTTCCAATACTACAACAAAAAGAAATTGCAAATTATGCAAAACAAATGTTTAAAACTAGCACACGACTTATCTTATGCGCCATACATTAGAATAAGACACATTGTAATTAAATATTAATTATTGTAATAACATTTGATTAATAAATATCTTTGAATTTGCAAGTAAAGCAATCAAAAATAGTAACTCTGCCCGAGAACATCTAATTTAAGTAGTAAGCAGTTGTATCAATAATTTGTCGTTTGTAATAAAGTACTTCGTGAATTCAGAGTATTTTGGTTTATTATTAATTTGTTAAATAAAAATAATGTTGGTTTAACATTAATTTGTTGAACTTGAATTATCCATTAGAGAAAGAGAGAACATATATAACAGAAAAATTCAATAATAAAAAAACAATACTGTTCATAGATACAAAAAAACAAAACTTAAATTTAATTTAATGGTTTTTATTTGTCAGTGGGGTGAAGCGTCTTCAGTTGATAGCTCTAAATGAAAAGATGAGCATTTCCAATGAAAGTTTTTAGTTCACTTCTATTTTTCTACTGTTTAGTTTATTGTTTATTTACTTGTTTATAAAGAAACTTTTGAACCGCAAATTAGTATTAGCAAAAAGAAATTGAACAGAGTATTTACAGAGAGTGTTCAAAATTAGAACTCGATAGTTTATCAGAAAATAGTTTAAAAATCGACAGCAAAGTTGTTAAGGAAAAATAATACTTTTACCACCTCTTGAGCTGTTACTTCTTTGATAATTATGGTAAAACCAATCAATGATCGCGTCAATTTGAAGTTCTCCTTTCTGATATATTACAAATATTTCAACCCATGGGTTAAACAATGTAAATCAAAAAGCACTTACCCTAAAACAGCAATAATCTATTTTCTTAAAGAAATGCATCATACAAACCAGCACTAGCTAGCACAGCGAAAACTGTTCTGAAACGAAAAAAAAAATATTACTTTTAAAAAGAATTAAAATAAAAACTTAATTGAACAAAAAATCACAATCCATGAGAAAGGAACCAAAGTAGTTCAAAGAAATAATTAATAATAAATAATAATTTCTTAAAGTTTCACAGAATTAAACAGTTTTATTAAATCTATTGATTTGAAGAATGCACTGAAACACTTGACAGTTGAATAGAGCAAACAAAATAGTAAAAAACAATTTGTGAACTTGAATAATTAAGAGTTCATTAACAGTTACAAAAAAAATAATTATTTGTCTAAATTGACCCATCCTTATCCCCAAAATATTAAATTTCAGTCTACTTGGCGGCAGGACTAAACATAAATTTTCGTTTTAGAAAAATGAATTTTTAAGTATTTTAAAAGTCTGCTGCTGCAAAGTCACTAGATGTTATTGTCAATCATTGCAGTTTCACTATGAAAATTAGATGCAGAGCCCAAGAAAACAAAATGTTGCCACACTTTTCCATATGAAATTATATATTTACCTCAGCAAAGTGTAATTTCGTTTCTGTAGAGTAGTTGTGGTTTTGCTGAGTAAAGTTATGCCTTCATACCATTACTACATTCTATTCACCTTTACAGACTGCAGGCCACTGGACACATAAGGCTTCCATCTCAACATTTAAGGCAAGGAGACGACTGGTATCTAAAAGTAAAACCCTATGATATTAATATGTCTACATAACTCTGTTCAAAAAATGTTTTTAACAAAATGTAATAACACTTATAAATCGGCAATCACAATATGCTACATAAAATGCACCCCGTTAAACCAAGTCTGGAATGAAACATTAAAGAAATTTCTATTGAACAATGTTTACAAATTATTATTAATTCAATGATAAAACTATTTTAATATTTTATTTGCCGTTATGCCAATCGAAACAAGATATCACTGTGTAACGAATAAAATCATTTTTATTATTAGACGCTAATGTTTCCATAAAGAATTTAGGTCGATTTATTCTCTTCCATAGAAAAGTACAAGAAGTAAAGTTTAAAAACGTTTTTTGTAAAGCAAGGGAACCTTAAAAGTCCATTAACATTGCAATGTTTGTTGAGCTTAATTTTTGTTGAATTATAACTAAAAACTCATAATCTCAGTTATCAAAAAATGCGTAATTATTCCCCTACATTCTCCTCTCATAATACAAGAATTTCTGCAATATTAATATTTACAATATCTAATTGTTATATATATATTTACCTTCATTATTATTTCAAAATGCATCGAAGGATTCATTTTATGATCATATCTTTCAGCGAACATCAAATAGTCTCCATACATTTTTCTAAAAACAAAATGCACAATGAATAAGGTATTGTTAAAGTAATAGTCAACACCATATTGTTGTGAGTATATTCGAAGGCGGATGTTACACCTGACATCAATGTTGTAAAAAGAGGTCTGATGCTCGTTCTAGAAGGAGATTACTCAGCTTGCTAATACATCACGCAGTGTTGCTAGTTACTGGAAGTAGATTCTTCAGTTTGACGATCATCCACCTTCTTGAATTACTCACGTTGATAAGAATTAACTCTTTTAAGATGATTAATAGGATTCTTGTTTGACGGTGTATTGTTGCAATTTGAGAATACTTGAGCGGCCTAAAGTATAACCTCGTTGCAACATACGACGGTTGAACAATTAGTATCTTTTAAATACTATTAATACAAACACTTTTATTAAAATATATCATTTATTCGTTGTAATATTATATCTGCTTACTTAATTACAATAGTATTTTATTAGATTAATGAAGATGTCAGATATAAAACAAAATGTAATTCTTTAGTGTTATAATTTGATTAATAGTTAAAACGTGCTCACGATTGAATACTTTGATGTTACAATTGGAGTATTGTACGAACGAAGTACAATTAGTAAACACTTGGTTGAGACTCAGGAGAAGACTGACTTTCTGACTAGCGTGCAGATTAATATATAATGATTTATTTCACATCACAATGTGCCAATACTGAGTTACCAGCATTAAAACAATATAAAATCTCCACAGACCAGAGTCAATGTTTACAAGCGCTAAATACAAATAATTATTTATTACAATATTAATACTAAAATTAAAGATAACGTAATATAATTCTTATAAAATAAATAACATTTATATTAAAAATAGGAAGGATAAGTACGACTTATGCGTACTTACAACACCCTTCAACCCTAAAAAAGGAACGCATATTAAACAAAACATATGCGTTTCTTTCCAGGAAAAAGAAAAAGGAAGATAGGACGATGTCGTACTATCACAACACCCCCTTCCAAAAAAAAAGGGACACGTATAAAAACAAAATATACGAGTTACAATTCTGGAAAAAAAACAAAAAGAGAAGCAAAGTGTCGACAACGATTCTGATCCCATCGTATAGAGTTAACACTGCTTCACAAAACAATCATCCCTGACAAAATCCATCTTATTCGTCAAGGTTTTATTCATTGGTACAAAATCTCTTCAATCTATTCCTATTAACTACCGTATACTTTCTAGGTGAAAAAAAAAATTGACCCTTCTATCAAAATTTAATTTAAATTTTGGTTTATTACTAGTAAATTTATTTGTAGCTAAATCAATCGTAGAAGAATATTTTGCACCACTAAGTTGGTCTAGTATGTCAAGTACGAGAGGCAAAGTATAAACATCACTTGTCGTCTGTTCATTAAGTTTACGATAGTCGATTACAACGCAAAATTGTTTGTTCCCCGACACATCTGCTTTTTTAGGTACCATTAACAGAGGTGCGTTAAACTGTGAGTCGCATTTTTCAATAATGTTGTTAGCCAACAGTTCTTGAATATGCTTCTCAACAATTTCTTTATGCGCATGAGATAATCTATGCGGCTTAATGTTTACAGGGTTAGGTGAGTTACTCAGTGCACTCGCACAAGATAACTTATCTACCGGGAAAAAAAATATGTTATTAAAATTATTACAGATTTCCATTAAATCTGTTAAGTATTTTGAATTAACATTTGAAAAGTCTATATTATTAAATAAAAGATGTCGTAAGGATCTTTTAGGATCGTTAGGATTTCTTTTCAAAAAATGGTAAAAATTAAATTTATTTATTGGAATAATATCTGGTTTAAAATTGTTAAGTATTACATCTTTTGCTGAGGAATTAGTTATTGATATATAAAAAGTATTATTAACAGGATTAATTAATGCGTTGGCTAAAAAAACTTCAGGTAGCAATTCCTTGGCTACACAAACTCCTACCGTAGAACCCGACATAGGAATTAATTTCCTAGTACGTGCTGGTACGATAATACTGTTTATGTTTATTAATGGTAATTCAAATATTTTGCCATGTTGTGAGAATTGTACGCTGTTTGTTTCCAAATTAATTACTGCTTTAAATGTACGTAAAATATCTAATCCTATGATTCCATCATGCTTAATGGGGAAATCCTCTGACACAACCTGAAAAGTATGTTTCGACCTAGAACTATCTAAAATTATAGAAGTTTTTAGTGAACCTAAAGTATAAGACGTGCCTTCAGAGATTCCCTTTAATAACACTTTAGATGTACTATCTATTTTGATATTATTTTTTAAAATATTTTGTTTAATTAAAGAAATTTGAGAACCAGTGTCCAATAAAAATGATACAGTCTTTGCTTTGGCTGCGACTATTCTGAATTGAACAGTGTCAGCTGTTTGCTTGTCAATAACATTTTCATTGTTACAGTTAAAATTTGTTATATCATTGGTATTTTGTATTTCTTTAATCTCAATATTTTTATTTAAACTATTAAATTTACGTAAATGGTGATTATAAAAAGAACGTGAATTTTGTTTTGTATTTTTAGTAAAAGATACTTGAGGACCATCAGATTCAAGATGTCTCGATCTTTTACAATAAACAGAAGGTTTTGAAAATACCGTATCTCTCCTACAAATATTAATTTGCGCGACAAGATATACCGTATCCGCATTTTCCTTCTTGATAAAACAATATTTCTCTAAATGACCATTTTTTTTACAATAGTTACAAAAAAAAGTTTTAAATTTTGTTTCGACTTCGTTAGCAAATTGTTCACTTGAAACTGGTTCACTACTAGAAATAGAATGACTTGAATCTGTTTTAAATTCAACATGCCTTCTTCTTTCTAGAGTGCGCCACCGTGTTTCAAGAAAATTCGTAAAATCATTTAGGGTTGGTAATTCAGAAGTATTTCTGTTTTCCCATTCCTTTAATGTGTTAAAATCTAACTTGGTCTTTAAAAAATGTATAAAAATAAAATCTGAATGATTAGAATATATTCCCAACTCGGTTAATGCTCTAATCGATTCATTAATTTCGTCTAAAAAATTTTTGATATTAGTTTCTGATTCTAAACGTATAACATTGTAGTTTATTAAATTGTTCAAACAGGTTTCAATAAGTGCTACCTTATTGTCATAACGTTTACAAAGGATGTTCCAAACAATTTCATAATTATCGTTTGTTAAAGGATAATTCTTTATGAGTTTGAGTGGTTCTCCTGTCAAATTTAATTTTAAATAATGCATTTTTTCAATGTTTGATAGTTTGCTATTATTACGAATTAAATTTGTAAATAATTCCATGAAACTTTGCCAATTAGTATATTCTCCATCAAAAACGGTTAGTTGCATTGGACTTAAGTTCAGATTTTTTATTGAATCTATGCTTTTTGAGTCGTCTACAATATGTGTATCATTCTCAAATGTTTGCTTATAATTCAACAAGTAAATAAGAGTGTCGTCATAAATACTTTCAACTTCCATAGACTTACTAACGATAGCCGTAGCTTCTTCATTTTTTAGAATTGGAAGCAGTGCTTCTACGATATTACTATATTTAACCCAAGCTTTATCTAAGTTTTTGATTTTTAATTCAACTATTGTTAAGGATGTTGATTGGACTTCTAAATTTTTTGAAAACTCATTAATTAGATTGATTGTATTCTCAACTAATGTGAGGGAATGAACGTTCGGTGCCATTGTACTTAATTAAAGTTATATATAATATACAGACTAAAGATTATTTTGTACCAATAAACGACTCTCCGAAAAATAGGATTCTGACAAGGAAAAATTGTTAGCGAAAACAGTAACTCACAGGAAATTTCCGATGGGGTTCAGACACCGCAGTTGTAACAGGAAGGTAGTCTCTCTGATTGAACAGACTGCTATCTAACTGCTTCAGCTCTTTACTTCTCCTTTTCAAAATTCCCTCTCGTTCAAAAAAAGATGTTGTTCTAAAAAAATATTAACATAAATTAGTATAATTGCGGAAACAATTATAAAAAATATTATAGTAAATATGCAAAAGTATTGGATATAATACTATAAAAAAATTAATAGCTTCAATGATGGACAAGGATGCTACAAAAAAATACTTGGATTATAGCAAATATTCAAAAGTATTGAATATAATACTAAAAAAAAATATCAATAGCCTCATTAACAACGTTGCTACTAAAAAATGCTTGGATTATAGTAAATATTCAAAAGTACTGAATATAATACTAAAAAAAATGATAGCCTCGTTAAAAATAATGCTATTAATAAAAAAAATACAATTATCAATTTATAATAATAATTATATACAAAAAGAAAGATACTGTCTTATTATACTTAAAGATTTTCTTATCAGTGATTATGATCTATAAACAGCTGTGTGCAGGGCTCTGGACGCGACCAACATCGATTTAGATTATTCCATGTGTTCTAGAAGCATCCATCCATTCGCATGGCGGCAAAAGATTTCTTTTTTTCTGGTTCGGCGGGCTGTAGTTTTGCATCCACCGGACTTGTAGAAAAATTATGTGAAATACAGATGAATTGACGTTCTATCTCGTACTCTTCGGCAATTTTTGGAAATAATCCATCGGCGTAGTGGCATCCAGATTAATTGATCTGCATCCAGGTGTAGAATATATAGAAAAAATTTTTGGGCGTACCTCTTGGATATTTATGTGTAGGAATATCTCTTCGAGACCCCACCTGACACCAATGTTGTGAGTATATTCGAAGGCGGATGTTACACCTGACATCAATGTTGTAAAAAGAGGTCTGATGCTCGTTCTAGAAGGAGATTACTCAGCTTGCTAATACATCACGCAGTGTTGCTAGTTACTGGAAGTAGATTCTTCAGTTTGACGATCATCCACCTTCTTGAATTACTCACGTTGATAAGAATTAACTCTTTTAAGATGATTAATAGGATTCTTGTTTGACGGTGTATTGTTGCAATTTGAGAATACTTGAGCGGCCTAAAGTATAACCTCGTTGCAACATACGACGGTTGAACAATTAGTATCTTTTAAATACTATTAATACAAACACTTTTATTAAAATATATCATTTATTCGTTGTAATATTATATCTGCTTACTTAATTACAATAGTATTTTATTAGATTAATGAAGATGTCAGATATAAAACAAAATGTAATTCTTTAGTGTTATAATTTGATTAATAGTTAAAACGTGCTCACGATTGAATACTTTGATGTTACAATTGGAGTATTGTACGAACGAAGTACAATTAGTAAACACTTGGTTGAGACTCAGGAGAAGACTGACTTTCTGACTAGCGTGCAGATTAATATATAATGATTTATTTCACATCACAATGTGCCAATACTGAGTTACCAGCATTAAAACAATATAAAATCTCCACAGACCAGAGTCAATGTTTACAAGCGCTAAATACAAATAATTATTTATTACAATATTAATACTAAAATTAAAGATAACGTAATATAATTCTTATAAAATAAATAACATTTATATTAAAAATAGGAAGGATAAGTACGACTTATGCGTACTTACAACAATATACTGTATATATTTATCACACCACAAATAGTAGCTTGTAATAAACCAGATCCTTCTTCTTTCAAGCTTCCTGTTCTCAGAATGGATCGACATTATCCACTAATCAGTATTTTTAGACTTTCTGGAAACAATAAAAATAATTTTTATATTAATGAGCAACAGGATTGCATTAACAGATTTTAAATGCATAACAAACCCAACCTAATAAAATGTCATTATACAAATGTCGGTGTTCGTATATAACAAATATAATAACAATTTATATAATATAAATAAAAAAAATCATTTAAAGATGACATTATTACGGGAATAGTTAATAGGCAGTTATAATTTTTATAGCAAATTCTTTCACGACCAGGAGGTAAATATTATAAAACTGATTTTAAAGAATCCACCACTTTAGAACAAATATTATAAAATAAAGTTATTTGGAACTTACTTATTGGAATTTGCTAATACCTATGACAATTTGTGACTATTGGTGACAATGCTAATCCATCAAACTACACCAAAGATAATATATAAAAGTACAAATTGCCACAAACCACAACAAAACAACGCAAATGCGACGCAAACAATAATGCATATACGCCACAAATATACGCAGTATCTGTGATATGCTGAGTATAAGAGTTAATACAGTATATACGAGTACACCCTATAAACCAGGTTATTGAGTCCCACTATTGTTGTGTCGACGACTTTGGCGCCATCTCTTTTTGTCGCATAAAATCTGGTTGCGATATTTGGTAAATCTCGTAAAATCTCAATTTAATACTATCTACTGAATTATGCAAAACCCGGAAAAAATGATTTTAAGAATAGTCAAAAGTTTACATCTTTTGAATATTACATATTTTTCGATACGAGATTCTGTTCGTCCAGAAATTGTGACTAGTGTCCAATTGATGTGAACTAAAAAACGAAGGTGGTCATTTTAGTCAGCCTGAAAGCCTCAAATTGACCAGATACAAACGATTCGGAACTTTTCTTAAGTGCCTTTTTTTAATTTTCAATCTAAATAAATTTTAATGACTTTCTTAATTGTTAATATATCCTAACATATAAGTATACTTATATGTTAAGATATAATTATAGTTATTCAAAAATAGTTGGACATTTCATGTTCTGTTAGTTAACTTTATCAATCACAAGCTCATTGATTTCATGTGGGGCTAAAAATATTAACTAAATTTTTCTTATCTCCTCATTTTTGAAAACATCTCTCTTGATTTTTCTTCGTAAATCTGTCCTAAAACTGCTGAGAACCCTTCATTTGATTTTGACTTGGTTGGAGAGAATGATTTATGTGATAAGTGATTATTATTTTAATTTTCATATGTTATAAAATTGAATATTTTTATTAAAATATTAATTGAATAATTATTTAGTTCAGTTAATTTTTTTTTTTTAAAGTTATAAAAAACTATTGCACTTTTGTATCTTTTATAGCACTTGCTTAATACTCAAAACGTGTAAAGTATTACGTAATAGTCATTATACTACTTTTAATTAAGAAATAAACAATATTCATAATTAAAGTTGACCAAAATATTTAACCATTTTAAAAATAATTTCGTGACAGTTTTAGACTTTCCAAGATTCTAACCAATTAATTTAATATATGTAAAGATTAGAATATTTGCTAGGTTAAATATTATTTAAAAAAACATGTTTTATGTTTAAATCGTTTTATGTAAGTAACTGTAAACGCGAATCAAAATCCAAAGCTGCAATTAGTTACATGAATAACGTATCTACATTTTAAGCTTTCTTCCACCTGTAATTAATATTTCTTTATAAATTGTGCATGATAATCTTATGTGTTTAGTTAAATTAATCGGGTACTGATGCTGTTCAGAGATAATAATGCTGTTGTGCGTTGCGTAAATACTTCAAGTTTTGTTATGGATTTAAATATATATATGTTATTACAACAAGTATGTGTTTTACTAATATCTTTTGACCAGTTGTGGGTTGATTTAAGGCCAAGGGTTAAAGGGTTAAGGGTTGATTTAAATTTCCCGTGCGATGCCTTTTGACTTGAACCGCTACCCGTTTGAAATCTTATTCTTTTAGGTTCTGTAATTACGATATAGATCTCTTTCTAACTAATTAATTACCAATAGCCGAGCGCCGATTGCACCGCCCAACTATAGTAATTTGGATTGTAATATCTAAAGTTCAATAGAATAGTAATTGTGTAAAAGTGAACGAAAAAATTATTCGAAAGTCAGAATATCATTTACTGATATTTTCTTTATACTAAAAATGTATAAAAAACTAATTAAGTCTACTCTTTAATATACAAGACTAATATCAATCATTTAAATGTATTTTAATTAAAGATACTTAAAATAACTTCTCTATTACAAAAATCTGTTGTATTTTGTTTAGGGTCTGTAAATATATTTAATGTAATATAAAAATGTTTAAAACAAAAATCAATTTAATTTTAATCCAGTAATCCTTTTTGATCAAATTCAATTAAGAGCCTTTTAATAATGTTATGATATTTCGGATTATTGAAAAGCATATTAAGTAGCTCATAAGATTCAGGCCCTTCTTTAAGCAGCAGGTCAGCGTCCACAGCGTCAAAAAATTCCATTATAACAACCGGATATTTAGTAAAGGCCATGATAACACCTGGAAACAAATATACGAGTATTATTTGTCTATTTGCACGTAAAGATATATTGTACAAAGTGGCCGTCACTCTAAGTAATACTAATTACAAATGCTGTACTTATATAGATTATGAAACTGTTTATTTAATAATTTAAGAACAGTGTTGTAGATGCATTTATGCAATGATGACTACCGATTCAATGTTGACGAGATTGTTGTGCACTGCTGCGAAGAAACGAACTTGCAAAACGTCGTACTTTAAAAGAAATTCATGCAGCGTGCAATATTTTCATCAGAAGACTTGATACCATATGGAATAGTGATATGCGTGTCATGAAAAATAACGTATTTTCAACATTGTATTCAGATTTATAATTGATGGAACTGCAGCATTTGTAATTGATAATATCATTTCTGCATTATACTAAATTTTATTTGTAGTTCCCCAGGATCATTTTTCAAAAAAACTCAGTTCAAATATTCTTGCGTAATGGGCTTGTGTCCTAAGTCTTAATTTCTATAAAAGTGTACTATATATTGATAAAGTGGGTTACTAGAACCTCAAATGTTCAATTATTTTTTAATAACTCATTATATGTTGGGAGATATTAACAATTAAAAAAGTAATTTTGTCTCTTTAATTATTAAAGGGATTCAACGTTGTACACATTCCAAATGCATGTGACATCACAATCCTTGTGTAAGGTTACCAACCTTACAGGTCATAAATCTCTGCTATATATATTTATATATCAAAACTAGCTGACCCGGCAGACTTCGTACTGCCTCATCGATAAATAAAAGACCTAATCTTTTGTATAAAATGATTTTAAAACAAACAAAATAATTATTAATGAAAAAGCATTTATTGAATAAAGCATGAAGTTTTATTATTATTTTCGATACATCATGTTGCTTACTTAGAAATCAGAGTTTTCCTGAAATACTGGCTATTTATAAGGTTTAAATTTGATATTCACAGACACACACTGTGAAAATACAGTCTGTTAATTAATTTAAAGCTTTCTCATAAACTATATTTTTTGTTTTGTTTTGTGGTGCGTAAATAAACAAAGAAGACGGTTTTCCGACGCGCGAACACGCGACGTATAATTGTCCATGCGCGAAACAGGGAAACTCCAAGTTGATTCCACAAACTTCTAAAGACTGTCCTTGCGATTTATTTATGGTCATCGCAAAGGCCAGACGTACTGGAAATTGTAAGCGTTTAAAATCGAATGGTAAGTCCGTTGGAATCATCGGTATCCGCGGGATCAAGACATCCTCTCCTTTGTATTTTCCTTTTATGATTGTCGCCTCAATGACGTTATTCATCAGTCTTTTCACAGCCAGTCTTGTTCCATTGCATAGTCGAGGTTGATTAATGTTACGCAGCATGATGACAACTGATCCTACTTTTAACTGCAAATTGTGAGGTGGTAATCCAGGCAATTCCAGTGAATTTAAAAACTCAGTGGGATAGTTGATTACGTCATCCTGGTTCATTACGGTGTCGACTGATTTGAAGGAAACCAACTGTCCTGGAAGAAAATTCTGAATGGTCGCATTAAGATCCTCTACATCATTATTTTTCGCTGCTAATATTGCTCGTTCACCCAGCCAATTATGGTTATTGAACTTTTGCGCTATATCTGGGAAAACTCGCTGAATAAGCTCCACTTTTGAGTCTGTGATGTGACAGAAATCTGTAGGTAATGTGATGAATCCGGTCGAGGTGTCCACTGCAACTTTATTATTTCCAATGTCTAACAACTGCTTCGCAAACACATTAGCAGTTTCATCTTGTTGCAAAAATACTCGCATGTTAGTTGTTAAGTGGAGTGTCTTTACGTACTGCCACAAATTTGATGATTTTAGGCATGCATTTAGTTCATCAGCAACAGTTGATCGGGGAGTAACTGGAAGAGTCTGACGAAAATCACCTGACAACAGAATCATGGCCCCACCGAAAATATTTTGGTTGTCACGAAGATCTTTCAACGTTCTGTCCAGTGCCTCCAGTGACCTCTTATGGGCCATTGTGTATTCATCCCAAACAATTAATTTGCATACCTGTAGGATCTTGGCCATTGCGCTATTTTTGGCGATGTTGCAAATTGGTGTTTCGGTGATTTGCATGTTTAGTGGTAATTTCAAGGCAGAATGTGCAGTTCGCCCGCCTTCGAGCAGAGTTGCAGCTATTCCAGATGAAGCCAACGCTAGAGCAACATCATTTCGCGATCTGATCCTCGCCAAAAGCAATGAAATTAAAAACGTTTTTCCGGTTCCTCCGGGAGCATCAAGGAAATAAATTCCACCAGATCCACTGTTCACAGCTTCTATCAAAGTGTCGTACGCAATTCTTTGTTGTTGATTTAATTGTGGAACATTTGTACGAACTGTTTCGGCCAATGCTTCAATGTCGTACTGATGTTCTCTTTGCAACTCGTGGTTTAATGCATCGTGCATATGACGATTGGGTGCTGTCATTCCCAAACACGACAATACTTTATTTGCCATCAATAAACACATATCTTCTATCATGATCAATGTGTCATTGTAAATTTCTTCAGTCATTTGTAGTGTAGGATTCAAAGTTTGACGGCGCACACGATACAAAACATCCTCAGACATGTCATCTCTATACTTAACCCACAAATCTTTTGGATTCGAGGGGAAACATGTCGATATGATAATCGCAAACAATGTACGAATTTGATGCGGCGACGAAGATATTACGGAATCCTTGAGCGTATCATCCCAGTGCGAATCGTTCTCAAGTAAATGTAATAGTTGACATGCCTCACGGTAAGTCGCACACAGCTGTCCATTAACTGTTCTCAGTTGTTTAAACGATGTCGGACCACGAACATTCACCAACAACAACCGCAAATAATAACATTCATCGTTATTTGGATGTACTGTGTAGATGCGACCCAGAGCATCTGAAGCAAATACATTTGGATGTCCTTCAACTGGTGTTCCTTGTTTTCGACGCTGAAACGATTTCGATGATGCGTTCCATGTGTAATAGCGTGGCATGTCAGCATACAGCAAAGTGCGAGCAAAATCATCAGTTTGACAAACTGTGAAGAAACTTGTTAATGTTGTCGACGGTGGATGTGCCGCCCTGTCTGCCGCGTTAGATTCATTAAAATAAACTCGTTGACCATTTTCTAAATGGACTGCCAAATGGACTACTGTAGGGTGTCTTTCATGGATCGCAAATGAAAAGATACGCCAAATAGCTTCGTTGCTACTTACATAGCGACCCATCTGGTACTGTGATATTTCATCATTTGCATTGGTTACACCGAAGACAGCCATATCACTACCTTTATTAACATATTTACATATGTACTTTATCGACTTCACAGAATTACAATATTCCACATTGATGTGAGTCTCAAAAGCTTTGGACAATATTGGCGAGTATGGCACAATCCAACGATTGTCTACATCAACATTTTGTCCTCTTACCTTCACAACTACCGATCGCCCACTGTCCGCAACTAATCGCCGACGATACAATGGGTATCCATCATTTCCCGTTATGGTTTCAGCAAGCAGGTCTCTTGGGTATCGTTTGGAACACCTACCGTCGACCATACAGGGTGAATTGTAGTTGAAATGTCCGCAAGGTCCATGTATCATGTGTTTGGTTACTACTGCATGCAATTTTGGGTCAACTATTTCATCTGGAATTTCAGCTGAAATTATAGAATCAATCTCATCTGGCCTTATTTTGTCCACTAACCAGACTAAAATGTGCGCATGTGGCAATCCACGCTTTTGCCATTCTACAGAGTACATCCAACAACGGACTCGGCCATACACACAATGCTTTATTAAAAAATTCATGAGAGATTTTAATTTTTGTTTAAAAACTCTGGCAGTTATGTCATGTCTATCAACTGGTGTTTGGCTATGTAGTAATTCCTTCTCGATTTCGGACCATTTTGGGTTACATGTGAATGTAACAAATAAATCTGGGCGGCCATAATGCCTAACATATGACATAGCATCCTGAGCATATTCATGCATGTGACGTGGGCTTCCTATATAAGTAGCTGGCAAAATTGTCATTCTTCCTACATTATTCACATTGCCATCAGCATTTATAGCATCGCGGAGATGGATGTATTCCTCTGACCGTAGCCGTCGTTGGTTCAAACGGATGTATGTCAATCGTTCAGTCTCAATTTTGACATACATGTCAACTGCAAACTGATGAAAAAGTCGTTGACACATCAAAATATGATTTACTTCACCTAAATTCATAGCACTAACTTTTTTGTTGGTTTCAGCACCTGCGATCAAAAATGATAAATGTTTAAATTGTTACTTAGATGTATTGAATTTAAAAATATTATTTAATCTTGTTCAATTCATTTACCTGTTACTTGATTTACCATTTTGATATTAAAATGGTATCCATCTTCCCCTTGCCAGAAGATCAAAGGATATTGTAGTGCATCATAACTCCTGTGTGTTTCAGATACACGTTTTAACTCACTATTCCGACGATGAAGCACAATATCTCTAGATTGTAAATTTTCGCCCACAATGACAACAGCCACTTCATCAATGGTAGGTGAATTGAACCTCCTTGTGTGTTCACCGGCAGGTGTTTTGTCAGCTCGAATAATAATATTATGGCTATCAGATGGCATCCGATCCAATGCTATTTTGAACATGTTTACTAAATTGTTATTCTGATGAAGAAATATTTGTAATTGTTGGACAATGGTTCTCTTCACTGTTGGATTGTGAGCACAACGATTATTAATTTCCGCATCTGAATTGCCCATAAAATAAATTTGTAAAAATTGATGATCTGCATCAGTTAGTGGTAACAGAGTTCCCAGTAAGTGATAAATTTGTCCTTGAATCTGTAATTTTTAAAAATTTGTCCATTAATAATTTCCGATATATATATTTTAGTACAAACTTGAATAATATAAAAAAATATTCTTATATAATACCTTGAAAGTGGGCATGAAATTGTCTTGTATAATATGTGTAGCACCGAATGATGTCATCTGGAAACAGTTGTTATATTTCTGAATGTTGGTCAAGAAGTGCTTAGAATCATTTCCAATCCCAGAAACCAAAGAGCGTAAAGGATCTGGTGGTGGGACCAATTGTGGCAATTTTACTTTGCCTTCAGCACAACATAATCCAGTAGATTCACCAGTGTATTTTAACGCCTTACAATATTTACAAATTGTTTTCATTTCCCCAATTGTTGCCGATTTGTCGGCACAATAATCAATTGCCGGATCATAGTGGAATGCAGCTCGTTCAAGAATCACAGGAGCACTGCGTCTGCGGATTCGCTCAATTTCATTATGTCTAGCTTGCTGTTGTTGTGTTTGATGTGCACGAACTCGTTGCATTCTAAGCCTATCTCCTACATTGTCACTCACCAAAGAACGCAATTCTGACATAGCAATACGACTATTTTCTTGATCTGTCTGTCTCTGGTCATCAGTGCGGTTAGCACGTGAGGTAGCTCTTCGCACATTTGATTGACTACGACGACCTAAGTTAGGTCGTCTTCTCCTCGGCATCGTAAATTGTAATTAATCAAAGTGAGAAAATTTCCCGCTCATTTAGCAGTAAAGTGTCACTATCACAAAAAAGAACACATTACTTGGAATGTGACTATCACAAAGGATCACCAAAGTAAAGAAAGTTCTCGCGCACGTAGCCACAAAGATAGATATAACGATAATATAATTTTTTCCGTGCTCTGAAATGCGACAGGATGGAATGACATATCAGTTGGTTGTCAAATCTAATGTCAAATACATATTGAGATTGCGTTCAGAATTTAACTTAAGATTTATAATTTAATTTGTCTTTATTATTATTGATTTATCTTTCGATTTCTATATAGTCTTATTAAAAAAATAATCGGACAGAGTAACAACTTAAGTTAGCTAAAATAAAAAAATAATCGGACAGAGTAACAACTGAAGTTAGCTAAAATTGTGTTTATTTATGTACTATGTATTTTGAGACTATGCAATTTTGTCGCGTTCGCGATTCACTTTCACTTTTGTTGAGTTTCAGAACGCGATATTAGGTCCTCCAACGCGCACGCGAATTTGAACTTTATGCAGCGGTAATAAATTACAAATTGACTCTCCATTTTATTTAGAAAACGTTTGTATGGGAAATAGAAAAATGCTGTTTTGAGGATTTTCCCGGCAATTATTCGAATTTTTCTCACCTTTTAAACCTTCCCTAGACCTCCACGAATAATTCAAGACCAAGATAAGATAAATCCGTTTAGCCGTTCTCGAGTTTTAGCGAGACTAACGAACAGCAATTGATTTTTATATATATAGATATCAAATATTATTTACAGCTATTTCAAGGAACAATCAAATTTCAAGATTATGTCTGCCTTTAGCAGGGTTAAATAAAGTTAAATAAAAACTTATTATTCTTTGATTTGACTTGATTATTTCGACTACCAACAGCTACAGAACTTTACCACAGCACTGACCTACTCAACAAATAACTGACGTTAAAATGCATTTTCACGTCATACAAATATGGCCGACCATTTCTAGCGCTAAAACTACAATTCAAACTTTTAATTGCTATATCTCCGTCAATATTTAGATATTTAATAAAATAGACACGCCAATACACATTTATTAACATCAATTTCAATCAACAATTAAAAAATCGATCACTAAAAAATGAGGACACAAGCCCATTATCATTATTAGCTGAGACTTTGAAACAACTACGACCGTATTTCCGACCTTAGGTCAAACATAGTCATTTAACTGTAATTAAGGTCGGACGTCAATTTTCTTAAGAAAAACTTAAAGAATATTCCCTTAAAAAGTAAACAATTTAAAATCGAACCATAGAATTCTTTCTTCAGTATTTCGACATGCAAATCCAACAAATTCATGACATATCCGTTGTAATTCATTTTCTGTAGAGTTGTTTTTAAAACCCGGTGATAATATTGGACAAGATCCCGCTGATAATAAATTCGAACTTCATCACTAGGGGTGGTGTACAGAAAATGAAGCAAATCTATTGCAGGACAACCCCAGAAACTCATTGAAAAATCTTGAAGGTGAGCATCTTCCAGAATTCCATCGTCGGTGTATTTGAACAGGATGTTTTCAATCGAAAAGTTTCCGTGGTTTAGGACGTTGAATCCATCAGCTTCAGGACTTGCAAGTTCTCGACCTCTTGATGATATTTTATCTTGTAGGTTGATCTGAAGGAAAATATTCTTACTTTATTCATTGCGTCAAAATTAGCGTAAGTATTTTAAAATGGAATCAAACAAGAATTATTTAATATTATTTATATACATAATTAGTATCTTTAAGGTTTGACAAATCAACCATAGATCATCTAACGTCACAACAGCGTTTCCAAATATTCCAAAATTTATGTTCAAAACCAGTAATCTGTTAAAACACTTATCGCGCATTTCGTGACGTATACATAAATTGACATAGTGACGTTCACATAAGTTTAAATATCTACATAAATAAAGGAATACATTTTACCGGCGGAAAATCTAAAAACGGCTATTCTTTCATTATATCAGACTAGAAAAAACGGACAAATTAACTGTTTAGAGCTATACTTCTCTAGTGTATACTTCTTCGAAAACGAAACAGGCAACATGGATCGATATGATAACAGATTATTTCTATAGGGAGGACAGATATGGACGATTTGTGATTCCAACAATTTGGTCTACGTGTCACACTCAGGCAGAATTAATGAATTTATTCAAAACAAAGTTCGGAGATTGTATTAAAGAATGGTTAATGGTTGTACAGTGGACTGACTTGTAGGATCTTGCCATTTACCACCTTAGGACTATTTCTGTAAGCTATTACCCAGTAAACATTTTGGAGTAAATTCTACTTAATTTCTATTACGTATCATGAATTTTTTGTCTGGAACGTGTTCGTTTTCTATTCAGTCGTTCAAAGGAAAGGTCCTTTTTATGAGCTACAGACATTGCAACGACGGTTCACTGCTGAATTAAAAGCGGAGTAGGTTTATGATTTATGACCGGATAATAAAAATATACCCATGTGGGAAAGAAACAGAAATACTTAATGAATGATGTTGGAAAAAGAAAGAATATTATTATGAAAAACTAACACAAAATCTGTGACAGGTAGAGAACTTGTAAAGCGTTAGAATAGAATTGTACGAGTGACTCGAACTTCACCAAATAGGACACTTCACCAAATTGTTTACTGGGTATTTTACATTTGAGGGGTAACAGTACGTCATAGTACAAAAGTTGAATGTAGGTGGCAACTTTTCTTTAACATTTAAATGTATTTACAAAAACGTACTGGCTAACCCTGTTTTCTTGTGTAAAAACCTTAATAGCTCGGTTGTTCAAGACGAAAAAAAAGTAAATCGACTAATACCGTATTTCCGACCTTAGGTCAAACATAGTCATTTAATGTAAAAAGTGCTGCAGATATCTTGTTTCCTATGCTTTAAATGACAGTTAAGAGTTATTGGTATAGTTGTATAAAATAAAATTACGCATTATGACGCATCTTCAATATGATTTCAAAGTGACTCCAAAATGTTTACTGGGGATTCTATATGTCGGCCACCACGATTGTATAAATTGCAATATCTCACTGTTCTGACTGTTTTGATATTTAATTTACTGTTTTTATTTAATATTGTAATCTAGATTTCAGGTTCTCGTTTAAGCATTCGTTTTCACATTTGTGTTTTAGTTTAAGTTTAGTTAATTTAGTTTGTGCGTATGCATCGTTAGTAATATAAATTTTGACAGTTCGACATAATTGTATGTAAAATAATTAAAATTGCTATTTTTAATAACAATTAGTAATAGAAATTGTTTCCACTTCTATTTTTTTCAAAAAGTGACATTAAACTTCTTTTAAAAGTAAATCCTACTGCATTTTGACAGATGTCACATTTTGGAGGTTATAATATAATATAGTTTTCCTTAATTTAATATTTTAAATTTAAAACATTGGACCTTGAAGTAAGGTTCTAAAAAAACTAAGAAAACTTAAAAAATAAATTAAATTAAAAATGGTACTGTGAATGACTACGCGTATTGCCATATGCTAAACAATTTAAATTAAATACAAAATTAAATTAAAGCAGTGAGTGAAGTTAAAACTTTTTTTTAATTTAAAAAAAAAATTGATTATAGGTTAATACGGTTTACAAGTTTAAAAAGCTCAATTACGGAATTTATTACGTAACTATGAACAAACCTTGCTTATTTTATTGTTTATTGTTAGGTTTATTGTTATTGATAGATACTTTATAAGTTCTTCAAAATATCTCAAATAGGGGATATGCTTTACCCTATACGTAACTATAATATTTAGAAATATATTACCAATTTCTCAGCATAGATTTCATATCCTGCCCAATTAGAAATGACTTTAGATAAAGTTTCTAAGCATTTTCTGTAGTAGCGGTCAAACACAGAATATCTTTCATTCGAAAACGGGCTGCTTAGGTAAAGGCCGTTAAAAGACTCTTCCTGCAACAAAGATAATCAATATTATACATCAAATTAATTTTTTAAATATTTAAGGGTGAATATATTTTTAATCTGTTTGTATAGGGTATTTAGGAGAAGTCATGTGCAACTTCAAAAGCGAAATCGTTCTTGTTCGTGTACGAAAACTTTTAGTCATTCGTACACGAGCACGCATGTGTTGACATGCTATTATCACTACATAAGCCGTGTGCTACCAATGTTAAAACAATAAAAAATCATCTTCCTATATTATTGCAACTTAGTAAAAAATAATTCAACTTTATCAATATATGTAGTGCAGTTTTACAGAAATGAAGACTTGGTTCATAAGATCATTAAAAGATAAATGCATAATGGGCTTGTGTCCTCATTTTGGCGTGTCTATTTTATTAAATATCTAAATATTGACGGAGATATAGCAATTAAAAATTTGAATTGTAGTTTTAGCGCTAGAAATGGTCGGCCATATTTGTATGACGTGAAATGCATTTTAACGTCAGTTATTTGTTGAGTAGGTCAGTGCTGTGGTAATGTTTTGTAGCTGTTGGTAGTCAAATAATCACGTCAAATCAAAGAATAATAAGTTTTTATTTTATTTAACCCTGCTAAGGCAGACATAATATTGGAATTTTATTGTTGCTTGAAATAGCTGTAAATAATATTTGATATTTTGATATATAAATATATATATTCATATAGCAGAGATTTATGAGCTGTAAAGTTGTTAACCTTACACAAGGATTGTACTGTCACATGCACTTGGAATGTGTACAACGTTGAATTCCTTTAATAATTAAAGAGACAAAATTACTTTTTTAATTGTTAATATCTCTTAACATATAAGGAGTTATTAAAAAATAATTGAACATTTGAGGTTCCAGTAACCCACTCTATCAATATATAGTACACTTGTGTAGAAATTAAGACATAGGACACAAGCCCATTGAATGTTTTTAATGCCGGTTTCACACCAGAGAGACAGTTTTGAAAACAGTTTTGTTGTCAAAAAAACAAAACAAAAACATATTTTGTTTTATTTTAAAACAGTTCTGCTTTCACACTGAACAGACTGGTTTTGTTTTAAATGTTTTTCTGTGTGTCCGATCAAAATTATAAACATGATAAACAACAGCTGACAAGCGCAAATGTTCACAAAAACTAAAACTGCGAGTTCAAACCAAGCAGACTAAAAAAAAACAACAAACCTTTTTTCCTTTGATCTTACCGACTCCAGATGGGAATGTGTTTTGTTTACTAAAACAGTTTTTAAAGACTAAAACGTTTTAAGAACTGTCTCTTTCGTGTAAACATTGGTGTTTTTGTTCTTAAAAATATTATACTGTAGAATGGTTTGCATATGTATCAGGCGCTGGATTCTTGAAATATTGTTCGATGTATAACAAAACAAAGTAATTACCTCTTCCTGCAAAACAACGGATGCTGCGTGCATCTCAGCCAGCTTAATCAGAGCTACCTTACATTGGTCCAGGTTGAGTCCATTCATCCTGTTGGCTACAACATACCCTATGGGTTGTTCATCCTCCATTATGATGGTGGCCATTGATTTTTCATTACTCTCACTTGCATAAAAGGCACTACCGAATAATGTTTTTAAATTACTTTATTATCTTATAACTTTACTTTATTATACTACTGTTGACCATGGCATAATGCCACGTAAATTTCCATCTTACAGAAGAATTTTGCAAAAAGATGAATAAGTTATACAATGATCACTGTACTAAGGGATCCTCCATAACTTAGATCACACAAATTCCATGGCTTTTTAACCGCACTACCTCGTCTTTTCACACATTTGGGCAAGGTGGGCTGAAGATAGAATGATATATATATTTTTTTTGTATGTGACTACTATATATATGCTAGACTTTATCCCAGTCGCAAGCGACGAATGTCTTTTATGTGTGAATTGAATTTTATTTCATATTTTAATTCCATTTTTAAATTGAAATGTTTAATTCGTTTTATATATATTTTACATATAACAGCAAATAACTTTTCATATAAACTGACTAAAAAAAATATTTTTTTTAATTTGTTCATTATTTGACCAACTTTTTTCAAAATTTGATTTTTTTTTTCGATTTGTAAATTAGGTACCATAGTTAGCCCATATATAAAATTTCAACTTTCTAGTCCAATTTTTACTCTCGACTCAAACCGCCCCTGTGCCCCCAAATAGAATTCTTGAATTAATTTTTTTTTTAATATCACATTTCCAAAATTTTCTACTGGGCTACCTAAGTTTTTCAACACCCCCCTTTTCAATTTTTCAATTTCAAATTTCAATTTTCAAAAAATGTTTTACGAATTTAAAGTTATAGACCAAATAGTAAAAATTTTTTTTTTAGTTTTTCTAAAATTACGGTTTTCCAAGAAATTCATGGAAAAATCCGAGGACACCAAAAGTCTTAGAATTTTTTTCTTCCAACTTATTACTTAACAATAGTCGAGCGCTGGTTCTACTATCGTTAACGCCAGATGTAACCATATCAAACATGGACACGTTTTCAGTGGAATTTAATTTGTTTTGAACATTGTCTTAAATATTAAGTAAAAGGAATACTCAGCATCTACAGAGTAATCATAAACTACAGGATATTTAATTATGGTATCACTTCGACAGACATCTTTGAATGCTTACCGGCCATTGAGCTTCTTGGTGTCGCTTCCTCGTCTAAGGATGCTCATCAACTTCGGTAGAATCCGCATCAGCATATCGCTTTCCTTCGGGAACACCTGGAACCTCCGCAGCAGGTCAACGCGATGTTCTTCAGCAGGCATTAATTTAGCCAAGAGCGATATTTTACCCTGCCGTTTCTTGGATGTGTACGTGACAGATATCTGCTCATACTCACAGGAATTGTAGCTGCTGCTACAACTTTTTGCAGGTCGAATTAAAACAGACGATATTTTTAACGATGTGTCATTTTCCTTTTCTTGAAGTATTGGTTCCAAGAAACTGCTTGTTATCCAGTGTTCTGTTGTCATCTGAAAATAAATTCAGAACGATGTCATACTATGTTTGCAGTTTTTGTGGTGTCGTTGCCCTATACATGAGTATTACAACTCTACCTAATAAGTTTATGACTATTTATGTGTATAGTCAATTTTACTTGATAACACCGCAAACACACTCCACTGTGTTGTTGAACTATTTTTTTAATAAGTTACAATTTTAAAGAAAATATTAACAATGGACTTGTGAATTAATTTTTTAAATTTTCTATTGAAATATAGGAGCGTTATTGTTATGCCTATACTCAGTCGTTGGGGAAAAAAATTATTTATAACTTGTTATTACGCTTTAACGAGTAGGAGCGTCGCAGTGGTGTGCGCAGAAGGATCTATTCGAGAGGCTGCCTAGAGCCTTCATCGGTGCAGATCTTGGTGGCAGTAGCAAATGCTATATATATATTGGCGTTTCTATTATTTTTAAATATCCAAAAGTTGATGGAGATATAGATATTTAAAATTTGAATGTCTATGTTGTCGCTTAATTTTAAACCGTCTTTTAACACATATAGATTAATAAGTAATCAATTTTATTGTTCTTTATTCACAACGTTCATAATTTAGAGATTTATGTGTTGCTCGAGACAGCTGTACGAACAGCTGTATGAGACAGGGTAATGAACCGAATATAATGACAATATAGACGTATAACGACAATATTTTGCATGTAGAATATTAAATAGAATCAAAATAGTTTTTTATTTTTAAAATATTTAAATTACATCCAGTAGTACAATTGGATTGATACCGATTGATTAGATTGAGGCAGAGAACTGCGGATTCGGATGGCGTAGAATAAAAAATAATGTTATGCATTGAGACATTAATTGAGCATATTTGACAATAATAAGAAAACAATACTTAAAATTCAGTAGCTGTGCAAATTTGAGGAGGGAGGGGAACTTTAGTACATGCGGGGTATCCAAAAACAGTGATTTAAATAAGTTAGAATGCTATAATTTGTAAAGAGTTATAGTGTAGAATATGCAATTTTAGATACGAGCAAAATGGATTTCTGTGCCCAAAATTTGACAATTTTACTTTAGTACCGTATATAAAAGTGGAGACTAAATAGCAATTACAAACATGAAATTTAGTATAAGTTTACAGTGTAGTATTAATTATGTAAATTCATTACTGTAGTATCGAATTGGAAGTACATGATAGGAGGGAGGAGCGGTTTGGCTCAGTACACTAAGAGGCGGTTGCACTCAGAGGGTAATAAGGGCAGCGCATTAGAGCAAGTGCTGAGGTGCTGAAAGTAGAAGCGGCCGTGCAGTGGAATTAAATCGAAAGTGTGGGAAGAGGACTAATTATAAGTGGTGCCGCTGGGTTGGGGATGATTAAAAACGAGGCGCTGGACATTGTTCAGTACAGAAATTAATTAGAGGTAGGTTTAAAGTGAAATATGTGAAAATAAACTTTAACCAACATTTACCTAAGGTATCCATTATTTAAAAACAATTTACATATATGAATGAAATTTGCTATGTTAAATATTAATTTTGAAAATAAATTGCTAAGAGATTTATATGCAGGGGGACGAATACATAGGGTTATTTTATTAAAAGTACAGGACCGGGGCGCTCACAGTGATCTAATGGGCGACGGCGCTCGGAGCAGAAGCGATAAAGGGCTGCAGAGCGTGTGCCGTAGTGTAGGAAGCGTGCGAAATTGAAATAGCGTAAACGATACAAAGCTATGGTGTCAAGAGGGGATGTTTGAGAGGCGTGGCACTGAACACTGTACAATACATAGCTTTATTAGGGTAAATGGTAGGTTTAGAGCAAAATGAATGAATTTAAATTTAAAAAAACATATATTTTAGCGAAAATATCTTAACAATAATATTTTACATTAAGTTAAATTTAACAAATACCTTTATATTTATTTACAAATATTATATACACGTCGATTTCCGACGGGGCAAAACACTACTCAATTTATAGTTTTAACTATATGAAAATGAATACATGGTACAAACAGATTTAAATTATATTATTCAACTTACTTTTTATTATATTAGCACTTTTCTCTTCTCTTTACCGAACCAGCGATAAATTAACTAAACACACAAACTAAATAATTAGCCGATATTTTTAATGAAATTGATACAACAGAAATCAGAGTCAGAGGTCACAATCACAGATAGCTTTAAAGTAATTAGATTAACTGCATGTTGCAAGACGCCGTAATCTATCAGCAAGAATCGTGAAAAGTTCAAAGTATCAAATCTCAAATAGGACGTAAAAAATACGTTCAAAAATCTTTTCGTTATGACATTATTCTTCCCCGTGTTGGTTTATGATAGGTGCCTGTTCTCACGCTGGAAAAAGACGAGTGTAAACGTTGAATAAAGGCAAGCGTTCACAGTTCCGCATTATGCGCATTGTAGCGCTAGTCTACCTACTATAATGTTCATAGCTGTCATAATGTCCCACCCTTTTATGAAAAACGCATAAGATATATATTAAGAAAACTACTTTACTCATATTACGAGCGCTTTTTTTAGAGCATTTGTATTTGCCGCGTTACTTACAAAGTCTACTGACGACTGACAGTTGTGACGTTTAACTAAATATGAGAGTGAGCTGTTATTATTGTGGACAATAAAATATCCTGAAAGATATAATGAAACTTGAAATAAAGGTTTTCAATGTTTTTTCTTTTATTTTTAGAGGGGAGTTAATCTTTTGTAAACAGATAATGGTTAAGAGGTAATTGCTTAAGAGTTGGAAATACGTATTGTCAATAACGTCATTCCGAATATCTGGTGGTTCGTAAGATATGAGACAAGTGCTTATTCTTATTTATACATATACGAGTATATTATATATTAATACACAGATAAAAAAATATTAGTTAAGGGAATACGTCAACGAACCGTGCATTTTGGGTAGGCAGTAATTTTTTTGTTTCAATATGCCTTGACTTTCTTTCGTCATAGCCACCATCAAACATTTTTTATACACCTTTTATAATTTATAATTCAATTGATGTTCAATGTGATTTAATATTGAATGAATGTAAAGTCTAACGACACACTCATTAAATTAATAAATAATATAGTACGAGGGTAGTTTGATAAGTAAGTGACTCTTTGAATTTACTGCGCAGCTCCCGTCAAGCGCCATCTATTAATAAACTACTGTCAAATTTTGAGAAAGCTGCCTCGTATTTTAATATTAATTTAATTAAATTGAATTTAAATATGTAAAATATTTAAATAAGTATATGTAAATATTTTGTAAAATTTATGAGAAACGTATCAACACATATTTTCGGGTAATATGATTAAAACAAACAATTTAAAGTAACCAGAGTCGCAAAGCGATGTCTTTGGCGTGTATGATATGAATCCAATAAAATAATTCGTAATTACATTTCATAGTTAATTCTATTTTTAAATTAAAATATTTAACTCTCTCAATAATAAAATAATTTTTCATATAAATCAAGTAAAAAAAATATTTTTTTCAACAAAACAAAAAATATTTTGAATTTATTCGTTATTTGACCAACTTTTTTCAAAATTTAGGATTTTTTTTTCGATTTGTAAATTAGGTACCAAAGTTAGCCCATATATAAAATTTCAACTTTCTAGCCCAATTTTTACACTCGAGAAAAACCACCCCCGTGCCCCCAAATAAAATTTTTGAATTTTGAATTATTTTTTTTTAATAACATATTTCATTACTAAATAATCCAAAATTTGAGTTTACTACAAAGTTTCATACCGGGCCCCCTAATTTTCTCAACGCCCACTTTTCTAATTTTTTAATTTTTAAGTTTTAAAAAATGTAAGCATTGAACACCGTAATACACATGCCAAATTTCAACTTTCTATCTTTTACGAATTAAAAGTTATAGAGCAAAAAGTAAAAAAAAATATTTTTGTTTTTCCAAAATTACGGGTTTCCAAGAAATTTAGGAAAAAATCTGAGGACGCCAAAAGTCTTAGAATTTTTTAAGGAATTTAAGGAACTTTTTAAAAACATCGCCTTAGCCGTTTTCGAGCTACCATACGAATCGCGTAAGCATATAAACATATAAACAAATAAACACACAGTTGGAACATTATATTTAAAGTAATACTTCAAAAAGTTAACCGATGTAACTTTGTTATGTGTTATATTAATTTTCTGTAAATCTTATAAGTTGAAGCATTTTGAATTTGGCGTTCTTTTCTTCCACTATCTTTTATTATTTTCTACTGAATCAGAACTGGCAACACTAAATATTTCTTAATAGCGTCTTGCAGTGTTTATGTCTGACCACGTTTAACATTCAATAATGGTGATTGTGTCATATTACGCGTTCTATTAAGTTTACTATTTTTCCATCTCTAACATATGATTTGTAGATTTATTAATTACACTTGGTGCATAGGTATTTACTGGATCTTTTATGGATAGATTAAATGTAAGGTATAGTTAGTTAATCGTAACGCAAATATCACAAATACGTTTGATATCGTTTGCGAGATGATTTATTTTGCTTATTTTACAATGCATTGTTCAAAAGATTTTTTTTATAAATGAATGTATTTAAAATAGTTTATTTGTTAATTTAACTTGTTGGTTGACATCCACATTAAATAATGAAGTGCGATATAATTTATTTGTGGAGCTAACATTTGTTGAAATACTTTGATATACCGCCATCGTTACGATGTTTGTGATAGTAAGAGTTTAACTTTTTTTACAATAATAATAATGTTTGATTTTTACCTTCCAGAGTCGCGAAGAACTTTGTATTGTTCTTCTAAAATCAAACAGTTGGACAAATCGGAATTATTGAGTATTGATGGATTAATAATGTAGAGATGGAGAGTTTCATTAACATAGATATCTGCATTTGACAATTTTGAAGCATAATTTTAGATTTTATTCGAAATTGATACAAATTCGTTTTGATTACGAAGGTAAGTTTTTTTTTAATATTTACTATATACTAATTTATATAATTTGATGTTACAGTTGTTGATTAGATGTTGACAGATGTTACATTTTCATATAGTTCATTAAAACTTCAGATTTCTTAAATTTTGTTTGTTATAAATAAGACAAATATATGTCTTCCTCTACAAAAATTGGAGATGTTTAGGCTTCAAAGTGTAAAAGGAAAAATACTTTAATTATTACAACTTTCAATCACGTTCTTGGATGTATCAGATGTACCTCATAAATTGTATTAATAGTCTAAAGAATACCATTTCTGGAATCTACTTGACTCAAAACAATTGTTTTGATAATAATGATTTTTTGTTATGTATTGTTACAAATAGAACAATTACTTATTTATTAAATTAATAATAGTGCAAGGTCATGAATATCAAAATTACAAACTTTTCATTCTTTTCATTAAATTGTAATGAAGTGTAAAAATATTAAGTAATTAATATTTTGTTCACGTTGCAGCTTAAACATCTGCAGCTGCCTACAAAAATGCATGGGGCCTGAAGAAGCAATTAAAACCTCACGAAGACAAATGCCATGGTGCATTCTAAACGAAGGAAGCCAGGTAAAGAGAGGGTTCTACACATTCCTATATAAGAACGAAATAGAAAATGTACGATTTATTCACAATATAAACGATGTGTGGTCTTTGTTTTGCAGATTAACCTACTAGACTCAACAAACTTGTAAATTTTCTTGAACTTTTCTGGGTTTGCAGAGAGATTCAAATATAATTTTTGACGTCAAACAACTTGTGATTTTCAGTAATGTTGTAATCGCTAATTACTTATTTGTGGGTGCATCTACTAAAGTAAAAATCGTAACAAAAGGTAAACATCATTTCGTACATACATTGTAATATAAATTTGACAAAATATAATAATTTTAGATATTATTTATAAATATATTTTGGTATGCATTGATTTAGAATCGCTTAACAAAAAATTAATATTCACTGGAATATAGTTCTAATCTGTTTCCTGTTAAATTTAGATGTTTGTAAATTATGATTTATGCATTCACTTATAATATGATCTAAAGTTCCTAATGTTTCATATAGGCAATTTATTGTCACTTTTAAGATTGATTTTAAAAATGTGAACTGGAATTTTGCAATTTTTTAAACGCTTGAAGAATCAGTTATTATAATAGAGTTATTATTATTGATATCTTCGTCAATGGCTTTTAATACAACTCATTTTTCAGCAGTATAAGGATATACTTTGTTGTTTACTTTAAATTTACTTATTTAATGAGATAATAAAGTTCTAATAAATTCAATTCAATTCAACTTTGAAAATAGTAAAATTTTGATGAAATGTATAATAAAAATTAATTAATTAATAATAATACATAATTAATTAATATTTTCTGCTCGTTACAGCTTAAACGTCTGCAGCTGCCTACAAATATGCATGGAGACTGACAAAGCAATTTAAACCTCATAAAGAGAATCCCGTGGTGCATTCTAAACGAAAAGAAGCCAGGTAAAGAAAAGGTTCTACACATTGTATTTTAAGAACGTAATAGAAAATACACGAATCACGAAAGCAAACTCAGCTTTATTTTCTTTTAAATAAATTGGAAACATCTGTCAGTTAAATATATATTTATAAGTAAAAGTAAAAAAGATATATTTTTCATTTAAAAATATTATTTCAATTGAACTGTAGCTTATGTAGTCATTTGTTTTTATATGGTTATTTTAATACTTGCCTAATATATATTGTTCTGGATGCCAAAATTCGTACTTGAACAACTGTAACCACGAACGACCAAGTCTGTTTCCTCTTATCTTACTTTTCTTCTAAATATCTATTTTTCGTATAATGAAGTATATTTAAAATGAAGAGCCATTTTTCAAATTCTCATAATTAGAATAGAAAGAAATATCACCCATTAACTACAATTATGTGCATTTAAGGGTTGAGCAACTGTTAAACTAACTGAACTGTTGCGTATTCAATTCAAACGTTTTATGATATATTTTTCGTCTATTAAAAACTTAAGTCTACCTAATTGCAAATTAACATAATCGGATTATAGGATTATAAAATATAAGAAAACCGTCTTGAGATTTAAGTGCATAAAATAACTATAAAATAAGACTCTTAGATTAAATATTACTAGGTTTTGTTGTAAATAAAATAATACATGAATGTGAGAGGTAATATTTATGTTTTGTGTTTAGAAAGCAGATTTATTACACTTAGTTTAGCATTTTTGGTACGTGAAATATACAGTATATGATGTTGGTGCTGATTATTTTAATAATACTTATTCCATTGTGTTTTCAGAAAAATGTCTGAAGACTAATTAATGTTTGCTGGTTGGATTTGAAAATAAAATGAATCTACGGATGAATTTAGACTGGACAGTGAAGGTAAATATATATCATGAAATATACAAATTTACATAAAAAGAAACTGTGCGAATAATAACAATTTAGCTTTCTTTTATTTTTATTTTATTTTAGTTTCGCTTCAGTGGAAATGTATTTATCAGGGATGTATAAATTCTTGTTAAATGTGAGGAAAATGTAAGGGAATAGTTATGATAACAGCGATTATACGTTTTTAGTTCTGATTTACAAAATTTAAAATTCAAAAATTTACACGTGAGATGTTTCATTTTAATGAAATTATAAATTTGTAATCATGTTATTAAATTATGCAAAAATATTCTACTCTTAATAGGCTTAGTACTTCTAATGAGAAATTAGTTAGTTGCACAATGGAATTTTTATTATTTATCTGTTCTATTCATGTGTGTTCTAGTTCTCTAGTGCTCTGGTGTTCTTGTGCTGTCTTTAAGGTAAGTGCTTTTAGATTTACATTTTTTTAAATCGTGTAGTTAAAATATTCATAAATGTCACATTATCACAAAGAAGAACTTGATATTAACGCAATGGTTTTACTCTAATTAGAAAACGAAGTAAGTTTTTTTTATTGTAACGATTTTTAAACATTTTATTCTTAAGCTATTGGGCTCAACTTTTCACACAAGCTGTTTGTAGTTAACTATTGATTTAGTTAAGAATGTGATTATTTTTTTTATTAGTAGTTGATTTGTGGTTACAGTATAATAGATGAGACATATATGTTATATCGTATTTTTTGTTTGTGTTTAGTTTTTTGTTTTATGAAATGGAAAGTTTTATTTGATAAAAAAATGATTTGTAAAGATTGAATGAAAAAATGTTCTGTTTAAAAAATAAATATGCATAAAAGAATTAGTGCAAAAGTTGAATATTGAAAGACGTGAGCCTAAATGATCGTCCTAGTACGTTTCCGACAGCAAGTTACTTTTAGTACGTTTTCGTTTGAAGTTTTGAGAATACCAAGTAACTAATAATGAGTTTTGTGAATAAACAATCGAATCGACATAACATAAGCTATATAAGAAGATAAATACAGATATATAAGTTAAGACTTTAAGTTAAGTTGATAGTTAAGACTTTGGTAACATTAGTTGTTGGTATTGTAGTATTCAAAAACCTTGTACTATTATTATTGTTATTGTGTTTCTAATTAATTTTATATTTAGTGAAAAGTGTGTACCATTTTAAATCTTACCATAGAATGGGATTGAGATTTTACATTGTATATACATAAGTTCGTTTATTTTTTTCCAATGCGCCACACGCTTTTATTATTATTTTTTTTTTAATATTTATTTTTGAGTGCATCAACTATTGGTAGTTATTAACACTTTAAACCAATATTACATTTTCTATATTTCAATCAGTGCTTCTCTAATTACTTCCTTATCCATTGTTTAATATCCTCATCCTTACAGGAATTACAGGATCTGATACAGGAATCACTTCAACTATGATGTCTCCCATTCCATGCATCTCTTCTTATAAAGCTGTTTTTTTCTTCTTTTTTTCTTGAAATTCTTGTTATTGAATTGAATTGAGTTCTCAACGGATACGAATAAAACACTGCATTTTAAATAATTGGTTCACTAGTTAATGAATATTTCTTAATCTATATTAATTAAAAACAATAGAATCCTTGAATGATCTTGTTTACAAGTTTTAAATAAAGATGGTTGCTGAATGTTTTTGAACAAATTTAGCAAAAAATGTAGCCTGGTGTAAAAAATGAACGGTAAACAATGCGTGAAGAAAATTATTGTATTGCAATTTATAAATTAAAACAAGTTATTTTAATTGTAAGTAAAATATATTTTAAGCAATGTTAAAAGAATTTTGAGCTAAACAGAATACAATAAAGCAATATAATGTTGATTGTTTAAAGCTAAGGATGGTACAATTTCAGTGTATGCTATGTTGATGAAATTTGCTGGGTGTAAGCTAAACGCGCAAGATTGCGTATATAGCATAAAGCGCTATGATATGTAACAAGTGTGATGTATATTCGTTAGCTAATCGTGATGAAATGTTTTTTTGAAACCAAATGGTACAGTAATTAGTAAATATCTACATACATGAGGTGATGCAGACAAATCGCAATGAAAATATCACCTAGATACGTCACGCATTGTATGTATCAATATCCATATAAAAAAATTGCAATTTTAATTTAAACTGTCTAATCGTTATGCATATAAAGATTTGTTTGCAAAGTATAATAAAAAATTAATAATATTAAAGTTAACATGTATGATAATCCTTTTATATAAGTATATTAATATATGTTTTTAAATATTAACTACGAGAATTTACAAGCTATCAACGTAATGATATATAAAAATTAATATAGAAATCATAATTAAGAAAAAAACAATGGATTGAATTATATTTATTTTATTTATTTATTAATTAATTTTCTTTTTCTTGATGGGTTTTTCAATAACATAATAATTTATGTTACATTACATAATATTGGTTGATATCCACACTGTCCTTTTATGGTACATATATTATAATTACTATGGCAGCATTCTTGTCTTCCCAGAGAAATTCTCTTATTTCCAATACTTTTATTGTTTGATTTACTTATCTATTGGTATTTTTTGTTTACACTGACCACATTTAAGTTCTTTTAACGCAGCATGTCAGGTAATAATATTTCCAGTTGCTATTTCTGCATCTTGTTTAAGAGCGTAACAACCTATTACAGGTCTTAGTTGCCTGGACAGGACGATTCTTCCAAGTCAATCGGTCCAAAGCAACTCTTTGCCGGTTTTTTACTTTCAAAGTTTTGATGTCCTCTAATGTGTCGTCCAGTCATCTTGTAGGTGGTTGTCCTCGGGTACGGGATCCCGCAGGGTTGTTAAAGGTGTATATTCTAGTAAGGTTCTCTTCAGGGGATCTCCAGACGTGGCCGAGCCATCTCAGCCTATTACTTCGGATGACCTGTGCAATTTGAGGTTGTTTATAAAGTCCATATAATTCAAAATTATATCTGGTTCGCCAGCATCCTTTTTCTTTAACCAATGATGTCTATATCGATTTCTTCATCAGTAAGATTAATTAATTGATGTTTAATTGGTGAATTAGCGATTATTCTTGTATACCTGTAGTTTCTAAATTGTCTGAATATTCTAATTTTTGCAAAGGAACCATGATGCAATAGAATTTTCGTTCTAGTTACAAAATTGTTTGCAGACGTAATTTTTTTTGCACATTCAAGTAATTGCCGCATTGAAATATTATACATATTATTAAGCACCAGTAAACTGTCTGTATTTTCCAAACCTGTCTTCAAGGGCATCAGTTTGAAACTTTCCTTGCAAGGTATATTTAGGCTTTGTATCGAGGTGGTGTTGCACTAGCTCCGCTAATGAAAGAGTAACAATAATTTAAATTTGAAAAATTCCCGCTGGACACCCTTTACAAACAATAATTTACTGTACCACAAATGTGGCACTGAATTCAAATCAACGTCACAATATTAAGAGAGGGAGAGAGAGATAATTGTTTTAACACACTAGATTTTTGTCGAATATTATACAAATATCTCAAATAATATTTTTACAAAAAATTAAAGAAACTTATATCTATTGTGACATTGAATCTGGTGGTATTTCGCGGCACAATCAAACAACAAACGTTTTTCATAATTTTATTGTATTTTAGTACCGTGTCTCACTGCAGTTACCCTCTCTCTGAATATGCCTCGGTAATAATCGGGGTTACCGAGAGTTACCGAGTGCACTGTCACGTTAAGCACGGGCTGCAGTGAGAACAAAGAGTAGTTGAAAGGCAGTGAAACAACGAACACAAGCAAGTGGATTAATAACTGGAAATTATGATTAGATTCATACATATTTGGTGATATAGTTGTTTAATATTTTATAATATTTATCAGTATTTATGGTTTTTTTATGCAAACTCCTTTGATGAGTTTTGGTTACTTAAATGTAATTACAACACCGGGCACGGTTGTATTAAGTGCGATGGATTTTTAGTTTTATATTGAATAATGATGTTAAGAAAATCTTTTGCGTCGATGATATTTCTGCTAATGGATAAGTAGTGTTTTTTTTTGAGTATGGATTTTACCTTTTTTACACTGCAGTATTCATAATTTTCTTTTGCTAGCTCATTCCACTGTTTTATTTTTTATGGTTTGTCATCTGTGCAAAGGGATCTAATGTTTGGATTATTCAAGTAGTTTAGACTGCATAAAAAATATTAGATCGAGTTGCCCAAGTGTATTATTTAATTTATAATTTAAACTAATCCATGTGATATCTGATGCTTTGTACATTTATTTTTACTATTTTAATTAAATATTTTATCTTTAAATAGATTTATTGTGTGTATTTTTTCTATATTATTTATTATTATTATTCAAATGTAATGAAGGATTGCATTACCAAGATTTCTTCGTTACACTGTCTAAGCTAACATCTTATATTCTAATCCTACTTATAAGTACACTTCACTGTCCTATAATATAATTTTAGTTTTAACAATTTTACACAGTACCATATAATATTTGCTCTCGTTTTTCTCGCTAACATAGCTGAATCTTGTGTTGCCGACGTGACACCACATCGTACAGCATGTTTGCAACTATTGGTTTAGAGCTAACACTTCTTATTGATGAATCTCACTTAGTTTATTCATATGGATCAATCCTAAAAAAAATAAAATTAAGTTTAATTCTCAAAAATTAATACAATTTTATTTTTTAAAATTAGCTCTCACAAATAAAATATTATTCATTTTATATATAAATTCTCTATGTTCTCAATTTATTTGGTAAATAAATAATTTTGTTTATTTGACCATTTCGATTTCCTTGTTGTTCGTTGATTGATGTTGGGTGTTGAATATTTCTTATATTATTGAAGTGTTTGGTTTGAGATTGAAAATTAAAACAAACAAAAAGTTATGAGAAATTACTAAAGCAAAATACTGAAGTTGTGATGTGAGTTTCAGAAGTCTGATATTAGACACTTACCATCGTGTTTTGATTGTATCAGCCGGCGTTGTCCGTATGTTTAATATAGTTATTGAGTGTGTAATGTGAGTGTCGTAACAATTACTGTTATCTACAAATTACTTATAAATATAAAGTCTTAAAGAAATGATTTTAACTTCAATAAAATATAAATATGCTGCCAATGTCTAAGCAAAATATTCATATAATAAATATTACACAGTATTGTTGTTAAGTTTTATAAAAAACTTGTGGTTTTCTATGAAGGACGTTGCGTAAGAAATTATACGAGCGCGAATTTATTAATTGATTAAATTAATTAATTAATTAATTTAATTATATATTTTTTATTTTATAAATCTGTATCTGGGAGTAGTGATTTATTTATGAAGAAAATAACGAATGTCAGCTTAATACAATATATCTTAAACGTTTACAGTATGAACGTATAATTACAACTCCAATTTTAAAAACTTAAAACTAACAAATAAATTGAACTTTAAAACAATGTACAGTGGAAGAGGCCGTAGATAACAATGTATAAGAATTTCTTTTCTCTTGCGAACAGTTATAAATAATATGTAAACAGTGTTAAAACAGTATCAATTAAATAAATCCGATGTTGAATTTGCGAACGCTTTCAATGAAAAACATTTAAATTAAAAAACTATATAAAAATCCATCCAACATGTTTGCTTCGATCCACGCAATAATGAACAAGTATTATTATAGTTTATAACAAGCGATTTGTTTACCGCGATTATTTTCTACGATGATTTATAGTATCACGCTGATTGGCAATACTGCGATGTTGTGCGCCGAAATTATGTGAAAGAACCACGTGAATGTTTTCGTTTAAAAATTGATTTGTTAAAAAACTACAAGCAACTATACAGTGGTAGAATGCTTTTGTTGTCGAATATAATAGTTGTGGAGAATTAAAATAACACGAAGTACAATAGAAATCTAAACTAAAATGTTATTCGTACAAGCCTTAAACTAAGAATGATACAAATTATTTACAATGAATTGACCTTTCTACAAAAAAACTAAAATTACAGATCCGATTAGAATCCATCAGCTGATCACAATATTGTTATTGCACCCCAATAAAACAACTTAAAACATGGCGCCGCCACGGGTGTACAATTTTTGTAATTCACACTAAGGGATTTTCATCAGCTACTGTACACTATCATATTGCTAAAATCTGTCTTAAATATCTAAGTGGTTTGGTCCTGTCTATTAAGGCTTATTGTACGCAACAATAGTAATAAGTAAAATCTGCGTATTTTCTTCAATTTATATAAGGTGTATTTTAGTCGAGTCTATACGAGTCGAGTGAATTAAAAATCAACGTAAATAATCTACCTAGCATGTTTTTTTTTGTAGTGAGGAGGAGAAATCTTTCATAAGACTGTCGCCTGATAGCCTGTCGGGACATGTTGGATTCACCCTCGCTGGGAGAGCGCATACCAACTAAAACTCCCCCTCTCTTCTTCTAGACTACAGTCTGGTACCGCAATAGCATTCCTTCACAATTTATCTTGATACTCGAATTCCGGGTACGGTGCTGTGTTAACGTCCACTTCTTTGGTTTTTAGAATTTTCGTGACGAAGACTCGAACCGCACTCCAATACTCTTCCTTTTCTACCATAGTATTAACAATATTATCTACGGTCAGTGTGGTTCCCGTTATTGACCGTACTTCTATCCTTTCCATTGCCCATCGGCCAATGTTTTTTCCGGAGCAAGCTGTAATTGCTTCCTCTCTAGCGTCTGTTCTATCCTGTTCAGCGCCGTGTTTGCGTGTGCCTTTAGTGTTTCTTCAGTTTTAGCTTCTATAATAAGTGCTGTGTCATCTGCGAATCCAATAATTGTTACGCCATCTGGTAGCTCAATTTTTAGTACCTCGTCGTATAGAATGTTCCATAGTAGAGTCCCTAATACCGATCCTTGTGGAACTCCACAGGTTACACTTATTAGTTTCTCCTCGACTTCTATCCAACGGTCCTCTAGATAGCTGCTTATAATTCGTGTCAGGTACTCACTGACTTCAAATTCTCTCAGCGCTTTCATGATTCCATCCCAGGGTGCTGAATTAAAGGCATTCTTGATGTCTAGCGTTACCAATACTTCCATACTTCCAGCCGGTGCGCCTCTAGTTTTATGTTTGCTACCGACCTCTGGATCTGGCTCATAGCATCAATAGTTGACCTTATCTTTTTGAATTTATATTGGTTAAATCCTTTAATAATATATAAAGAATAAATTATCTATCAATAACTGAAAGGAAGATTGCATATTCCATTAAAGTTTACAAAAATTAAAAAGGATTTAACCGCATTAGCTTCTGGAAATGTAATAACGTAGCCGTTAAAGTTATATAAAATCTGTAGTTTATTGCTGCAAGTTGTTAATAAAAATTCGCCACAGCTGACATCCCTCGTAAGTTCCAATGTAGTAGGTCAGAATATCTAAAATTGATATATATATTTAAACCAACGTGCAGTATAGTTCATTACTTATGATATTAATATCTTTACCTCTCAAACATATCTGTTCTAATAATATTTCTTTTAATGAAATGATGACGCACATCTATCACTCTAATATAAGGAACTGCAATATTTTAAGAAATCAATAAAATTATATACGTAAAAAATTTATAATAAATTCAAACTAATATTTACTATTATTTAATGTTAGTATAGATGTATTGTAGTCATCTGTTAATGTTGATTTATTAATGGTTTTGGGCGTTAGCGGAATTGTCAGCCAAATCACATTATTCCCATTAAGTTTTCTAGCTATATTGTAGCAGTTTAGCCTAAACTGCTGTACTGGGATACCCTAAAAAATATAAAAATGTACTTTTCATTAATCAGTTTCATTGATCAGTTGTTATAAATAAGTTATATATGTTCAAGTGTTAAAAACTAGAAATATAAATGTAAATAAAATACGTACACGAAGAAGATCATTTACTCCAATCATAACTATCACGTTTCTCATGCTAAGTGTTTTATGTATTCTATTGAAATGATTAGCTAGCTGCCTCGATTTACGTCCATCAACTGCTAGATCTACCGTTCATTTATAGTTTCGGCGGTATTTTACTTTTCCTAATATTCTGTCTCCGAATATTACTATAAAGGAATCTCCCAGTACGAACAAATTACTTCCAGCCGGTGCGCCTTTAGTTTTATGTTCGCTACCGACCTCTTGATCTGGCTCATAGCATCAATAGTTGACCTCTTCTTTCTGAATCCTAAATTCTGGGGGCACACTACCAGATCGTAGCTCTCTCGTACGGCTCCAGCCGGACGGTGCATCAGTCCGAAACTTTAACATCACACTTTCCTTCGGGTGTCTATCATCTAATCTCATGTACATTTCATTGAACTTGCCAAAGCAAACTATTTACTATCTATGACTGCTTTGGCAAATTCAAGAATACCAAAATCTAAACAGTACCTTGAGATGGCTCTAGCGTTTAGGTACGCCAAATGGACGAGGATAATGTTCTCCAGATAAAACAGCCTCCCATAACCATTTTATCTGCCCAGGCTTGACCGCGTGGAGGTACCTCTAGGAACTTATGTCCAACCATACTGTAATCCAGATGGGATCATCACGTCAACCGGACGGCCGCTAACTTTGGCTGAAGGCGTCTTAGGCCGAGTGCATGGGGGGGGGCGGACCCACTTACAGCACTCTTGGGAGTATATAAAACGACTTGGCAAAGCCAACAGGACATTTTATGGCTTGTTTTTTTTGTCCAGTGCCCTTTTTATTTTAGTTTAAAACTATATTTATGCACTAGTTATTATTGGTTATGGTTTTGTGCGCCTTTTTTCCAACAAACATATAAACATGTAAAACATTTCTGGTGCCTTCACGAAGAGCACGCTGAAGTAACATTATCGTATATCTACTCATTTCTAAAATAGTATATAAAAATATTTGCCATTTCAATTGAAGATCTCACCGCAATCATTGCACAAGTAATCTTCAAGTGTATGATGTCTAGCTTGTTCAAATATGCTGTAGTAGATTTAGGAAGGACTCCTCTTGATTCTACTACTAAGGGTACCACTTCTACTGAGTTCAGACTATGTTGTTGTAAGAGTTGGGGGATTAGGATATTGTATTTGTCACGTTTTTCATCAGCTGCACGAAGCGGGCTATCTTTGTTCTCAAGTCTAACCGTTACGTCGATAATATATCCAGCCTTGTTGTTTAAGAATACTAAATCCGGCTAGCAAGCCAAGCGGCGACTGAAGACAAGGTTCCTTAATAAATATACCTTCCGTGTGTTTCTTGGCTAGTTTTTCAGTTAAAACTTTTAGAATGTCATTGTGACGGTTAATCCTTACGGCTTCAACACATGGCACTGCCGCGCTATATGCCCCAATGATTCCACTTTTAGCTTACAGGCGTCACACATTACGTCATCAGACCCTCCTCTTTTCGATTGAACAAGTTTACATCCAAAACGTGTTGGTTCTTAGCCGAATTGCATCATTAAACCTATTTGGAGCTAGAATTGATGAATCTCTTAACCATCTGTTTGAGATAGGACTGTTCTTAAAACTAGCCGCGCCAATACCTTGCATGGAGAGATAACTCCATCTGCACCATTCTTTACGTTTAGCCTCACTAGCCCGCACTTAACCGTCAACAATTTTGCTTTTTTTTAAGAACCTTTCATTTGATGTTATAGCGTTAATAACGTTGTCATCCATATTTTGTAGTTTCACGTAGCTACGCAAAACAGTGAAACGGTTATGGACTTCTAGTCTCGGCACACCTAGACCTCCGTCTCTCACTCGAGTGTACAAAAAACCGGTAGAGACTTCATCCGGCAAATGCAAGGATCTTTTCACTAAGCTTCGAATAGATTGATCAATTTCACAGATAGAGCAATTGCGATGTAGTAGGTGGGCGGGCTTATTGTTGTTCTAAATGTGAAATGACTGATAATATGAGTATTAAGTATTTCGAGTTTTTGAAGAGCATTTAAACTAGACATGACCTTAACGGAGTCAATAATGCAGGAAGGAAGTTTACTATGAGAAAAAATTGTGATGGGGAAAGAATTCTTTTACGGATGGATTGGTAGATGTGGTTGGTAAAAGAGGAAATATTATTGTGAATATGGTGGAGATCATGATAGAATTGGCGTAGGAATGGAATTGTTTGAGTGGTTCAGGCATTGGGTGGTATTGATATTTATGATGTTCTGGTTTCTGCGGAATTTGGATTTCTTATTGTATTATAGGAGGCAGTAGAAAACCACCACGTTGATCAGAGCTAATGTTGGAGGAGGTGATCATTTCTTCATTGTGGAATATTCTTTTAAAAAAACATATATCCACAATGTACGGCGGGGAACCGTTGTAAGGATAGTGGAAAGGGGTTCGGGACCAAGGATGTCAATGTTATTATTGACTCCATATGCTTGTAGAAGTCTTCCTGGAGTGTCCGTTCATTTTGACTGTCACACGATGTTTTTGGCGTTGCGGTCGCCACCTATGATAACTATGTCGTGTACCACCACTACGGTCGTTTCTGTAAATGATGTATGGAGGAAGGCATGTATGTGGAAGGATTGAGTTTTATTCCCAGAAATAGAAAAATAAAAAACTAATGGAAGCGGAGATAGAGCTCATTACGGCAAAAATTTATAAAAATTGTATTATATTCTTTTTATATTATATTATATATCTTAAGTTATTATGTAAATAATTAAAAAAAAAAAAAATTATTAATTATTCGAATATATGTCGAATGTCTTGCTTCTTGGCCTAGTCTTCGGGTATTTCGGTCATTGGCGTCAAATTCATTTTCAGATGGTATCTGAAACAAAGAATAAACGTATTAATTATTGTTTATGATATAATAATATTGTGTAAATGTACCATTACCATAATCATTTTGTTTGTGTAAGTGTTCTTCATCAAGTTTCAAGTTATTTGCAATAGCAATGTTATGAAATACTGCCACGGTATAAATTATTTTTGATGCTATCGCTTAACACCTGAATTGTTGCTTCATTATTCCTAAGGTTCTTTCGACAGGATCGCTTGCTTGCTTGCTCGATGTGTTTTATTATACCATACAAATCATCTGCCGAACCATCAACTGCGTTGGAAATTGGTGTAAATAACCGAGGCTGCTGCGAGTAACCTGAATCTCCCATTAAATAGAATAAAATTACTAAAAACTAATAGGCTGCTTTACTTGTTACTATAATATACAAAGCTATTAAAGAGATAGATTTATCTTCAGACATATACTGCTCTTCCATTGGTTCACGGACCTTTAATAACTGCCCGATTGCTGCCTCATAAACAGAACCAGGATATCCAGCATTTAATGATAAGATGCGTTATTACAATCAGACACCTGGAGTTACAGAACAATTAAACGCAGCTTGAATTTCAACTAATTAACTATACTACAATAATTATGTTCGCATAATCTGTAATAAAATTAGGGATATATGATACTAACTAATAATGTTAACAATTAACATAATTCAACAGCACTCATCACAGTAATACAAGTACATTTTGTTTCGTTTACCACTTTAACATTTAAGCTGTAATGACTGCGTCTGTCCATATATATGCTTGCTGGGTAAAGAGGAGGAAAGATTTTTGGTTTCACTATTCTTATATGTGTGCAATCTATAGCACCTATTACACCCCGTATGTTGTATTTATTGTAAAATCTGCTTATAAATAAAAATATATAAGACTAGCTGACCCGGCGAACATTGTTCCGCCTTAGAGGCAATAAATTTTTCAATTTTTTGAAATTTATAAATCTAATGAAGCAGTTGTCGAAACCGCAGCAAATAGTTGTTGTCAGCATTTGTCCAATTTTCTCTAAAGAAACAGTCCCTAATTTTTAAGTCTGTTCTTTTCCTGGTAATAAGCAGTGTAATTGGTCTTTTATTGGAAACCAAAACCAAACACTGTAAAATGTATGTCATGTTGAAATGAAAACTATGATATTGATACTCACTCACCATTCAATGAATTTTTCATTTTGATGTTGAAATAATATCCATCTTCTCCTAGCCAAAACATCAGCGGGTATTGCAGTGTGTCATTTGAACGATGTGTTTCAGATATTTGTTGCAGTTGTCCAGTATCGCGACGTGTAAGCACAATATCGCGTGTTTCCAAGTTTTCACCAACAATCAGGATGGAAAATTCATTTATTGTTGAAGCGTTAAATGTGCGTTCGTGTGTTCCAGATGGTCGTTTATCCGCTCTGATCACGACTTTGTAGTCATCATTTGGCATGCGCTCCAAAGCACTCCTGAAAAGCCTGACCAAGGCATGATGTTCATGAAGTAGTTGCTGCAGATCTTGAAGAATTGCTCTTTTCATTGCTGCATTGATCTCTTGATGTCGATCAAGTTGTTCCTCTATGTTGGCCATGTAGTATATTTGTAAAAATTTATGCTGTGCATCTTCGAGAGGTTGGAATGATCCAATTCGATGGCCAATCTATCCTTGTATCTATAAAATCAAAAGCAAAGCCAGTATTACTGATTTATAAACACACTAGCAAACCCGGCGAACTCCGTTTCGCCATCAGATGGCTTCGTTTTATGTAACATTTCGTTTGGTGATTAAAAGATGAAGAAAATTTTTTTTTTGTTTTATATTTGAAAAGGAAAAATTTTATTTCATTTCACAACAGTAATGAATTTATTTCGATTAGTGTTATTTAGTTGAACTTCTCTAAGTAAATGAAAGTGAATCCAAAGTAAATACTGAATCGAAGCGTTATACGTGTCCGCAAATTATCCGTTTCATTGAAGTGCTCTTTGGTAAAGCACATTTTTTGTTTTTTGGTCTGACGTTAACACAAACAAAGCGGATGGTTTCCCAACTCGTGAACACGCAACGTATAACTGCCCATGTGAAAAACAATGATTTTCTAAATTTATCCCGCAAACACTAAGCGATTGGCCTTGCGACTTGTTAATTGTCATTGCGAACGCAAGGCGAACTGGAAATTGCAATCGTTTGAAGTCAAACGGAAGATCAGTCGGAATCATTGGTATTCGAGGAATACATACATTTTCACCTACGTACTTTCCGTTAATAATGGTTGCCCCAATCAAATTCGGCATAAGTCTTTTTATCGAAAGTCGAGTACCGTTGCAAAGTCGCGGTGGATTCAAATTACGCAATATCATAATAACTGTACCAACTTTGAGTTGCAAGTTATGTGGTGGAAATCCTGGTAACTCTAGAGAGTTCAAAAACTCCGTTGGATAATTTACTACATCATCGGGATTTGTTATGGAATCAACGGATTTGTATGTCACCAAATCGCCAGCAATTTTTGATTGAATGGTGAAATTCAGTGCGTGTACATCATTATTCTTTGCGGCAAGAATTGCTCGTTGACTTAACCAAGCATAATTCTGATAATTCTCACTAATGTTTGGGAAAACATTTTCAATAAGAGCTAATTGAGAGTCTACAAATCGGCAAAAGTCGTTGGTAAGAGTAATTAATTCAGATGTCGCATCAACTGGGACTTTTCCATTTCCAACAGCTAACAATTGTTTGGAAAATTGTGCAACACTTTGATCATTTTGAAGTTGAACTCTCATATTAGTGGTTAGCGATAATGTTTTTACGTTATTCCATAAAGGTGATGCCTTCAGGCAAGCATTCAATTCATCTGCAGGCGTTCCACGGGGAATTACTGGCAACGTCTGCCTGAAATCGCCTGCCAACAATATCATCAAGCCGCCAAAGATGTGTTATTTCGCCGAAGATCCTTCAGTGTGAAGTTAAGTGCTTCAAGTGATTTCTTATGTGCCATTGTGCACTCATTCCAAACAATGAGGTTGCATTGCATCAACAATTTTCCCATTGCACTGGATCGGGAAATATTGCATGTTGGAGTATCAATTGTGTGGCAACTTAAGCGCACAATGTGCAGTACGACCGCCATCTAGAAGAGTCGCCGCAATTCCAGATGATGCTAACGCCAAAGCTATGTTACATCTTGATCGAATAGTGGCCAAAATCAATGAAATGACATATGTCCCTGTTCCTCCAGGTGCGTCCAGGAAGAATAGACCACCAGTATTATTGTCCACCGCTTGCATTAATGTTTCGTATACTTGTTTTTGCTGTTCATTCAGCAGCGGCACATTATTTCGAACGAATTCCTGCAATGTATCAACATTGTATTGCAGCTCTCGATTTAATTCTTGGTTGATCTTCACATATGTCGTCTTTGTATTTGTTCCATAACTGAATTGGTTGTGAAGGAAAACATGTGGTGATGATAATTGCGAACAGCGTTCGTATTTGGTACGCATTTGATGAAACAACTGAATCCGCAAGTGTTAAATCCCAATGAGAATTGTTCTCCAGCAAACCCAATAGTTGACATGCTTCTCGATATGTTTGGCATTGGTGGCCATTCACAGTTTTCAAATGCGCAAATGATTTTGGTCCACGTACATTTACCAACAGCAGTCGCAAATAAAAACATTCATCATTTCTAGGATGAACAGTATACATGCGACCTAGTGCATCAGTGGAAAACACCTGTTGTCAATCTGGAACTGGGGTTCCTTGTTTGCGACGTTGGAATTTCTTTGTTGATTGATTCCAAGTGTAATACTTGGGCATTTCAACGTACATCATCGTCGCTGCGAATGGATCTGCTTCACACATTGCAAAGAAGCTAGTCAATGTTGTCGATGGTGGTCTCTCAGCTCGTTGTGCCGCATTAATCTCAGTGAAGTAAGTCTTTGACCATTTTCCAAATGCACTGCTAAATGTACAACTGTGGGATATCTTTCATGAATTTGAAATGACAATAATCGCCACAGTGCTTCATTAGTACTGACGTATCTGCCCATTTGGAAGTTGCTGATTTCGTCATTCGCATTTTCCGACGCAATACCAAACACAGCCATGTCGCTGCCTTTTGTGACGTACTTGCACAAATATTTGATTGATTTGGCCGAATGACAACTCTCAACGTTTGCATGTGTTTCGAAAATTCGTGATAGCAGCGGGCAATATGGTACAATGAATTCATTTCCGATCTCAATCTCTTGATTTTTAACTTTAACTTTGATAGTTCGACCATTATTTTCTTTTGAACGCCGACGATAAACTGGATATCCATCGTTCCCTGTGACTGTTTCAGCAACTAACGGTCGCGGATATCGTTTTGTGCACTTTCCATCAGCCATGCAAGGCGATAATGGATTTAATGCACCGCATGGTCCATGCACCATCTGTGTCGTCACAATGTCGTGTAGATGGGGATCAGTGACTGGATCAGGAATTTCAACTGATATGATGTTCACTTCATTTGAATGTAATTTGTTCAGCAACCAAATTGGGATATGAGCATGCGGTAGTCCACGCTTCTGCCATTCCACCGAATACATATAACAACGTGTGTCACCAAAATCTCGATACTTAGTAAGCACATCCATCATAACCTTGAGTTTTTGCTGAAATACTCTGGCGATTATGTCATGGCGATCTTGCGGTTTTTGGCCCGGTTTCAACTCACGTTCAATTTCCGTCCACTTCGGATTGCATGTGAACGTAATAAATAAATCCGGAGTTCCATAATTTCGCACGTACGTCATAGCGTCTTGAGCGTATTCGTGCATGTGTCGTGGGCTTCCGATATAAGATGATAAGAGAATCGTCAGACGTCCAATATTCTGAACATCACCATCTGAATGAATAGAATCACGCAAGTGTATATAGCCCTCAGATCGTAGCTTTGCCTGATTGAATCGGATGAACGCTAAACGTTCGGTCTCGACTTTGACATACATGTCGACAGCGAATTGCTGGAATAGCCGACGGCACTTCAGAATGACATTCTCCTCATGTGTACGAATCATCATACGATACGCATAGTAATTCATTGCGCTTAGATTTTTATTCGTTGATACGCCTGAAAATGCAAAATTAAATGAATTGTTAATAGAAACCAATAATAGCAATAATAGCAATAATTAGTGTGTGAATATTGTACCAGTAATTGGATCGACCATCTTCAACGTGATGTTGTATCCGTCTTGCCCTTGCCAATAAATGATTGGATATTGTAACGCATCGTACAAACGATGTGTCTCGTTTACACGATGCATGATATTGCTTCTTCGCTGAACGACAATGTCTCGCGATTTAGTTGGATCGCCAACAATAATTGCAGCAACATCATTAACGGTGGGTGCATTGAATCTTCGCACATGTTCACCTGTTGGGGTACAATCCGCTCTTATGACAAATTTGTGCGTATCCGATGGCATTCGTTCCAATGCTGTTTTGAACATATTAACCACAGCATTATTAGCGTGAAAAAATGCTTGCAACTGTTCAATAATTCGTCTCTTTAACTGTTGTGTTCCCTGTATATTGCACCGCACATTCAGCTGATCCACCATCGACGAAATGAAATATATTTGCAGAAATTGATGCGGTTCATCTGGTGTTGGCACCATTGAACCATGCAAATGATATGTTTGTCCTTGTATCTGTAATTGCAAACAATCATTTGTTGAAGAATACGGTGTAACTTCTGATCGTGTGATGGTGTAGTGTGTGGTGTATATGTAGTTGTTATGTGTTGCAATTCATTGTGTTGGTGTGAGTGATTGGTTATGTGTGTTGTATCTTTTACCTTGCAAGTCGGCATGAAGCCGCCTTCTCGAATGATATTAGCTCCAAAGGAAGTCATGCGAAAGCAGTTATTGTATTCAAGAATGTGTTGAAGAAAATGGCTGGAATCGAGATCACTTCCATCGAACAATGGTTTCAGTGGCTGTGGTGGTGTAAGTAATGGATCCAGTTTGACTTTTCCACTTGCGCAGCACAATCCAGCCGTTTCTCTTTTGAACTTTAACGCATTGCAATATCGGCATATATTCGTCGTTGATCCAATATCTAAATTTTCATCATCACTGTAGTTCGCAGTGGGATCATATTGGAATGCCAAGCGATTGTATGATGCCAATGATCTTCGTGTGCTCACGCGTTGTCTCAATCGGGCAATTGTCTCAAGTTCTGTGAATACACTTGTTGCTGGCTTGCATGTCTTGTGCGGCGGCCGATGTTCGCACGTCGTCCTCTAGGCATTTTGGACTATGGACAGAGTGGTGAATGTAACCTGAAATGCACGATCCACATAATTTACACAGTTCAACTTACCACCTTAAAGACAAATGCCTGCTGTTGAAATTGAATAAAAATTTGCACAATACACGTGATTGATTTGATGTTTTCCAATTGAAATGTTAGGAAACGAATAACTTATTTTTTAAACTTTTTTTTCACAATTTCACAGTGAACACAATACCGGTTTGTCACATAAAATTAACTGAGCAGAGAACAATGAGTAGCTGTCAAACAATGTATCACGCACCGGCGCCATCTACTTAAAATATTGGTTTGTAGTACATGCTATGTATTAGAGATGGCGCTGTATGTGAAAAAAGATTTTCCCGCTTTTCTGTTGAAATTTTTCCTGAATTTTCTTTGCTATAAACCTCACGGAGCCCGAGACCTTTCCATCAAATGCAAAATCGGTTCGTGCGTTCTGGAGTTATAGTGTCAGGAAGGAAAACCCGACTTATTTTTATATAGTCCATTTTTTAGAATTAGCATACATAATACTTAGTAATAAGTATTGTATGTTATTCTTCTACTGTATTGTATGTAAGTACAAAAATAAATACCTTGAATGTCGGATTAAATCCTCGTTCTTCGATAATGTCTACCCCAAATGAGGTCATTTGGAAACAACCTTTGTATTTTTGAGTGTTTGCTAGAAAATGTCGTGATTTGGGTGTTTCGCTAAGAAGCAATGAATGCAATGGCTCATAAGGGGACATAACTGACAAGTACAACTATCATTTTCCATTAGAGATATCAAAACAATTATTTTACAATGCTTTTTGACCATATAAGGTGCTACTACTGTTAGTTTTCGTCCAATTATTCTCTTATATTATTTGTATCAAATAAATCAGAGATATTTGAAAATACTACAATTTTTTTACTTAAGAGACAGAAATAAAAACAGAAGTCACAACACAAAACTTTTTTCGACAAATGAACCGAAAATGCTACCACAATGGGTGGTAGAACAGTTTTATTTTACTGTTCAGTGCTTTTACTTGTTTAAGTAAAGAATCTTCAATTTCTTTCAGTATTTCTGAATTAGTTCTTTGTCTGCATCGAGCTGCCATCGCAAGTCTCTTTTTTTGGGCAACCTGTGTTGGATTCAAACCTTTTTTCTCTTTATCTTCTTGAGATTTACCTCCATTTGTAACGGGGGGAAATATAGGCATTAATTGTTGTCTTTGAGAAACTGTGCAATTCTGTTGACGGTCACCTGTTTAACCTCATCTAGATTTTTATCGTTACCAAGTCTCAATTTACTTTTTATTGTACGCTTGAAGATTGGTGGTTTTTTAGCACCTTTCGTTAATAGAGAAGCGGAAGCTGTTTGATCATCTGCAGAGGAGCTGTCGTCAGAACTAAGAAGTCTTTTTTTGTCCAGCTACTCCTAACAGATATTTGCTCCTGCTTTTCTTCGTTAGAAAAATCGTCATAAATTTTACGCCGAACGTTAGTCGATCGTGCAGTACTAGTTGCAGCTTTGCGAGTATCTGCAATGCGAGGTAAACTTTTTATAGGGAAGGCCGGCGAGGAGCTATAGCGTCCCAATATTGTCACTTCAGCTTCAACTTGAGGAATTTTCCTAACTCTTTCTACAAACATGAATTTTACTACTTGACTCTGTAGTGGTACTGGATATGTACGTCCGTTGTATTTCAAACAGTTGTCACACATTTTAGGAAATCAGCTATGCATTCTTGCCCTGACCAATATTAACTTCAACTTGAGGAATTTTCCTAACTCCTCGCTGGATTCTTCGCCATTTATGATGTTTTCAGATAGTTTCTTTGGACATTTATAGAACATATTCTGCTGTGAGACATATTTATGTTTTCTTATTGATCTCCGCCTTGTAAATCGGTTACTGCGTCCTTTCCGTTTTCTTCTGGACGTTGAATCTTTGCGAACCTTGATAACTTGTTCAGGCAACAACAGTTCCTGAAATTTCTGAGCAATACTGTCCACCGAGTCCTGCAACTCGTTCCTCGTGGCTCCCTTCTCCACTAAACCGTTTACCAGCTTATTTAATGTTAAAATATTCTCGGAAGCATTGGGTGGTAGCTCCCATTTCTTCCAGAGGGCTTCTATGGTTTGCACCTATTCTATTTCTTACGGCATTACCTCGTGCGTACTGCATTGAGCATAATCTAGTGAGACGTTGCAAGATGTTATATTCTGAGACACAATGTTTGTAAAAAATGCCACGAGTTGATCAACCCTACTTGTAGGCGTTGAAGTTTGACATTGAAGTCTACTCTGGCCAACTTTCGGAGGCGTAAAAATTTTAACTATGTCCCTACTCGTTACATTATGGAGATTAATACTTACATTTGTTTCATTCCCAGCTTCTGTTAATTGTTTGGCTTTAAGAAGCCTTCTTTTATCGGATATCTGCTTTGCAGATTTTGTAGGAATAAGTTTTGCCAATTCAGTATTTATGTTTTTAACGTTCGAAAGACGTTCCATGTTTACCAGCAACGTTTGAACTTCCTCTGGAACTTCCTTGGACAGGAACTACTCCTGCCAATCTGCGTGTTCCTTACTTGTGGATGTGCACTCTTTTTATGTTGATTGAGGCCTCGTTGCGACTTAAATGATATTGCACAGTCGCTGGACCTAAATGCTTCTTCCGGCATCACCACTGGCCCTTTCAGTGCGATAGGTGTTGTATCATCCCCTTGTATGTCTTAAATACTCTCTGGTTGTGTGAGTTTGGACCTATGGAGATCTATAAGCACGCGGTTGGCTTATCTGCGATCTGTTAGCGGTATCCAAATCTCGGATTGCTCGATTGCATCCAATTCCTTTGATAGCGTAGATTGCGCCAAAACACGTCGAAGGACCTTTTTGTTATTAATTACTTAATAACAATTTTTTATTTTACTTTAAAGTCAGAAAAGCAGCGAAACACTATTATTTTACAGAAAACATTTATTATACAAATACACTTGACGAATTACAATGATTGATATTTAAATGAATCGCTATTCGTATCGATGCTACGCTGATGTAATTCACTATTAAAAAATATCTTTATAATATTAATTTTATTATATTCTGATTTAATGTTAATTATATTTAAGGATGTTTAGATATGTTTACTGTTGAACGTTTGAGTTAATAATGAATATTTTAATAGTGTCAGACCAGTACATCGATACAAAAGGCGTTTGCCAAGACAGCTGGTTAACCTTGGAACCAGGCTAGTATGCTCTGATACACAATGCCAGTGTACCAAAGATAATGAATTTGTTAGTTTATTCAATAACAAAGCAAAAAAGATAAAAAATATGAAATAATTAAACAATAGAATGCTTAAAGAACATAAAAACTAAAATATAAAAATTAGATTCTAAATGAAATACATTAATGAAGGCAAAATATCTATATTGAAATATAGATGGTGAATGCGTTCATTACCATACTCCCGCGCGTTGAAAATTGAAAGAGTCATCTTGGTTTTCAACTAATGTTCTATGGGTAGCGGAGCGAGATGTCGCACTAGACGCTTTATTTCTCCCTTAGCTGTCTTGATAGTGGCTGCTCGAGCCGTTAAATCATCACTAACACTTAGTTTGACTACCCTACCCAACATCCATTGCGGTGGAGGAAGATTTGACTCTTTGATTAAGACCAAAGCTCCTTGTTGCGGTACAACACCCTTTGACGTTTTGCATTTAGCGAGCTGATTGCAGTGTCCTAGGTAGTCGCTTGACCATCGTTTCCAAAAACTTTGAATACAGTCTTGAAGCTGTGAGAAGCGCTGCATTTGGCTTAACTTGATTGGGGCGTCTTCTGCAGGGGCGATGCTAGTGAGTTGCCGTCCTATTAAGAGGTGTCCAGGTGTGATGGGAATAAGGTCATTGGGATCATTGGAAGCGGGATAAAGAGGGCGAGAGTTAAGTATTGCCTCTATTTGAGTTAACAGTGTATAAGTGTCTTCAAATGTAAAATGATTGTTTTGTATGACACGCTTGAGATGCGATTTGGTTGACTTAATGTTGCTTTCCCATAAACCACCCCAACTGGGTGAATATGGTGGAATAAACTTCCATGTAATAGTTAAATCGGAAGCTACAGTTTGTATCGCTTTTGCATTATCATCATCAGCTAAGAATTTACCTAAGGTCCGGCTAGCTCCCACAAAGTTCGTTCCATTGTCAGAATAAATAGTGGTGGGTTTGCCTCTACGCGATATGAATCTGTTCAAAGCAGTTAAAAAACACTGAGTTGTAAGTTCAGTGACCAACTCCAAATGTATAGCCTTTGTTGCAAAACAGATAAATAAACAAATGTAGGATTTAATTAACCTACTACCTCTGCCATATTTATTTCGGACCATAATAGGGCCAGCATAATCAATTCCAACCATTATCGTCGAGAAATGGATTCAGACAGAGTAATGAGCTTTTGGCTTCTAAAGGCGCGTTACGCTTTAGAGCTTTAAATTCAGACGCGAAATATTCCCTTTGTGCTACTTTGATGAGTGATTGCATAGAAGCTTGCAATTCGGTGACTGATAAAATGCCATTAGTTCTATTTTGCTTGTTTCTGGAATTGTGAATGAAACGTAAACAGTATGCGGTGACTCTATTAAGCGTTCTTAAATTTGAAAATTTGTCGAATATAGAATTTGATTTCACGGTGGAAAAATTCGCCAATATAATTGATTTAGTTTCAGGTAAAAAATTTACAGTGCAATTGCTTTCAGGCCATGCGCTCTCTGATTGAGATAGCCAATCTGGACCTTGCCACCAGAAATCATAATCAACTATATTACTTGCAAGAATACCTCGTGAAATCAAATCTGCTGGGTTATATTCTGAACGAATGTGACGCCATTGTGAAATAGAATTCATGTTTGTTTGGATTTCAGAAACGCGGTTAGCTACAAATGTTTTCAATGTATTGGGTATGCATTTGAGCCATGATAGTACAATGACTGAATCAGACCAAAGAATTATATTATTTATCGGTAAAGAAATTATTGACAACAATTTCTTTGCCATTCTTGACAGCAACAATGCTGCGCATAATTCTAAACACGGAATGGTTAATGTTTTCAAAGGTGATACCTTTGACTTTGAGTGTAATAAAGTCGTTTAGGATATATTATTGTGGTTGGTACTTTTAAAATAAATACAAGCACCATATGCACGTTCTGACGCGTCACAAAAACCATGAATTTCAATTGTTTTGAAATTTTTGATCAATGATTTTCGTGGTATGGATACGTTGTTTAAGCTTGGTAATTGCTTTATTAAAGAAGTCCATGTTTTTACTAAATGTTCTGGAATTTCATCATCCCAGTGTAGCTAGTAACTTGTCGTCTGGATTATCTCTCCAAAGAATCTGTTGAAGGTTTCTTTGGGAGGGGTGCACCAGTACTGGTCGGTACATCATTGCTATATCTGCCACGACCACATATTCGTAATGACGAAATCTAGTTAAAATGGTGAATAAATCGTTTTGAATGGTTGGCCCATTTGCTTGTAACGAATTAAGCGAAGTGTTTGTCGTACTTGACATGGAGCCATCGAAAACTACTCTCAATTTACTCGTAGTGCTGCTTGGTTTTAGTATACCGTGATGCGGAAAAAAATATGGTTCAGATGAATTCTGAATAGGGTTAACAGTCATGTGACCTAATCGTATATATTCATGAATGAATGCAGAATACAGAGATTTATATTGTTTATTTTTATCAAATTTTCTTTCCAATGAAAGAAATCGTTTGGTAGCTGCGGTTTTAGAATCCCTTAAAGCTGATGCGGGCAATTTTAATGGTAATGTGACTACGAATCTACCATCTGAGTCGCGAGTAGTAGTTTTGTTGTAATGATCTTGGCATGCTTGTTCTTCTATAGTTAAAGTGCTACATTCCTTAACAGACTCGATTTCCCAAAACTTGGAAATTTGAGTTTGTAAGGATGTGTGATAGCAATGCGCATGATTGTTGTTAGTAATAGATTTATATTTGGTTACTATCCAACCTAACGAAGTGTTTTGTAAATGTAATCGATTACTGTATAATTTTGTTTTGCCGACGCGTAATAGGTTCCGAAATATATCAGCTCCTAACAATAAATCCACAGATTGTGGTTTGTTAAAACTAGGATCTGCTAGTTTTATGCTATGCGGTATTGATAAATTGACAATGTCCAATGTGATGTGTGGAATTTTGTCGGTTATTTTGTTTATAAGCAGACAATTTACAAATGTTTTGTAATTGTTGGTTGATGAATGTAAATTGATTTTTGCTTGCTTGCTGATTTTAGTTTCGGAGTTACCAATTCCTGTTATTACTACATCCGAATTAGTAGTAGGAACGTTTAATTTTCGTAATAAACCTTTGGTAATGAAGCTTGTTTGACTACCAGAAGCGCGCGAGCGACAATTGTTTTGCCGTTTTTGTCGCTGGACCTAAATGCTCTCGATTTAATTCTTGGTTGATCTTCACATATGTCGTCTTTGTATTTGTTCCATAACTGAATTGGTTGTGAAGGAAAACATGTGGTGATGATAATTGCGAACAGCGTTCGTATTTGGTACGCATTTGATAAAACAACTGAATCCGCAAGTGTTAAATCCCAATGAGAATTGTTCTCCAGCAAACCCAATAGTTGACATGCTTCTCGATATGTTTGGCATTGGTGGCCATTCACAGTTTTCAAATGCGCAAATGATTTTGGTCGACGTACATTTACCAACAGCAGTCGCAAATAAAAACATTCATCATTTCTAGGATGAACAGTATACATGCGACCTAGTGCATCAGTGGAAAACACCTGTTGTCAATCTGGAACTGGGGTTCCTTGTTTGCGACGTTGGAATTTCTTTGTTGATTGATTCCAAGTGTAATACTTGGGCATTTCAACGTACATCATCGTCGCTGCGAATGGATCTGCTTCACACATTGCAAAGAAGCTAGTCAATGTTGTCGATGGTGGTCTCTCAGCTCGTTGTGCCGCATTAACCTCAGTGAAGTAAGTCTTTGACCATTTTCCAAATGCACTGCTAAATGTACAACTGTGGGATATCTTTCATGAATTTGAAATGACAATAATCGCCACAGTGCTTCATTAGTACTGACGTATCTGCCCATTTGGAAGTTGCTGATTTCGTCATTCGCATTTTCCGACGCAATACCAAACACAGCCATGTCGCTGCCTTTTGTGACGTACTTGCACAAATATTTGATTGATTTGGCCGAATGACAACTCTCAACGTTTGCATGTGTTTCGAAAATTCGTGATAGCAGCGGGCAATATGGTACAATGAATTCATTTCCGATCTCAATCTCTTGATTTTTAACTTTAACTTTGATAGTTCGACCATTATCTTCTTTTGAACGCCGACGATAAACTGGATATCCATCGTTCCCTGTGACTGTTTCAGCAACTAACGGTCGCGGATATCGTTTTGTGCACTTTCCATCAGCCATGCAAGGCGATAATGGATTTAATGCACCGCATGGTCCATGCACCATCTGTGTCGTCACAATGTCGTGTAGATGGGGATCAGTGACTGGATCAGGAATTTCAACTGATATGATGTTTACTTCATTTGAATGTAATTTGTTCAGCAACCAAATTAGGATATGAGCATGCGGTAGTCCACGCTTCTGCCATTCCACCGAATACATATAACAACGTGTGTCACCAAAATCTCGATACTTAGTAAGCACATCCATCATAACCTTGAGTTTTTGCTGAAATACTCTGGCGATTATGTCATGGCGATCTTGCGGTTTTTGGCCCGGTTTCAACTCACGTTCAATTTCCGTCCACTTCGGATTGCATGTGAACGTAATAAATAAATCCGGAGTTCCATAATTTCGCACGTACGTCATAGCGTCTTGAGCGTATTCGTGCATGTGTCGTGGGCTTCCGATATAAGATGATAAGAGAATCGTCAGACGTCCAATATTCTGAACATCACCATCTGAATGAATAGAATCACGCAAGTGTATATAGCCCTCAGATCGTAGCTTTGCCTGATTGAATCGGATGAACGCTAAACGTTCGGTCTCGACTTTGACATACATGTCGACAGCGAATTGCTGGAATAGCCGACGGCACTTCAGAATGACATTCTCCTCATGTGTACGAATCATCATACGATACGCATAGTAATTCATTGCGCTTAGATTTTTATTCGTTGATACGCCTGAAAATGCAAAATTAAATGAATTGTTAATAGAAACCAATAATAGCAATAATAGCAATAATTAGTGTGTGAATATTGTACCAGTAATTGGATCGACCATCTTCAACGTGATGTTGTATCCGTCTTGCCCTTGCCAATAAATGATTGGATATTGTAACGCATCGTACAAACGATGTGTCTCGTTTACACGATGCATGATATTGCTTCTTCGCTGAACGACAATGTCTCGCGATTTAGTTGGATCGCCAACAATAATTGCAGCAACATCATTAACGGTGGGTGCATTGAATCTTCGCACATGTTCACCTGTTGGGGTACAATCCGCTCTTATGACAAATTTGTGCGTATCCGATGGCATTCGTTCCAATGCTGTTTTGAACATATTAACCACAGCATTATTAGCGTGAAAAAATGCTTGCAACTGTTCAATAATTCGTCTCTTTAACTGTTGTGTTCCCTGTATATTGCACCGCACATTCAGCTGATCCACCATCGACGAAATGAAATATATTTGCAGAAATTGATGCGGTTCATCTGGTGTTGGCACCATTGAACCATGCAAATGATATGTTTGTCCTTGTATCTGTAATTGCAAACAATCATTTGTTGAAGAATACGGTGTAACTTCTGATCGTGTGATGGTGTAGTCGTCCTCTAGGCATTTTGGACTATGGACAGAGTGGTGAATGTAACCTGAAATGCACGATCCACATAATTTACACAGTTCAACTTACCACCTTAAAGACAAATGCCTGCTGTTGAAATTGAATAAAAATTTGCACAATACACGTGATTGATTTGATGGTTTCCAATTGAAATGTTAGGAAACGAATAACTTATTTTTTAAACTTTTTTTTCACAATTTCACAGTGAACACAATACCGGTTTGTCACATAAAATTAACTGAGCAGAGAACAATGAGTAGCTGTCAAACAATGTATCACGCACCGGCGCCATCTACTTAAAATATTGGTTTGTAGTACATGCTATGTATTAGAGATGGCGCTGTATGTGAAAAAAGATTTTCCCGCTTTTCTGTTGAAATTTTTCCTGAATTTTCTTTGCTATAAACCTCACGGAGCCCGAGACCTTTCCATCAAATGCAAAATCGGTTCGTGCGTTCTGGAGTTATAGTGTCAGGAAGGAAAACCCGACTTATTTTTATATAGTACATTTTTTAGAATTAGCATACATAATACTTAGTAATAAGTATTGTATGTTATTCTTCTACTGTATTGTATGTAAGTACAAAAATAAATACCTTGAATGTCGGATTAAATCCTCGTTCTTCGATAATGTCTACCCCAAATGAGGTCATTTGGAAACAACCTTTGTATTTTTGAGTGTTTGCTAGAAAATGTCGTGATTTGGGTGTTTCGCTAAGAAGCAATGAATGCAATGGCTCATAAGGGGACATAACTGACAAGTACAACTATCATTTTCCATTAGAGATATCAAAACAATTATTTTACAATGCTTTTTGACCATATAAGGTGCTACTACTGTTAGTTTTCGTCCAATTATTCTCTTATATTATTTGTATCAAATAAATCAGAGATATTTGAAAATACTACAATTTTTTTACTTAAGAGACAGAAATAAAAACAGAAGTCACAACACAAAACTTTTTTCGACAAATGAACCGAAAATGCTACCACAATGGGTGGTAGAACAGTTTTATTTTACTGTTCAGTGCTTTTACTTGTTTAAGTAAAGAATCTTCAATTTCTTTCAGTATTTCTGAATTAGTTCTTTGTCTGCATCGAGCTGCCATCGCAAGTCTCTTTTTTTGGGCAACCTGTGTTGGATTCAAACCTTTTTTCTCTTTATCTTCTTGAGATTTACCTCCATTTGTAACGGGGGGAAATATAGGCATTAATTGTTGTCTTTGAGAAACTGTGCAATTCTGTTGACGGTCACCTGTTTAACCTCATCTAGATTTTTATCGTTACCAAGTCTCAATTTACTTTTTATTGTACGCTTGAAGATTGGTGGTTTTTTAGCACCTTTCGTTAATAGAGAAGCGGAAGCTGTTTGATCATCTGCAGAGGAGCTGTCGTCAGAACTAAGAAGTCTTTTTTTTGTCCAGCTACTCCTAACAGATATTTGCTCCTGCTTTTCTTCGTTAGAAAAATCGTCATAAATTTTACGCCGAACGTTAGTCGATCGTGCAGTACTAGTTGCAGCTTTGCGAGTATCTGCAATGCGAGGTAAACTTTTTATAGGGAAGGCCGGCGAGGAGCTATAGCGTCCCAATATTGTCACTTCAGCTTCAACTTGAGGAATTTTCCTAACTCTTTCTACAAACATGAATTTTACTACTTGACTCTGTAGTGGTACTGGATATGTACGTCCGTTGTATTTCAAACAGTTGTCACACATTTTAGGAAATCAGCTATGCATTCTTGCCCTGACCAATATTAACTTCAACTTGAGGAATTTTCCTAACTCCTCGCTGGATTCTTCGCCATTTATGATGTTTTCAGATAGTTTCTTTGGACATTTATAGAACATATTCTGCTGTGAGACATATTTATGTTTTCTTATTGATCTCCGCCTTGTAAATCGGTTACTGCGTCCTTTCCGTTTTCTTCTGGACGTTGAATCTTTGCGAACCTTGATAACTTGTTCAGGCAACAACAGTTCCTGAAATTTCTGAGCAATACTGTCCACCGAGTCCTGCAACTCGTTCCTCGTGGCTCCCTTCTCCACTAAACCGTTTACCAGCTTATTTAATGTTAAAATATTCTCGGAAGCATTGGGTGGTAGCTCCCATTTCTTCCAGAGGGCTTCTATGGTTTGCACCTATTCTATTTCTTACGGCATTACCTCGTGCGTACTGCATTGAGCATAATCTAGTGAGACGTTGCAAGATGTTATATTCTGAGACACAATGTTTGTAAAAAATGCCACGAGTTGATCAACCCTACTTGTAGGCGTTGAAGTTTGACATTGAAGTCTACTCTGGCCAACTTTCGGAGGCGTAAAAATTTTAACTATGTCCCTACTCGTTACATTATGGAGATTAATACTTACATTTGTTTCATTCCCAGCTTCTGTTAATTGTTTGGCTTTAAGAAGCCTTCTTTTATCGGATATCTGCTTTGCAGATTTTGTAGGAATAAGTTTTGCCAATTCAGTATTTATGTTTTTAACGTTCGAAAGACGTTCCATGTTTACCAGCAACGTTTGAACTTCCTCTGGAACTTCCTTGGACAGGAACTACTCCTGCCAATCTGCGTGTTCCTTACTTGTGGATGTGCACTCTTTTTATGTTGATTGAGGCCTCGTTGCGACTTAAATGATATTGCACAGTCGCTGGACCTAAATGCTTCTTCCGGCATCACCACTGGCCCTTTCAGTGCGATAGGTGTTGTATCATCCCCTTGTATGTCTTAAATACTCTCTGGTTGTGTGAGTTTGGACCTATGGAGATCTATAAGCACGCGGTTGGCTTATCTGCGATCTGTTAGCGGTATCCAAATCTCGGATTGCTCGATTGCATCCAATTCCTTTGATAGCGTAGATTGCGCCAAAACACGTCGAAGGACCTTTTTGTTATTAATTACTTAATAACAATTTTTTATTTTACTTTAAAGTCAGAAAAGCAGCGAAACACTATTATTTTACAGAAAACATTTATTATACAAATACACTTGACGAATTACAATGATTGATATTTAAATGAATCGCTATTCGTATCGATGCTACGCTGATGTAATTCACTATTAAAAAATATCTTTATAATATTAATTTTATTATATTCTGATTTAATGTTAATTATATTTAAGGATGTTTAGATATGTTTACTGTTGAACGTTTGAGTTAATAATGAATATTTTAATAGTGTCAGACCAGTACATCGATACAAAAGGCGTTTGCCAAGACAGCTGGTTAACCTTGGAACCAGGCTAGTATGCTCTGATACACAATGCCAGTGTACCAAAGATAATGAATTTGTTAGTTTATTCAATAACAAAGCAAAAAAGATAAAAAATATGAAATAATTAAACAATAGAATGCTTAAAGAACATAAAAACTAAAATATAAAAATTAGATTCTAAATGAAATACATTAATGAAGGCAAAATATCTATATTGAAATATAGATGGTGAATGCGTTCATTACCATACTCCCGCGCGTTGAAAATTGAAAGAGTCATCTTGGTTTTCAACTAATGTTCTATGGGTAGCGGAGCGAGATGTCGCACTAGACGCTTTATTTCTCCCTTAGCTGTCTTGATAGTGGCTGCTCGAGCCGTTAAATCATCACTAACACTTAGTTTGACTACCCTACCCAACATCCATTGCGGTGGAGGAAGATTTGACTCTTTGATTAAGACCAAAGCTCCTTGTTGCGGTACAACACCCTTTGACGTTTTGCATTTAGCGAGCTGATTGCAGTGTCCTAGGTAGTCGCTTGACCATCGTTTCCAAAAACTTTGAATACAGTCTTGAAGCTGTGAGAAGCGCTGCATTTGGCTTAACTTGATTGGGGCGTCTTCTGCAGGGGCGATGCTAGTGAGTTGCCGTCCTATTAAGAGGTGTCCAGGTGTGATGGGAATAAGGTCATTGGGATCATTGGAAGCGGGATAAAGAGGGCGAGAGTTAAGTATTGCCTCTATTTGAGTTAACAGTGTATAAGTGTCTTCAAATGTAAAATGATTGTTTTGTATGACACGCTTGAGATGCGATTTGGTTGACTTAATGTTGCTTTCCCATAAACCACCCCAACTGGGTGAATATGGTGGAATAAACTTCCATGTAATAGTTAAATCGGAAGCTACAGTTTGTATCGCTTTTGCATTATCATCATCAGCTAAGAATTTACCTAAGGTCCGGCTAGCTCCCACAAAGTTCGTTCCATTGTCAGAATAAATAGTGGTGGGTTTGCCTCTACGCGATATGAATCTGTTCAAAGCAGTTAAAAAACACTGAGTTGTAAGTTCAGTGACCAACTCCAAATGTATAGCCTTTGTTGCAAAACAGATAAATAAACAAATGTAGGATTTAATTAACCTACTACCTCTGCCATATTTATTTCGGACCATAATAGGGCCAGCATAATCAATTCCAACCATTATCGTCGAGAAATGGATTCAGACAGAGTAATGAGCTTTTGGCTTCTAAAGGCGCGTTACGCTTTAGAGCTTTAAATTCAGACGCGAAATATTCCCTTTGTGCTACTTTGATGAGTGATTGCATAGAAGCTTGCAATTCGGTGACTGATAAAATGCCATTAGTTCTATTTTGCTTGTTTCTGGAATTGTGAATGAAACGTAAACAGTATGCGGTGACTCTATTAAGCGTTCTTAAATTTGAAAATTTGTCGAATATAGAATTTGATTTCACGGTGGAAAAATTCGCCAATATAATTGATTTAGTTTCAGGTAAAAAATTTACAGTGCAATTGCTTTCAGGCCATGCGCTCTCTGATTGAGATAGCCAATCTGGACCTTGCCACCAGAAATCATAATCAACTATATTACTTGCAAGAATACCTCGTGAAATCAAATCTGCTGGGTTATATTCTGAACGAATGTGACGCCATTGTGAAATAGAATTCATGTTTGTTTGGATTTCAGAAACGCGGTTAGCTACAAATGTTTTCAATGTATTGGGTATGCATTTGAGCCATGATAGTACAATGACTGAATCAGACCAAAGAATTATATTATTTATCGGTAAAGAAATTATTGACAACAATTTCTTTGCCATTCTTGACAGCAACAATGCTGCGCATAATTCTAAACACGGAATGGTTAATGTTTTCAAAGGTGATACCTTTGACTTTGAGTGTAATAAAGTCGTTTAGGATATATTATTGTGGTTGGTACTTTTAAAATAAATACAAGCACCATATGCACGTTCTGACGCGTCACAAAAACCATGAATTTCAATTGTTTTGAAATTTTTGATCAATGATTTTCGTGGTATGGATACGTTGTTTAAGCTTGGTAATTGCTTTATTAAAGAAGTCCATGTTTTTACTAAATGTTCTGGAATTTCATCATCCCAGTGTAGCTAGTAACTTGTCGTCTGGATTATCTCTCCAAAGAATCTGTTGAAGGTTTCTTTGGGAGGGGTGCACCAGTACTGGTCGGTACATCATTGCTATATCTGCCACGACCACATATTCGTAATGACGAAATCTAGTTAAAATGGTGAATAAATCGTTTTGAATGGTTGGCCCATTTGCTTGTAACGAATTAAGCGAAGTGTTTGTCGTACTTGACATGGAGCCATCGAAAACTACTCTCAATTTACTCGTAGTGCTGCTTGGTTTTAGTATACCGTGATGCGGAAAAAAATATGGTTCAGATGAATTCTGAATAGGGTTAACAGTCATGTGACCTAATCGTATATATTCATGAATGAATGCAGAATACAGAGATTTATATTGTTTATTTTTATCAAATTTTCTTTCCAATGAAAGAAATCGTTTGGTAGCTGCGGTTTTAGAATCCCTTAAAGCTGATGCGGGCAATTTTAATGGTAATGTGACTACGAATCTACCATCTGAGTCGCGAGTAGTAGTTTTGTTGTAATGATCTTGGCATGCTTGTTCTTCTATAGTTAAAGTGCTACATTCCTTAACAGACTCGATTTCCCAAAACTTGGAAATTTGAGTTTGTAAGGATGTGTGATAGCAATGCGCATGATTGTTGTTAGTAATAGATTTATATTTGGTTACTATCCAACCTAACGAAGTGTTTTGTAAATGTAATCGATTACTGTATAATTTTGTTTTGCCGACGCGTAATAGGTTCCGAAATATATCAGCTCCTAACAATAAATCCACAGATTGTGGTTTGTTAAAACTAGGATCTGCTAGTTTTATGCTATGCGGTATTGATAAATTGACAATGTCCAATGTGATGTGTGGAATTTTGTCGGTTATTTTGTTTATAAGCAGACAATTTACAAATGTTTTGTAATTGTTGGTTGATGAATGTAAATTGATTTTTGCTTGCTTGCTGATTTTAGTTTCGGAGTTACCAATTCCTGTTATTACTACATCCGAATTAGTAGTAGGAACGTTTAATTTTCGTAATAAACTTTTGGTAATGAAGCTTGTTTGACTACCAGAAGCGCGCGAGCGACAATTGTTTTGCCGTTTTTGTCGCTGGACCTAAATGCTCTCGATTTAATTCTTGGTTGATCTTCACATATGTCGTCTTTGTATTTGTTCCATAACTGAATTGGTTGTGAAGGAAAACATGTGGTGATGATAATTGCGAACAGCGTTCGTATTTGGTACGCATTTGATAAAACAACTGAATCCGCAAGTGTTAAATCCCAATGAGAATTGTTCTCCAGCAAACCCAATAGTTGACATGCTTCTCGATATGTTTGGCATTGGTGGCCATTCACAGTTTTCAAATGCGCAAATGATTTTGGTCCACGTACATTTACCAACAGCAGTCGCAAATAAAAACATTCATCATTTCTAGGATGAACAGTATACATGCGACCTAGTGCATCAGTGGAAAACACCTGTTGTCAATCTGGAACTGGGGTTCCTTGTTTGCGACGTTGGAATTTCTTTGTTGATTGATTCCAAGTGTAATACTTGGGCATTTCAACGTACATCATCGTCGCTGCGAATGGATCTGCTTCACACATTGCAAAGAAGCTAGTCAATGTTGTCGATGGTGGTCTCTCAGCTCGTTGTGCCGCATTAACCTCAGTGAAGTAAGTCTTTGACCATTTTCCAAATGCACTGCTAAATGTACAACTGTGGGATATCTTTCATGAATTTGAAATGACAATAATCGCCACAGTGCTTCATTAGTACTGACGTATCTGCCCATTTGGAAGTTGCTGATTTCGTCATTCGCATTTTCCGACGCAATACCAAACACAGCCATGTCGCTGCCTTTTGTGACGTACTTGCACAAATATTTGATTGATTTGGCCGAATGACAACTCTCAACGTTTGCATGTGTTTCGAAAATTCGTGATAGCAGCGGGCAATATGGTACAATGAATTCATTTCCGATCTCAATCTCTTGATTTTTAACTTTAACTTTGATAGTTCGACCATTATCTTCTTTTGAACGCCGACGATAAACTGGATATCCATCGTTCCCTGTGACTGTTTCAGCAACTAACGGTCGCGGATATCGTTTTGTGCACTTTCCATCAGCCATGCAAGGCGATAATGGATTTAATGCACCGCATGGTCCATGCACCATCTGTGTCGTCACAATGTCGTGTAGATGGGGATCAGTGACTGGATCAGGAATTTCAACTGATATGATGTTTACTTCATTTGAATGTAATTTGTTCAGCAACCAAATTAGGATATGAGCATGCGGTAGTCCACGCTTCTGCCATTCCACCGAATACATATAACAACGTGTGTCACCAAAATCTCGATACTTAGTAAGCACATCCATCATAACCTTGAGTTTTTGCTGAAATACTCTGGCGATTATGTCATGGCGATCTTGCGGTTTTTGGCCCGGTTTCAACTCACGTTCAATTTCCGTCCACTTCGGATTGCATGTGAACGTAATAAATAAATCCGGAGTTCCATAATTTCGCACGTACGTCATAGCGTCTTGAGCGTATTCGTGCATGTGTCGTGGGCTTCCGATATAAGATGATAAGAGAATCGTCAGACGTCCAATATTCTGAACATCACCATCTGAATGAATAGAATCACGCAAGTGTATATAGCCCTCAGATCGTAGCTTTGCCTGATTGAATCGGATGAACGCTAAACGTTCGGTCTCGACTTTGACATACATGTCGACAGCGAATTGCTGGAATAGCCGACGGCACTTCAGAATGACATTCTCCTCATGTGTACGAATCATCATACGATACGCATAGTAATTCATTGCGCTTAGATTTTTATTCGTTGATACGCCTGAAAATGCAAAATTAAATGAATTGTTAATAGAAACCAATAATAGCAATAATAGCAATAATTAGTGTGTGAATATTGTACCAGTAATTGGATCGACCATCTTCAACGTGATGTTGTATCCGTCTTGCCCTTGCCAATAAATGATTGGATATTGTAACGCATCGTACAAACGATGTGTCTCGTTTACACGATGCATGATATTGCTTCTTCGCTGAACGACAATGTCTCGCGATTTAGTTGGATCGCCAACAATAATTGCAGCAACATCATTAACGGTGGGTGCATTGAATCTTCGCACATGTTCACCTGTTGGGGTACAATCCGCTCTTATGACAAATTTGTGCGTATCCGATGGCATTCGTTCCAATGCTGTTTTGAACATATTAACCACAGCATTATTAGCGTGAAAAAATGCTTGCAACTGTTCAATAATTCGTCTCTTTAACTGTTGTGTTCCCTGTATATTGCACCGCACATTCAGCTGATCCACCATCGACGAAATGAAATATATTTGCAGAAATTGATGCGGTTCATCTGGTGTTGGCACCATTGAACCATGCAAATGATATGTTTGTCCTTGTATCTGTAATTGCAAACAATCATTTGTTGAAGAATACGGTGTAACTTCTGATCGTGTGATGGTGTAGTCGTCCTCTAGGCATTTTGGACTATGGACAGAGTGGTGAATGTAACCTGAAATGCACGATCCACATAATTTACACAGTTCAACTTACCACCTTAAAGACAAATGCCTGCTGTTGAAATTGAATAAAAATTTGCACAATACACGTGATTGATTTGATGGTTTCCAATTGAAATGTTAGGAAACGAATAACTTATTTTTTAAACTTTTTTTTCACAATTTCACAGTGAACACAATACCGGTTTGTCACATAAAATTAACTGAGCAGAGAACAATGAGTAGCTGTCAAACAATGTATCACGCACCGGCGCCATCTACTTAAAATATTGGTTTGTAGTACATGCTATGTATTAGAGATGGCGCTGTATGTGAAAAAAGATTTTCCCGCTTTTCTGTCGAAATTTTTCCTGAATTTTCTTTGCTATAAACCTCACGGAGCCCGAGACCTTTCCATCAAATGCAAAATCGGTTCGTGCGTTCTGGAGTTATAGTGTCAGGAAGGAAAACCCGACTTATTTTTATATAGTACATTTTTTAGAATTAGCATACATAATACTTAGTAATAAGTATTGTATGTTATTCTTCTACTGTATTGTATGTAAGTACAAAAATAAATACCTTGAATGTCGGATTAAATCCTCGTTCTTCGATAATGTCTACCCCAAATGAGGTCATTTGGAAACAACCTTTGTATTTTTGAGTGTTTGCTAGAAAATGTCGTGATTTGGGTGTTTCGCTAAGAAGCAATGAATGCAATGGCTCATAAGGGGACATAACTGACAAGTACAACTATCATTTTCCATTAGAGATATCAAAACAATTATTTTACAATGCTTTTTGACCATATAAGGTGCTACTACTGTTAGTTTTCGTCCAATTATTCTCTTATATTATTTGTATCAAATAAATCAGAGATATTTGAAAATACTACAATTTTTTTACTTAAGAGACAGAAATAAAAACAGAAGTCACAACACAAAACTTTTTTCGACAAATGAACCGAAAATGCTACCACAATGGGTGGTAGAACAGTTTTATTTTACTGTTCAGTGCTTTTACTTGTTTAAGTAAAGAATCTTCAATTTCTTTCAGTATTTCTGAATTAGTTCTTTGTCTGCATCGAGCTGCCATCGCAAGTCTCTTTTTTTGGGCAACCTGTGTTGGATTCAAACCTTTTTTCTCTTTATCTTCTTGAGATTTACCTCCATTTGTAACGGGGGGAAATATAGGCATTAATTGTTGTCTTTGAGAAACTGTGCAATTCTGTTGACGGTCACCTGTTTAACCTCATCTAGATTTTTATCATTACCAAGTCTCAATTTACTTTTTATTGTACGCTTGAAGATTGGTGGTTTTTTAGCACCTTTCGTTAATAGAGAAGCGGAAGCTGTTTGATCATCTGCAGAGGAGCTGTCGTCAGAACTAAGAAGTCTTTTTTTTGTCCAGCTACTCCTAACAGATATTTGCTCCTGCTTTTCTTCGTTAGAAAAATCGTCATAAATTTTACGCCGAACGTTAGTCGATCGTGCAGTACTAGTTGCAGCTTTGCGAGTATCTGCAATGCGAGGTAAACTTTTTATAGGGAAGGCCGGCGAGGAGCTATAGCGTCCCAATATTGTCACTTCAGCTTCAACTTGAGGAATTTTCCTAACTCTTTCTACAAACATGAATTTTACTACTTGACTCTGTAGTGGTACTGGATATGTACGTCCGTTGTATTTCAAACAGTTGTCACACATTTTAGGAAATCAGCTATGCATTCTTGCCCTGACCAATATTAACTTCAACTTGAGGAATTTTCCTAACTCCTCGCTGGATTCTTCGCCATTTATGATGTTTTCAGATAGTTTCTTTGGACATTTATAGAACATATTCTGCTGTGAGACATATTTATGTTTTCCTATTGATCTCCGCCTTGTAAATCGGTTACTGCGTCCTTTCCGTTTTCTTCTGGACGTTGAATCTTTGCGAACCTTGATAACTTGTTCAGGCAACAACAGTTCCTGAAATTTCTGAGCAATACTGTCCACCGAGTCCTGCAACTCGTTCCTCGTGCTCCCTTCTCCACTAAACCGTTTACCAGCTTATTTAATGTTAACATATTCTCGGAAGCATTGGGTGGTAGCTCCCATTTCTTCCAGAGGGCTTCTATGGTTCGCACCTATTCTATTTCTTACGGCATTACCTCGTGCGTACTGCATTGAGCATAATCTAGTGAGACGTTGCAAGATGTTATATTCTGAGACACAATGTTTGTAAAAAATGCCACGAGTTGATCAACCCTACTTGTAGGCGTTGAAGTTTGACATTGAAGTCTACTCTGGCCAACTTTCGGAGGCGTAAAAATTTTAACTATGTCCCTACTCGTTACATTATGGAGATTAATACTTACATTTGTTTCATTCCCAGCTTCTGTTAATTGTTTGGCTTTAAGAAGCCTTCTTTTATCGGATATCTGCTTTGCAGATTTTGTAGGAATAAGTTTTGCCAATTCAGTATTTATGTTTTTAACGTTCGAAAGACGTTCCATGTTTACCAGCAACGTTTGAACTTCCTCTGGAACTTCCTTGGACAGGAACTACTCCTGCCAATCTGCGTGTTCCTTACTTGTGGATGTGCACTCTTTTTATGTTGATTGAGGCCTCGTTGCGACTTAAATGATATTGCACAGTCGCTGGACCTAAATGCTTCTTCCGGCATCACCACTGGCCCTTTCAGTGCGATAGGTGTTGTATCATCCCCTTGTATGTCTTAAATACTCTCTGGTTGTGTGAGTTTGGACCTATGGAGATCTATAAGCACGCGGTTGGCTTATCTGCGATCTGTTAGCGGTATCCAAATCTCGGATTGCTCGATTGCATCCAATTCCTTTGATAGCGTAGATTGCGCCAAAACACGTCGAAGGACCTTTTTGTTATTAATTACTTAATAACAATTTTTTATTTTACTTTAAAGTCAGAAAAGCAGCGAAACACTATTATTTTACAGAAAACATTTATTATACAAATACACTTGACGAATTACAATGATTGATATTTAAATGAATCGCTATTCGTATCGATGCTACGCTGATGTAATTCACTATTAAAAAATATCTTTATAATATTAATTTTATTATATTCTGATTTAATGTTAATTATATTTAAGGATGTTTAGATATGTTTACTGTTGAACGTTTGAGTTAATAATGAATATTTTAATAGTGTCAGACCAGTACATCGATACAAAAGGCGTTTGCCAAGACAGCTGGTTAACCTTGGAACCAGGCTAGTATGCTCTGATACACAATGCCAGTGTACCAAAGATAATGAATTTGTTAGTTTATTCAATAACAAAGCAAAAAAGATAAAAAATATGAAATAATTAAACAATAGAATGCTTAAAGAACATAAAAACTAAAATATAAAAATTAGATTCTAAATGAAATACATTAATGAAGGCAAAATATCTATATTGAAATATAGATGGTGAATGCGTTCATTACCATACTCCCGCGCGTTGAAAATTGAAAGAGTCATCTTGGTTTTCAACTAATGTTCTATGGGTAGCGGAGCGAGATGTCGCACTAGACGCTTTATTTCTCCCTTAGCTGTCTTGATAGTGGCTGCTCGAGCCGTTAAATCATCACTAACACTTAGTTTGACTACCCTACCCAACATCCATTGCGGTGGAGGAAGATTTGACTCTTTGATTAAGACCAAAGCTCCTTGTTGCGGTACAACACCCTTTGACGTTTTGCATTTAGCGAGCTGATTGCAGTGTCCTAGGTAGTCGCTTGACCATCGTTTCCAAAAACTTTGAATACAGTCTTGAAGCTGTGAGAAGCGCTGCATTTGGCTTAACTTGATTGGGGCGTCTTCTGCAGGGGCGATGCTAGTGAGTTGCCGTCCTATTAAGAGGTGTCCAGGTGTGATGGGAATAAGGTCATTGGGATCATTGGAAGCGGGATAAAGAGGGCGAGAGTTAAGTATTGCCTCTATTTGAGTTAACAGTGTATAAGTGTCTTCAAATGTAAAATGATTGTTTTGTATGACACGCTTGAGATGCGATTTGGTTGACTTAATGTTGCTTTCCCATAAACCACCCCAACTGGGTGAATATGGTGGAATAAACTTCCATGTAATAGTTAAATCGGAAGCTACAGTTTGTATCGCTTTTGCATTATCATCATCAGCTAAGAATTTACCTAAGGTCCGGCTAGCTCCCACAAAGTTCGTTCCATTGTCAGAATAAATAGTGGTGGGTTTGCCTCTACGCGATATGAATCTGTTCAAAGCAGTTAAAAAACACTGAGTTGTAAGTTCAGTGACCAACTCCAAATGTATAGCCTTTGTTGCAAAACAGATAAATAAACAAATGTAGGATTTAATTAACCTACTACCTCTGCCATATTTATTTCGGACCATAATAGGGCCAGCATAATCAATTCCAACCATTATCGTCGAGAAATGGATTCAGACAGAGTAATGAGCTTTTGGCTTCTAAAGGCGCGTTACGCTTTAGAGCTTTAAATTCAGACGCGAAATATTCCCTTTGTGCTACTTTGATGAGTGATTGCATAGAAGCTTGCAATTCGGTGACTGATAAAATGCCATTAGTTCTATTTTGCTTGTTTCTGGAATTGTGAATGAAACGTAAACAGTATGCGGTGACTCTATTAAGCGTTCTTAAATTTGAAAATTTGTCGAATATAGAATTTGATTTCACGGTGGAAAAATTCGCCAATATAATTGATTTAGTTTCAGGTAAAAAATTTACAGTGCAATTGCTTTCAGGCCATGCGCTCTCTGATTGAGATAGCCAATCTGGACCTTGCCACCAGAAATCATAATCAACTATATTACTTGCAAGAATACCTCGTGAAATCAAATCTGCTGGGTTATATTCTGAACGAATGTGACGCCATTGTGAAATAGAATTCATGTTTGTTTGGATTTCAGAAACGCGGTTAGCTACAAATGTTTTCAATGTATTGGGTATGCATTTGAGCCATGATAGTACAATGACTGAATCAGACCAAAGAATTATATTATTTATCGGTAAAGAAATTATTGACAACAATTTCTTTGCCATTCTTGACAGCAACAATGCTGCGCATAATTCTAAACACGGAATGGTTAATGTTTTCAAAGGTGATACCTTTGACTTTGAGTGTAATAAAGTCGTTTAGGATATATTATTGTGGTTGGTACTTTTAAAATAAATACAAGCACCATATGCACGTTCTGACGCGTCACAAAAACCATGAATTTCAATTGTTTTGAAATTTTTGATCAATGATTTTCGTGGTATGGATACGTTGTTTAAGCTTGGTAATTGCTTTATTAAAGAAGTCCATGTTTTTACTAAATGTTCTGGAATTTCATCATCCCAGTGTAGCTAGTAACTTGTCGTCTGGATTATCTCTCCAAAGAATCTGTTGAAGGTTTCTTTGGGAGGGGTGCACCAGTACTGGTCGGTACATCATTGCTATATCTGCCACGACCACATATTCGTAATGACGAAATCTAGTTAAAATGGTGAATAAATCGTTTTGAATGGTTGGCCCATTTGCTTGTAACGAATTAAGCGAAGTGTTTGTCGTACTTGACATGGAGCCATCGAAAACTACTCTCAATTTACTCGTAGTGCTGCTTGGTTTTAGTATACCGTGATGCGGAAAAAAATATGGTTCAGATGAATTCTGAATAGGGTTAACAGTCATGTGACCTAATCGTATATATTCATGAATGAATGCAGAATACAGAGATTTATATTGTTTATTTTTATCAAATTTTCTTTCCAATGAAAGAAATCGTTTGGTAGCTGCGGTTTTAGAATCCCTTAAAGCTGATGCGGGCAATTTTAATGGTAATGTGACTACGAATCTACCATCTGAGTCGCGAGTAGTAGTTTTGTTGTAATGATCTTGGCATGCTTGTTCTTCTATAGTTAAAGTGCTACATTCCTTAACAGACTCGATTTCCCAAAACTTGGAAATTTGAGTTTGTAAGGATGTGTGATAGCAATGCGCATGATTGTTGTTAGTAATAGATTTATATTTGGTTACTATCCAACCTAACGAAGTGTTTTGTAAATGTAATCGATTACTGTATAATTTTGTTTTGCCGACGCGTAATAGGTTCCGAAATATATCAGCTCCTAACAATAAATCCACAGATTGTGGTTTGTTAAAACTAGGATCTGCTAGTTTTATGCTATGCGGTATTGATAAATTGACAATGTCCAATGTGATGTGTGGAATTTTGTCGGTTATTTTGTTTATAAGCAGACAATTTACAAATGTTTTGTAATTGTTGGTTGATGAATGTAAATTGATTTTTGCTTGCTTGCTGATTTTAGTTTCGGAGTTACCAATTCCTGTTATTACTACATCCGAATTAGTAGTAGGAACGTTTAATTTTCGTAATAAACTTTTGGTAATGAAGCTTGTTTGACTACCAGAAGCGCGCGAGCGACAATTGTTTTGCCGTTTTTGTCGCTGGACCTAAATGCTCTCGATTTAATTCTTGGTTGATCTTCACATATGTCGTCTTTGTATTTGTTCCATAACTGAATTGGTTGTGAAGGAAAACATGTGGTGATGATAATTGCGAACAGCGTTCGTATTTGGTACGCATTTGATAAAACAACTGAATCCGCAAGTGTTAAATCCCAATGAGAATTGTTCTCCAGCAAACCCAATAGTTGACATGCTTCTCGATATGTTTGGCATTGGTGGCCATTCACAGTTTTCAAATGCGCAAATGATTTTGGTCCACGTACATTTACCAACAGCAGTCGCAAATAAAAACATTCATCATTTCTAGGATGAACAGTATACATGCGACCTAGTGCATCAGTGGAAAACACCTGTTGTCAATCTGGAACTGGGGTTCCTTGTTTGCGACGTTGGAATTTCTTTGTTGATTGATTCCAAGTGTAATACTTGGGCATTTCAACGTACATCATCGTCGCTGCGAATGGATCTGCTTCACACATTGCAAAGAAGCTAGTCAATGTTGTCGATGGTGGTCTCTCAGCTCGTTGTGCCGCATTAACCTCAGTGAAGTAACCTCAGTGCCGCATTAACCTCAGTGTTTTCTGTTTTTGAATTTCTAATTTTTGAGAAATGTCAGAATTGAATACCTTAATACACATGCAAAATTTCAACTTTCTATCTTTTACGAATTAAAAGTAAAATACAGCAAAAAATGCTCACTTTTTTTTTAGTTTTTCCAAATTTACGGGTTTCCAGGAAATTCAGTGGAAAATCTGGGGACGCTAGAAGTCTTAAATTTTTTTTCTCTTTAAAGTCTTTAAAGTCTCTTTTAAAGTCTAGAGTTTACCCCCGTCGCAAAGTGACGTCTTTTTGGCGTGTATGATTTGAATCCAATAAAATAATTCGTAATTAAATTCCATATTTAACTGTTCTATTTTTAAATTGAAATAATAAATAAACTCGCACATATACATTGACATATATGAATTGACTAAAAAAATATATTTTTTTTATCAAAATAAAAAATATTTTCAATTTATGCGATATTTGACCAACTTTTTTTCAAAATTTGGGATTTTTTTTTTCGATTCGTAAATAAGTTACCAAGGTTAGCCTATATACAAAATTTCAACTTTCTAGCACCATTTTTACTCTCGGCAAATACTGCCCCCAAATAAAATTTTGAATTTTTTTTTTTTTTATTAATAATATACTTAATTATTCTAGAATCCAGAATATGAACTTTCTCCAAAGTTCCCTACCGGGCCCCCGAATTTCTTCAACCCCCCTTTTGCAATTTTTGAATTTCTAATTTTTGAGAAATGTCAGGATTGAATACCTTAATACACATGCAAAATTTCAACTTTCTATCTCTTACGAATTAAAAGTAATACAGCAAAAAGGAGTTCACTTTTTTTTTAGTTTTTTCAAAATAACGGGTTTCCAGGAAATTCAGGGAAAAATCCGGGGACGCCAAAGGTCTTAGAATTTTTTTCTCTACGAAATAGGCAATTTTCAAAAACTTCCCTGGAGCCGTTTTCGAGATGCCATACAAAATTTGAACCAAACATATAAACATACTAGCTTTTACCCCCGTCGCAAGCGACGTTTGTTTTTTGTGAGTGGCTTGAATTTCAAGTCAAAATTTAATTCCATTTTTAAATTTTTCGGCTATGAAAATTAGGTCGTGCTATTAAACTTTTTACTCCATAACGACCACCCCATTTTGTTTTTAATTTTATATCACGATGTTTTCTAACATTTTCCATTGTCTTACCAAATACACTATTATTCATTAATTTATACAAGTTTTTTTCAAAATCATTGGTAGCCATTTTTCTTTTTTCTGTATTTAAATCGATATAGTTTTTTAGCCACGGTGATTGACTAAATTTTAAAACTCGATGTATTTTTGATACTTGCACTCCTAAATGTATACATTGCTTTAAATTACTATAATGAATTATATATTTCTCCTTATCATATAAAGTAGTTAAAAGTTTTTTATGTTTACTTCCCGGTGGAATACAATGCTCAGGACAAAGCGGTAAATCTTTATGGAGATTATGTAAACTTTGAGGATAAGTTAAATCTACTTCTAAAATGTAACCAGTATTGCTAGTTTCTGACAAATTGCATATAGTATTACTTATTTCCAATATTTCTTGGTTGTTTAACCATTTAAAATATCCATATGGTAGGAATTGAGACATTGCATGACCGTATAAGTTATTAACATCCAAATACATTAGATATTTAGAAGGTAATTCAGGTTTATACTTTTCATTCATGTATTTGTTATTGGCCTCTGCATATCTGTTTGAACATTGACTTATACCACCTCTGATACCCTTCTCTATAAATAGCCACATATTTATATCAGTAAACAATTCAAGTTTAATTTTTGTTATTTTTAACATAGAATCCCAAGATAACCCTGGGGCAGAAACATAATGCACTGGATCTAATTTATACGTGTCTAAACAATTATCTCGAAAATTTTCAAATATGTCACAAAGTAATAACACATCGGTTTTTAAGTACAAATCTGAATATTCACCAAGTGTTTTGATATGAAATGTATTCCATACATCTTGTGCATGTTTGTAATCTACATCAGATAAGTTACTATCATTTAATAAATTAAAAAAATTATCCTGAGGTGGTAAAGCTGTCTCATTTAACTTTTCCCAGGAATTTATATAATCATAAGGAAATACACCTTTTTTACTTAATAAAGTAAATTCTTCATTGCTTAAATTGTTAAATTCTGATTTTAAATTTTTTAGTTTATTATTTGGTAAATAAGATGCTAAATTACTTAAAGAACTAGCCATAAATCGATATGAATCAATAAATCTTAATGAAATATTAGTTCCATACACATATTTCGTAAATGAAATATATTTTTCTATATTAATTGGTAGCACAGAGGTTCTTCCACTTATTCCGGTAGCTAAATCAATTATTATAAAATGTGAATCATAAGATGATAAATTGTGAAAAATTATTGGAATCACATAACTTTCATTATAATTTAAATTACATTCATTATGAGCTGGTCCTCTATAATTTCCTGTTAAATGACAATGATCTCGAACACGGTCTTGTTGCAACGGTTTTTCACATATATGACAATTTATTGCATTTAAATATTCCATCTTTTGTTGAGCCGTCAATGTTTTCATTGGTAATACATTTTTTATTATATCCTCAACATTATAAGCAATCTCTTTTAATTCATTTACAAACCACTGAACGCAATCTTCACCACGATAACTATTATAATAAGATTTAGAGTCATCATATGAATATTTTACATAATATCCAACGCTATGTGCAATATGTGTTTGATATACCCCCTTGGTTTCAATATTTGTCACATTACTATCCAATATACTTTCAAAGTCTGCATAAATAACACATGCATTTCTAATTTTTCTCTTAAAGTTTTTAAACTCAAGTATATTAGAATTTTCAACTGGCATTATCGGTTTAACTGGTCTCAGTCCTAATCCAACACAGTCTTGTAAATGTTCCTTAAACTTGCACTCATATCTAAAGAAATGTAAACATCGATCACATATAAATTTCTTACAATTTGTTTTTGAAAGTTGATTACTAACAAGTCTTGATAAATTCTTTATCCAACAAAAATGAAATTTTATTTTTTTGTCACATTCCTCATTATTACTTTCAACAACATCTTCTTCATCCTCTTCTTCTTTTTCTTCTTCTTCATCTTCTACTTCATAATCACTTTGAATCATTAATAAATGTATATGTTTACTTTCATATATTTTACTTACATATACAGGAATAGTTACAAATGTTTTCTTGCTCTTTTTTAAAATATACACATTTATTGTTATATTATTTAGTTTTTCAAATTTTGAAACTTGTGATAACGTCATTGGAAATTTAATACCATTTAAATTAAGACAATTTACATATCTCTTATAAGACGATACTTTTTCAGCATTATATTTTGCTGGATAAAGCGCTGATAATACTGCCCATACAAAACATTTATCATCCTCATTCTGAACATTTATTACAGCCTTTTTTCGTTTTATTTCAACTGGTAAGTCAATAAATGATGAACAATAAAATGGAACAAATTGATTTATATTTACTATCATATTCACTATTTTATATAGAGCCCATCCACTTTGATTTTCTTGAAAAGTTTCTAAATCTTTTAATACAACATCAATAACATTTTCCTTATACCAATGTTTTAAATCTGTTGATACAAAAATTTCATTATTTTTAGTATTAAAATATTTGTATTCAAATATATGTTCTTCTTCTTTAGCTGATGGTAAAACAAATTCACCACAAAATATTACGTTAACTTTTAAAGCACTACATTTTTTTAAAGCATTTTTAATTCTAGATGCAAACATATAAAATGCATCGTTTAAAAATTGTAATGGATCAATATGATTTAAATTATTTAACACTCCTGTTCTAACACGTCCTTTAAATGATGAATTTATTTCCTGCCATTTAATCCGATCACTACGTTTTATACTATTTATAGTTCCTCCTCCTCCAACTTTTTGTTTATTTTCTAACAATGTTTGAAAATATTTTAAGACACTTATATTGCTTTCAATGCTTCGCTTATATCCAATTGAATAGGTATTTTTATTATTTCTTAATAACTTATTTAACAACTTTATATTTATTTTATTATAATCAGACCACTTTTTCCACTGAATACTTAAATAATTTGAACTATTCAAATGTTCAATAATTGTTCACATATGCTTAATAATCTTACAACCGTTATCCATTTTAAATTATATATTTCAGTTTGAAAATCAAAATATAAATCACAATTGTTTTTAAAAGTTCATTTATTTATAGAATTTTACATAAAAAATATGCATTAATCACTATGTTATACTTTTACAATTTCGTCATCAGAGTCTAACACTTGTACAGTTTCATCGTCCGAGTCTAATATTTCAATAACTTCACTATCACTCTAATTAGAACTAATAATAAGAAATACGCTTTGCATAAGAATAATTTATATCCAAAGTTCTCATGAGAACATGTGTTTTATCAGGTTTTTTTTCTGGTGAATTCGTGGTCTTACGAGTGCATATAAGATAAAATTTCTGGTGAATTCGTGGTCTTACGCTCACACAGTTTAACACATGTGCTGCTTGCAAATTTCTGGTGAATTCGTGGTCTTACGAGTGCATATAAGATAACAAGGAATGCGCTTGTATCCAAAGTTCTCACACAGTTTAACACATGTGCTGCTTGCAAATTTCTGGTGAATTCGTGGTCTTACGAGTGCATATAAGATAACAAGGAATGCGCTTGTATCCAAAGTTCTCACACATAAATACACTGTTATAAATAATTTACCACTGTTATTGTAATAGTTATTGTTATAATCTATGTTTAACAATCCTTAAGAATATATATCACAAATTATACTATAACCTTTCATATTATACCCCACCATGTGTAATATAACGTCATTATAACATACTAGCTTTTACCCCCGTCGCAAGCGACGTCTGGTTTTTGTGTGTGGCTTGAATTTCATGTCAAAATTTAATTCCATTTTTAAATTGAAGTAAAAAATAAACTCGTCTGATACTATTTTTACGTATAATAACAAGTTTCTATTTTTTCACTTTTTCTATTTTTTATATTTGGGGCTGTTAACTATTTTCCCCTATACCTCTCACTTCTGTTCGATTTCACAGCACAACAAACGCACCAAAAATCAATCCAATTCTACTACTGAATGTAATTTGAATATCTGACTTATAGAGAACTATTTAGCTTCTATTTAATATTCTACATGCAAAATATCATCGTTGTACCTCTATATTGTTCTTATACTCGGTTTATCAACCCCCCCCCCCCCCACTTTAATGTTGCACATAAGAAAATGTAGTTCTTTTTATATTTTCGTAATAAATATGTCAATCTATATCTGCATACTAAATTTCAGCTTTGTATTTAAATTTTAGCATTAGTACCCCCCACATACCACCGCTACTGAACAAGTTTGTTAAATTTTAGCACGAGGATCTATTTTATTTGTATCTAAGAATATATATTCTAAACTATAGCTTTTCATCTCCATATATTTCAAATATCTGGTTTTTGGCCCCCAGCGCCCGCCGCCTCTGGAAAGTTGCAAATTTCTATAGTGTGTCTTTAATGACACTCTATATATGGCCCCCGTTCCAAATTTTAACGTTCTAGCTCTGTTGCGACATTGCCCCCAAAAAATCACGCCGCTACTGAATTAAAATTTTGGTAATCCAATTATTGGCAAACATGCACAATTAGTGTCTTAATACATACCCAAAGTTTTAATACTTCTTTTTCAATATTTCTGGCTTTTATTGTCTCAACTCCCGCCGCCACTGGAAATTTGGGGCTGTTTATTTTTTTTCATTAATTACTGTCTACAGCGAGCCTACATATTAAATTTGAACGTCCTAACTCTATTCTAACTTTGCCCCCAGAAATTCGCGCCGCTACTGAACTCAAATTTCAAATTTCCAAGTATCGGAAAATGTGCACAATTATGATCTCAATACACATACCAAATTTCAGTTTTCTCTCTTTTCTAGTTCGTCAGGTATTAGCAAAATTATTTTTTCGAATTTTTCAGTTTTTCCAAAATTACGGGTTTCCAGGAAATTTAGGGAAAAATCCGGGGACGCCAAAAGTCTTAGAATTTTTTTCTCTACGAAATAGGAAATTTTCAAAAACATTGATGGAGCCGTTTTCGCGCTGCCATACAAAATTCAGTACCAAACATATAAGATCATAAGAATATAAACAAACAGTTGGAACATTATAATATAGGACTAGCGCTTTGCCCCGTCGCAAAGCGACGTGTATATTATTAGTTTGATTTAAAGTTAATAGAATAATCCTAATATTGTTTTTAAATGTATTCAATTTAAAACTGTAAATACTTGATTTGAAAATATGTTTGTTTCCATTAAAATCAAAAATACTATATAATTTGGTTAATATTTTGAATCCTAAAAAAAATAATTTTGCTTGCATAAAGAAATTAAACGTTTTTTTAGTTCAAGTTGCGATAGTTTGGAGGTGAATCATATTTGGAAAAGTTGTTAAATAGTTGTGTAAGATAATTTTTCTAAATCAGTCAATTTATCTGTAAAAGTATGTTTATAATGTAGTCAAATTAGATTTTAAGTTCTTGTTCTTTAGTTAGGTTTCACATTTTTAGTCATAAGAGAAGAAATTAATTTATGTAAATTTATATTATGTAAGGTATATACTATAAGAATGTAGTGCCCATCGATAAAAATAATAAATAAATAAATAACTAAATATCCCGTAAATCAACATCCCGTGAAGGTTAGGCATACTAAATATATCCAAATTAATACTATAATAATACTAGCTTTTACCCCGTCGCAAAGCGACGTCTATTTAATATATATTATTTGAATTTCATAAAGTAATACGTAATTTCATTTTAAATTTTTCATATTAAAATTAGAAAAGCACTGTCGCTATTTTTGAGATATCATACTTGTACATAAAATGAATAAATATTTTAAAATGAAAATGTTGTATTTCATCTTATAATATGATCTTCTACTTTAAAATTGCTTATTGGAACAAATATTCTACAGGATTTACTTATTATATCATATCAAAAAAATTTAAAATTCTAGTTTTATAATAATTTTTAAATGTTTCATAATTAAATTTAAATATTTCTGTTAAATATATTAAATATAGATTTATATACATCGTCTTCATTTTTCGTACACTTTAATATACATAATTAAAATTATTTCTTCATTGACCAGTAAACAGTATTCTTTGTATTTTTTATGTTGTTATCATTTTTGTTGTTTCTTCATAAACGTATAGCTATTAACGCACTGTCGTTTCAGATTGTCATGCCTTAATCGGTGTGGATATAACATCTTCTGTGATAGTAGGACAGTAGTCTTCTGTGATATTGGCGGTTATTATCTCATTACTATTCCAGGTTTAGCATTTTAAATAGTAGCACTTTATTATTCCCCTCCTAAAAGAAGCATTCTTAATAAATAAATAAAGAAAATATACTGAATGCAAAACAAATAAATTATGCACTTACAGTTTGTACATGTGATGAACAGCACTAATATCTGCTTCATTGAATTGTTTATCAGAATAATAGATAATGAATTTCCCGTAAGCCGGGTCTTTGTTGTATTTTATAATTATACACGATCAACTAAAATAAATAAATTTATTTTATTCTAATTTGCTGAACTTCTTATTGCCACGGTCCTTTTTTCGCTCTGTAAATTACAATAACATTAATTTACATCGTACTTGCATGATCGTCTTAAACAACATGAAGAATATATTGTATTTATTTTTAATAAAAGGATAATATAGAATAGTAATAATGTTTGTAGTAGTTATTTCACAAAAATTAAACACAAAAATAATGTTTTGCAACATCAAACGTATTAATTCATTTGTTTAAAAATCTATTTAAAAAGCATAATACCTGAGAATGTTATGTTAGCATTTTAAAGAATCTCAGCATAATGATATGATTGTATCATCATGATGATATATATAATTGTGTCATAAAGGTATTTTAGGTTACTTTTTAACGTATTTCAGACAAATGATTCTTCCATACTGGTAGGTCTAGACACACTTTATACACTTCTTAGTTGCAAAGACCTAAAACTTAATATGTACTATATTAATATTAATATTTAATGTTAATTATTTGTAATAGCAATATTCGTATTAATAATTAATAATATGAAAGCATAATTTATAATTTAAAAAGGAAATATTCTTTTTAGTTAATTTATCTGCAAACGTTGTAATAAAAATACTGATCTGGTAACAATTATTACACATTAGACTAAACTTAAAAATGTATTACGATTAATGATTTGTAAATAAGAGTATTTTTCTAAACGTTATCAAATAAATCATGCGACAACACCAGCGAGCAGGTAAAGAATATGAAACAAATTTTTAAAATATATTATTCATATGATAATTTAGCATGCATGTAGTTATGTAGAAGTTATTTCAATATGAATATGACTGAATTTTATAAATTTGAAACTTCGTTGTCGGGAGAGGAGAGGACCAACATTGGATTATAAATAGGAAAGAATTCATAAAAGGATATGTGGTAATCTGAAAACAATTAAAATGTCAATAACATACAATATAATATATATAACACTTACATCTTAAAGTTAATAATAAAGTAATAATGAGTACTTAAATAATAAATCTCAATTATACCTATCTAAAAGCAATTAAATGATAATCTCACTCTCCCGACCAGAGTATTTGTTTAACAAATGATTGCTAAAAGAAGAATACGGAAAGAGAATTTAAAATTTAAGAACACTACTATTTGGCTTGAAAACAATGAAATATAACACTATTACATTTAAAACACGAAAAGCAGGTAAAATGGCAAAGAGTACATCACTTCGTACGCACGATATAATATATATAACACTTTCATCTAAGGGTAAATAATAAAATAAAAATGAGAACTCAAATAATAAATCTCAATTATACCTATCTAAAAGCAATTAAATGATAATCTCACTCTCCCGACCAGAGTATTTGTTTACCAAATGAAAGCCAATAGAAAAATACGTAAAGAGAATCTAAAATTTAAGAGTAAATAATAAAATAATAATAAGAACTTAAATAATAAATCTCAATAATACCTATCTAAAAGCAATCAAATGATAATCTCACTCTCCCGACCAGAGTATTTGTTTAACAAATGAAAGCCAATAGAAAAATACGTAAAGAGAATCTAAAATTTAAGAGTAAATAATAAAATAATAATAAGAACCTAAATAATAAATCTCAATAATACCTATCTAAAAGCAATCAAATGATAATCTCACTCTCCCGATTAGAGTATTTGCTTAACAAATGAAAGCCAATAGAAAAATACGTAAAGAGAATCTAAAATTTAAGAGTAAATAATAAAATAATAATAAGAACTTAAATAATAAATCTCAATTATACCTATCTAAAAGCAATTAAATGATAATCTCACTCTCCCGACCAGAGTATTTGTTTAACAAATGAAAGCCAATAGAAAAATACGTAAAGAGAATCTAAAATTTAAGAGTAAATAATAAAATAATAATAAGAACTTAAATAATAAATCTCAATTATACCTATCTAAAAGCAATTAAATGATAATCTCACTCTCCCGACCAGAGTATTTGTTTAACAAATGAAAGCCAATAGAAAAATACGTAAAGAGAATCTAAAATTTAAGAGTAAATAATAAAATAATAATAAGAACTTAAATAATAAATCTCAATAATACCTATCTAAAAGCAATCAAATGATAATCTCACTCTCCCGATTAGAGTATTTGTTTAACAAATGAAAGCCAATAGAAAAATACGTAAAGAGGATCTAAAATTTAAGAGTAAATAATAATAAGAACTTAAATAATAAATCTCAATTATACCTATCTAAAAGCAATTAAATGATAATCTCACTCTCCCGACCAGAGTATTTGTTTACCAAATGAAAGCCAATAGAAAAATACGTAAAGAGAATCTAAAATTTAAGAGTAAATAATAAAATAATAATAAGAACTTAAATAATAAATCTCAATAATACCTATCTAAAAGCAATCAAATGATAATCTCACTCTCCCGACCAGAGTATTTGTTTAACAAATGACTGCTAAAAGAAAAATACGTAAAGAGAATCTAAAATTTAAAGCACTATTTGGGTTAAAACTGATAAAATAAAACATCATTACTTATAAAACACGGAAAACAGGTGAAATCGCAAAGAGTAAATAATTTCGAACCGTAAAGACGATGGAAGGTTTTTAAGGTTAATAGTTTAATTAAGTAAAAATTAATGTGAACTATATAATAAAAAAATAATGAGAACTTAAAAAATAAATCTCAATTATATCTATCTAGAAGCAATTAAATGATAATCTCACTCTCCCGATTAGAGTATTTGTTTAACAAATGACTGCTAAAAGAAAAATACGTAAAGAGAATCTAAAATTTAAGGACACTATTACTTGACTTGAACATGATGAAAGATTATATTATTACTTATAAAACACGAATAGCAGATTAAATAGCAAAAAGTAAATAGTTTCGAATAATTTGGAGGTATCTATTCTAATAGAAGTACATTTTTATAAACTACGTTAGATGTAAATATATCTTTTTTTGATTTAGCAACAGAAGTTAATGTTTCAATTTTTAAGTTATTGGATGATTTAACCCTTAAAAACGCGACATATAATTGGCCATGGGTAAAAACTGGTTCCCGTAATAAAACACCTACTTTTTCAAAAGTTTGACCTTGTGATTTATTTATTGTCATAGCAAATGCTAATCGAACAGGAAACTGAACTCTTTTAAGTATAAATGGAAGATTTATATCAGAAGGAGCTAAAACTATTTTAGGAATAAGAGCGCGATCACCAGTGTGACTTCCAGTAATTATTTCTGCATCTATTACAGATGTATATATATGTTTTACAATTAAACGGGTTCCATTACAAAGTCCACTATTAGCATTCATATTTCTTAAAAGCATTATGATTGCACCTATTTTTAAATTTAATTTATGTGGAGGCATACCTGATGGTGTCAAACTATTTAAAAATTCTACTGGGAAATGATTTTGCTCTGTATCAGAATCAGTTGAAACAGAGTCATGACTTAAAAAACAAATTTGTTCACCATCCAATAAATTTAAAACTTTTTCATTAATCTGTAAAGTGTCTTCATTTAAAGGACATAAAATTACGCGAGATTTTAATTCATCAAGAGTAACTAAATTAATGTCGCCGTATATTTCATCTACTAACGGTTTGTCAGAAATGAATTTATTTGGAATTTTAACCATGTTTACTACACTATCTGGACTATCATTAATTAGTCCATCTCCTAGTTGTAATAACCATGTTTTAAAATCGATTTCTTCTTGCGCAACTCTCATGTTAATAGTCAGATGCTTAATTTTGAAAAGTGACCATAACCTACTATTTTGAATACACGTTGAAACTATATCTGCAACCGTTCCGCGTTTAACAACAGGAAGACATTGTCGAAAATCTCCTCCTAGTAAAATGATTTTATTTCCAAATGGCTTATTATTTTTCATTAAATCGCGAAGGCACATATCAACTACATCTAAAGCAAAGTAAGGCGCCATTGTAACCTCGTCCCATATAATTAACTTAGCTGACTTTAATAATTTCCCATCAATAGAGTTGTGCCTTATGGATGAAGTTGAATTTCCATCTAGGGGAACCGGCAATTTAAACTGCGAATGGATTGTTCTACCTGATTTTAGTAACATAGCTGCTATTCCTGTCCAAGCGACAGGTATAGCAGTTAATCCCACTCCACGTACGACGTGTAATAAAGTAGTATATAGAAATGTTTTCCCAGAACCACCCGACCCATGAATAAAGAAATATCTTTGCTCTTCATTATCGTTGTTTATGCAAAGCATTATTTCATCAAATACGTTTTTCTGATCCGAATTTAATTGACTTCTAAAATTAACCCCTTGCTCAAATTCTTCTGTTTGGTTAAATGTTTCCCTAACTAAAACTACATTTACATTTCGACATTCCAGAAATCCAAAATCAGTATAATTGAAATTATGTAATTTAAAAATATCAATGATATCATTGATAGCTAACTGTTGAGCAGTTTGTTGGTTATAAGTTAAACTATAATCCTCGCATAAAGTTACTTTATGATTATCCCATAATAAGTTAGGATCGCAGGGTTCGCAAAAAATACAAATAAAAGCAAATAGCTGTCGTAGCTGTTTCGGCATTTTACAAATTGAAGCATCATCTAAACAACGATCCCATTGAGTAACATCATTCAATAAACCTAATTGTTTTGCTGTTTCGTGGAAAGTGGAATATTCGATTCCATTGAGAGTTCGCAAGTCTTTGAAACATGTAGCGCCGCGTACATGAAGCAACAATAACCTTAAATAAAACCTTTCACCTTCTTTAGGACTAACACTATACATTCTCGGAATTATCAAATGACTTATGCGCTGTCTTAAAGTCCATGTCTTTTTGCGATCAAAAATGTAATGTTCAGGTATTTCTGTATACAAATAAATTTTAGCCTCTAGCGATGTTGAATTTAATTTAAACCAAGCCGTTAATGTAGTTTCTGAAGACTTTGCTAATGCAGATTCTTCATTTCCTTCGGTAAATAAAATATTTTGTTGGTTTTCTAAATGAACTGCTAACCTATAAATAGTGTGTGTTTTATATTGCAGGTCGAATGCAAATATTCTCCACATGGCTTCTGGTGGGGAAACATATCGCGCGTCTAAATAAAATGAAACTTCATCCCAGTCTAATTGTGCTTGTCCTTCAGATGTTATTTTAACATTGGCACAATCATGGCCTTTATAGATATATTTAAATAAATATTTTACGCTTTTAACCGAAGCGCAAATTTCAACATTAATGTGGCATCTATATTTCAAGGAAAGGAATCTATTGTATGGTACAACCCATCTATTATCTACTGTATGTTTTATAGTGCCTTTTGCCGTATAAAAATCTATTTTTGAATTATTATCCCGACGTCTGTACAAAGGGTATCCGTTGCTGTTATTTAAAGTGGAAGCTTGAAATGATTTTGGAAAATCTTTACTGCATTTGTTGTCTTTCATGCATGGAGCGTTTAAATTATAAGGTCCACATGGTCCGTGAATCATACATTTCTTGACCACATCAAATAAAATGGGATGAGTTTTACTATCTGGAATTTCTGCAGATACAATTTTATCAATAAGTTCCGTATTTCGAATTTTATTTTGGTTATTTAAAATTATTAGAATATGAATGTGAGGTAAACCGCGTTTTTGAAATTCAATAACAGAAACGATAGCTGTTACCTTACCGAAAATATGTCTTTTCAATAGATCGTCAAAGAGTTCTTTCACTTTTAATTGAAATACCCTAACAACTAAATCGGGACGATTTTCGGTTCGTTGATTATTAAGTAAATTACTTTTAATTTCTGCCCACTCGGGATTACATGTCATTGTAATAAACAAATCTGGTGAACCATATTTACAAATAATTCCCATAGCATCAAGATAATGTTGTGACATGCTACGTGGACTTCCGACAAAGGTACTTGGTAAAATAACCATTCTGCCAGGTATTATTCCTTCATTAATGGATTTATTTTTGACATAATCTGTGAGACCCTGATACATTTCTGACCGCAATTTCTTTTGCGTATTTGCGTTGCGTATGAAATTAAGTCTATTACCTTCGATTTTAGAATACGCGTCAACAATATACTGTTGAGTAAGTTTTCCGGCACTAAGAAATGGATTAAAAGAGCCCGTGCATCTAAGTTTATAAGAATAAAATTGCCGATGAGAAATTCTTCTTGCTAATGAAACATTTAGTAAATGTTCCGAATGACCGAGTTCACCGGTTGGACATAACAGCGGATAAGTCATTGGATCGCAATTTTCATTAAGAATATTTATGCTACGTAGAATACCATCTTTTTGATAGACACAAATGTCTCTATCAGAAGGTGGTAATCCATCCTTACTCGTAAATATTAATGCTACTTCATTGGTAGACGGAACGTTGTATCGCCGTGGATCTTTTGCGAGTTGCTGTACAATGTTCATCTGCACACCAAAAGGATTTCTCCCTTCCAAGTTAGCTTTTATAACCTCCTCTCTTTCTACTTGAGCCATCATTTTATAGGCAGCAGCGTAAGGATTTATTTTTCTTATTAAAGAATCCAATTGTTCAAATAGCTGCCTCAAGCATTTACGATTAACATCGCCTTGCATTCTATTACATATGGCCTCATCAGGATCTAGAATATACAATTGACCATAGTTTGGATGTTTACCTTCCATAGGGTGTGCTGATGATATTCTATGGTAAACTTGGCCACATATCCTGAAACAGTACGGCCCACGTGTGCCTGGACGGTGATCAATATGTGCTCCAAATGAAGCAAATGCAAGGGAACTATTGTAGTTTCTAATGTTATCCATAAAATTAGCAGAAAGAGGGTGCATATTTGTCATTAGTTCCATTAACAGCTCTGGAAAGGGGTTAGAAGAGTTCGGAATTGAAACTTTGCCTTTTGAACAGCATAACGAAAATTTCCCATCTGTTGGCTTTTCATTTTTGAAATGAGTTGCTTCGCAAAATTGACAGATAACGTTCATAAATCCACAGTTATGTTGTATTATAAGTGCTTCATCGTCTATTTCTTGAAGTGCTGTGCTGAATGTTTGTTGCGATATGGATGGTGCAATATTTTGTGTTTCCTTTTTTCTTTGTGTTACAAGTTCTAACGGTTTATCTAATTTGCTTTGCTTTTGCAAAGCTATATTATTTAATCTATTGCGTTTTGTCTCTTCTTTTTCACTGGCTAACCTAATTCTTTTGCGAAATAATATTTTTTTTTTTCTTCTGTCTTTTTCTTTTGTACTTTCCTGTAACAATCGCTTTTTGTTTATTAAATTCTGCTTATTTAGACGAACTTGTCTTGCGTGACTTGTTTCCAAAATAAATCTCTTCTTAAAAGCTGCTTTCAGTTTCTCTAGTCTTGTTCTTCTTTTGTCGGGCGTTTCTATTCGAAATCTTTTGCTATCTCTCAACGCCTGTTCTTTTAAACGAATTTGTTTTAACTCACTTGTTTCGCTGTCTTATTTCTTTTCAAAACATGTCTTCAGTTCTTTTAATCTTTTTTGCCTTTCACCTTTAGTTTCTTTACTGAAATTATCCCTATTTCGTAAAATCTGTTTTTGTAAGCGTTTATTTTTGTCTTCATCACATTGAGACTCCAATATTGTTTTCCTTCGTACACATTCGGCTTGTTTCGCCTTTTTTAAGAGCCTTTCACTTTTTCTTGTTTTTAATATAGTACATCGTCCTTGGTTTTCTTCTATTGATAATACTGTATCACTAACTTTTTCTAATTTATTTAACTGCACATTATAATCACTTACTAAAATATCACATGCTACATTATCACATATTACACCATCACTCTTTATATTGGCACTTATTTCACTAATTTCACTGGTAAACTTTGAGTAAGAATATTCACAAATTTCTGAAATATTAATATCACCTTTAATACTTGTTATGGTAATTGGGTTAATTGTAAATAATAAAGAACCCGCAGAATTCCGAAAATTGCATTTAATCAAGTCGACTAAATCAGTTACATATTTATAACACAGAAGTACTGCTTTGCCATTAGAATTTGAAGTAGATTGTCCCTTTAAACCCCTGGAATGGGAATCAAAGATCCAAAAAAGACTGGTATGTTTAAAGATTGCAAATGTTTGACTGCAAGTAGTGAATAGCCCGTTGTTGTATTTTTCAAAATATTTTTCTAAAAAGTCTCCTGTTAATATATTAAGATCACCTTGTGCAGTGTTCATAAGATCATGACTAATTTTACATGTACCATTACCAATCGATATAATTGGATTAATCTCTTCGATCAGTAAAAATGGGTGACAACCGGGTTTTAAATTTTTTCGATAACAATTGTCTCCTAGTATTAAAATATAATCTAATATGTGAGTGGTCCAGTTATTTAATGCAATTAATGCATGTATACATATACTGAATGTAGCTATTGCCGTACATTGAGAATTTTTCGGAAAATGTGTAAAAATATCACTTCCTTGATTAAAATTAGCTTGCACTATTTTATAAGGTTCTGGCAATTTGAATTCAGTTACACCTAATTCAGAGACATTAAGATTTGGAGAACTATAAATGGAAGTTGTAACGATTTCCTCAATGTTTACAGAGTTAGTAGAATTATTTATTTTTTTTAATGTTTTATTATCTATAGTGCTTAATATACTAACAGGAACAATAGAAAATTGAGTGTTTTTACAGTTACTAAAATTAAATTTAATCAAATTTATGACATCAAGAAGATCTTTAAAGCACAAAAGAACAGACTTTCCATCTCTCTCACAAACAATTTGTCCTTTAATACCTCTTGGATGTGAATCAAATACCCAAAATAAATCAGATTCCTTAAAAATGACAAAGGTCTGATCACTAACTGTAAATAATTCATTTTTATATGTATCAAAAAATGACTTTAAAAAGGAAACTGTTAACTCTCTTGTTTCTGTATTTACATTTCTAATGTCGCCCCAATGGGTTTTTGTGTTATCATAATATACGACGTATGTGTTTTCTTTTAAGGAGATGTTCTTTTTGACTTTATCAGGTAATAAGAATCGGTGTTCGTTTCCTAAAGAATTGTCTAAGTAACACTGATCTCCAAGTATTAAAATAGAATCTAATGTATCTGAATCCCATGTATTTAACGGCGTAGTTTCGTTAACACATATTGCAGCAACACTGCAACTACTACATTGTAGACCACGTGTCGTTTTACTAAATCTTTTGTCAAATTGATTAAAAGTACCTCTAACAATTGATATTGGCTTTTTTAATTTATTTGAATTGGACCTTAAAATCTTAATATGATCAGACGAAATCCGCTTTTTCCTACCACAGCCAAATAATGATTTAGACATGTTGTAGTAGAAGTAAATAAATTAGCTATATATATTATAAAATAAAATTTAAAGTGTTACCTAAACTATTATTATAAACAGGTAAAAAGGATAAAAAAGAAATTGCAATTTTGATCAATAATTCATATTAATATAAATATTTGTATAGATAAATATACTTAGCTCCTTAGAAGATCTCTGTGATGTAACATATGCCTCAGAGGAATAAGGTCTCTAGTATATTGTAATATATAGCTATATATTTTATAAATATATAACCAATGCAGAGATATGCAGTCTTCTAAAATGAAAAATCAATACGATAATGAATAACAAAGATAAATAAGTAATACTACTTCTACTATATACTAAATAAGTAAGACTACTTATGGCAGAAATTTAAGGTTACATAAACAGATTTTTAAAATATTTATTAATAAATGAAAAGAACAAACCAGTATTGACAATCGATTTACTAAGTACAACACTAAAAATTCAGTAATCTGAAAATAAATAAAATAGAATAAACAAATTTGGCCTAACATAAGAGAAAATAGGATATTACATAACTTATAAATATCGGTAAATCATTACACATAATATTAACTATGTAGTGACAGATGTAACTATTTAAATTTAAAAATGTGTTGTAATGTTTGTTATTTTTAAAGTAAATGATACACCAAGAAGGTTGAGCGTATAATACATAGCATGTATATAGCTGTTTCATCAAAAAACTTTAGTTCTTTCAAATTACAACAAAGAAATTATTTATTAACATATGTCAGATTACAATAAAGAAATTATCCACTGACATATTTTGACGTTTCTAACTTGGTATGCAACGTTAATAGTAAAAAATATTTCACCATAGAGAATATTGTGAGGTATTTCTTGAGTTATACATATCAGAAAACTGTATTACTAATCATTTTAATAATATAGGTACTGACATGTGTAAAACAAAAAAAATTTTGCTAAGTACATTGTTGTCAAGACATAACCAAAATAATGTAACAGTTAATAAACAAATATTTTCATATATTTCTCAATATTTTAGATAAAGTAAACAGATAATTTATATTACTCGTATATAGCTACTACATCGATAAACTTCAACATTTTTTAGATTCTATAAATGTAACAACATATAAATATAAATGTATTAGATTAAATTAGTAAAAAGCTTACCTTGTATATCAATAGTAGTTTTAATGCACAAATAAATTATTATTCAACACTTCACAACAGAAATTCTTATATTAATAATTTGATATAAATCAAACAACAATCAATATATTGACTTTGCAGACGTTAAGAACTCATGTCATAGTAAACACTCAGCAGGGGGTACTATCTGAGCTAAAGTTCAGTGCAGTTCAGTGATACCACATATTAAAACATAATATTCTTTACTTTTACAATTTCTGTTGGTAGAAATATATTTGAGTTTATTATTTCTTTTTCAATACTATTTGTTACATTTTTAATATCAGTAGATATATGCAATTATTTTTATTCAATATAAATGTGTTTTTAAAATTTTAATAATAGTAAAAAATATTATGTTTTAATATGTGGTATCACTGAACTGCACTGAACTTTAGCTCAGTGCACTCCCTTCACCCTTCATTCCCTTCAAATGTTGAGACGCCGAGCATTTTAGTTCACTATTCCAAAATTGGCGCCTAAAGCGAGCATGAATACAGTCGATGAATCGTTTGGTTGTAACAGTTCTTTTAAATTTTTCAAAACAGCCAATATAAAAATGAAAAAAGAAACTGTAATATTTATTCTAGAACATTCTTCGTGCCGAGTTCACACATGTTCAAATACTAATGGGTAAAGAGAATATACTGCTTACGTATATATTGCTCACAGTGAAAATATTCGTGCTCACAGGGATAACGTTCTGTATTCGTAAACGAAAATAAATATTTTCGTCATAGTAGCAAAAACTTTCATGGTTCATATACTTATATTCACTTTAACCATTCATACACTATCACGCATGTGTGAACCCGGCATTAGAATTTCAAAGCGGCATTCTTCGCTTCGGAAGAAATTAAATAAATATATACCAACTCAAAAAAAATATATATAAATGTTAAAATCGTTACGATATAATAGCAATCCGAACCAATATTATTTCTTATTTATATAAAAAATATATGAGCTATATATATATATATGAAATATATGTTACGAGATTTTAGGGCAATTTAGGGGTCAATTTTTTTATTGAAATATTGATTATTATATATACGTGAATATCCTAAAAATGAGCAATATAATACCATTTAACGTTTGAATTTTATTTTAGTGCGTAATATTTGGTTGTTTGCCTAGTAGTTGATAATGGCAATAACTAGTTTTATATCACGACATTTCATGAAAACTTGATGAATTGCTACAACAGTTGCTATTGCTGTGACGTTTAATTCTGTATCTCTTTTGCACTTCTCTTGCTTTATCGCGATGAGAAAGGTTGTCAAATAATAGTGTGGAAGAAGGTGAGGAAGGAATGACGTCAAGTGATCTGTCATTTTTTTAAAATTTTTACCTCTATAATTATTAAAGAGAGCGTAACTCTCTTTTTCCATATTTAATTTAAATTCTATTTAATTTAAATTCTATTTAATAATTCGTAATTTCATTTCACATTTTCGTTCCATTTTTAAATAGAAATATTTAATTCGTTCTATATTATTTTACATATAACAAATAATTTTTCATATAAATTGACTAAAAAATTTTTTTTTTTTCATTTATTAATAATATACTTAATTATTCTAGAATCCAGAATATGAACTTTCTCCAAAGTTCCCTACCGGGCCCCCAAATTTCTTCAACCCCCCTTTTTTCAATTTTAAAGTTTTTAATTTTTGAGAAATGTCAGCATTGAATACCTTAATTCACATGCAAAATTTCAACTTTTTATCTTTTACGAGTTAAAAGTAATACAGAAAAAAAGCTCACCTTTTTTCCAGTTTTTCCAAAATTACAGGTTTCCAGGAAATTCAGGGAAAAATCCGGGGACGCCAAAAGTCTTAGAATTTTTTCTCTACGAAATAGGCAATTTTCAAAAACATTGACGAAACCGTTTTCGCGCTGCCATACAAAATTTACTACCAAACATATAAGAATATAAGATCCCTAGAGTTTACCCCCGTCGCAATGCGAGGCCCTTTTGTCGTGTATGATTTGAATCTAATAAAATAATTCGTAATTACATTTCATATTTAATTCTATTTTTAAATTGAAATAATAAATAAACTCGCACACATATAAATTGACTAAAAAAATATATTTTTTTTATCAAAATAAAAAATATTTTCAATTTTTGCGTTATTTGAACAACTTTTTTTCAAAATTTGGGATTTTTTTTTTCGATTCGTAAATAAGTTACCAAGGTTAGCCTATATACAAAATTTCAACTTTCTAGCACAATTTTTACTCTCGGAAAATACTGCCCCCGTGCCCCCAAATAAAATTTTGAAATTTTGAATTTTTTTTTATTAATAATATACTTAATTATTCTAGAATTCAGAATATGAACTTTCTCCAAAGTTTCCTACCGGGCCCCCGAATTTCTTTAACCCCCCCTTTTTCAATTTTTGAATTTCTATTTTTTGAGAAATATCAGCCTTAAATAGCTTAATACACATGCAAAATTTTAACTTTCTATCTTTTACGACCTAAAAGTAATACAGCAAAAAAGGGATCACTTTTTTTCCAGTTTTTCCAAAATTACGGGTTTCCAGGAAATTCAGGGAAAAATCCAGGGACGCCAAAAGTCTTAGAATTTTTTTCTCTACGAAATAGGAAATTTTTAAAAACTTCCCTGGAGCCGTTTTCGCGCTGCCATACAAAATTCAGTACCAAACATATAAGAATAGATTCAAACACCTGGGACATTATAATATAAGACTAGCTTTTACCCCCGTCGCAAGCGACGTTTGTTTTTTGTGAGTGGCTTGAATTTCAAGTCAAAATTTAATTTTTAAATTGAAATAATAAATAAACTCGTCCTATATTGATTTAACATTTAATAACAATTAATTTTTCATACAAACTGACTAAGAAAATACATTTTTTATATCAAAATAAAAAATATTTTGAATTTATGCGATATTTGAACAACTTTTTTTCAAAATTTGGAATTTTTTTTTTCGATTCGTAAATAAGTTACCAAGGTTAGCCTATATACAAAATTTCAACTTTCTAGCACAATTTTTACTCTCGGCAAATACGGCCCCCCGTGCCCCCCAATAAAATTTTGAAATTTTGAATTTTTTTTTATTAATAATTTACTTAATTATTCTAGAATCCAGAATATGAACTTTTTCCAAAGTTCCTTACCGGGCCCCCGAATTTCTTCAACCCCCCCTTCTTCAATTATTGAGTTTCTTATTTTTGAGAAATGTCAGCATTAAATAGCTTAATACACATGCAAAATTTCAACTTTCTATCTTTTACGACTTGAAAGTAATACAGCAAAAAAGGGATCACTTTTTTTCCAGTTTTTCCAAAATAACGGGTTTCCAGGAAATTCAGGGAAAAATCCGCGGACGCCAAAAGTCTTAGAATTTTTTTCTCTACTAAATAGGAAATTTTCAAAAACTTCCCTGGAGCCGTTTTCGAGATGCCATACAAAATTTGAACCAAACATATAAACATACTAGCTTTTACCCCCGTCGCAAGGGACGTTTGTTTTTTGTGAGTGGCTTGAATTTCAAGTCAAAATTTAATTTTTAAATTGAAATAATAAATAAACTCGTCCTATATTGATTTAACATTTAATAACAATTAGTTTTTCATACAAACTGACTAAGAAAATACATTTTTTATATCAAAATAAAAAATTTTTTGAATTTATGCGATATTTGAACAACTTTTTTCAAAATTTGGGATTTTTTTTCGATTCGTAAATAAGTTGCCAAGGTTAGGCTATATACAAAATTTCAACTTTCTAGCACAATTTTTACTCTCGGCAAATACTGCCCCCGTGCCCCCCAATAAAATTTTGAAATTTTGAATTTTTTTTTATTATTAATATACTTAATTATTCTAGAATCCAGACAATGAACTTTCTCCAAAGTTCCCTAACGGGCCCCCAAATTTCTTTAACCCCCCCTTTTTCAATTTTTGAATTTCTAATTTTTGAGAAATGTCAGCATTGAATACCTTAATACACACACCAAATTTCAGTTTTCTATCTTTTCTAGTTCGTCAGATATTTGCAAAAGTATTTTTTCGAATATTCCAGTTTTTCCAGAATAATTTGTTCCAGGGAAATTCAGGGAAAAATTCAGGGACGTAGAAAGTCTTAGAAATTCGTCCTTTACATAATATCAAAATTTAAAAAACTTTGTAGGCACCGTTTAGAAGATACCATACAGATTTTGTTACCGGAAATATATATATATATATATATATAAATATCTATGAGTTCTTATGAGTTTTCCATGTTAAATTGGAACATTACGAACATTATAATAGTAGATGAAACAATTGAGCTATACATTCACCTTTCCGGTATACATCTCATAAACGCAGTCGTATGTTTTTTCTATAATTGTATTTTATACAATTTAGCTGTTTACTTCATATATTTTAACAGTTACAAAATAATATCTCATTTGTAAAATGTTTGTTTATTAATATAAAAATACACAGAAACTTAACAAAACAAATTTTGGGTTACCAGAAGTAGCTAGAATTGAAGGGATATTATAGGGAAATGAATTTATAGAAAGAAAATAAAGGAAATAGGAAATACTTTGAAATCAATTAAAGAAATACAATTTAAATTATAAAGCAACACTTGTTACTAAATGATTACTTAATAAATAATTTGATTTTTTCTTCAACTAATTCCATGCCTCGTTTATTCCAGTGTAGTTCATCAATTCTGTTGTTACGTCCACAAAATCTAAAACAAAACATTGTTTATTAATTACTAAATAATAACGCACATATTTTATAATATTATACAAATTATACATACTTCTCAAAGAGGTCTTTATTGACTTCATTATTTAAAATAAATAAGTCTCTCACATCAATGACTTCCTGGTTTGGTTCTGAAATATTATAAATAAACTAATTAATAAATGTACACAATGTTAAGTTAGTATTAAAACAATCATAATCACGTTTTTTTAGTTTCAGTAAAATGTTGTTGTATAAACGTAACAGCCTAGACTGTGCTTCATTTTTAAATTTAGGTGGCTGTGGGATAGTTAGCCAAATAACTTTTGCATTTGCTCGTCTTAAAATCTGACTTATTTTTTTGGTGTTTAAATTAAACTGTTTAGGACTCTTATTCTATAAAGAAAAATACAATTTAAATATTTTTTATAGTCTTAATTATGTTATTAAATATGATATATATATATATATATATATTATGATATTACGATATTAAGATATAAAGTATTTTATATAAACAACTAGCTGACCCGGCGAACTTCGTACCGCCTAACAGTCAATGAATATCGTGTTACCTTTTAGGCTTTGATGAACGTAATACAATGATACAAAATAATATTTATTAATATAGATAGAAACATAAAAGTATTTTATTATGATGAATGATGATGAAAACATACAGAATGAGAATAAAAATTAAAAAAATAATAATAATTAGGTAATTCAAACTCATGTCAGAAAAAAATGATTGAAAACTATGTTGTGCAGATTGGAATACACTCGGATTAATTCATTAATGGGATTTTCATTCAAGCACCTTGTCATAAACGACATTCTTTGTTTTTTGGTCAGGCGCAAGAACAAATAAAGCGGATGGTTTGCCGACACGTGAGCATGCCACGTACAATTGACCTTGAGAAAAACATGCATTTTCTAGATTGAGGCCACAAATAGTCAAGGATTGGCCCTGTGATTTGTTGATCGTCATGGCGAAGGCAAGACGAATCGGGAATTGAATTCGTTTAAACTCAAATGGCATATCCGTTGGGATCATCGGAATCCTTGGAATAAGAACTTCCTCATCTTTAAATTTTCCTTTAAGTATCGACGCGTGAATCACATTGCTCATCAGTTTTTTTATTACCAAACGCGTTCCATTGCACAGTTTTAGTTGGTTTAAATTTCTAAGCATGATGACTACCGAGCCAACCTTAAGTTTTTAATTGTGCGGTGGTAAACCAGGCACATCCAAGGAGTTTAAAAATTCACTTGGATAATTAGCGGCTTCTTCTTCGTTTGTTACACAGTCGATAGATTTGAATGAATACAGAGTACCTACGATTTGATTTTGAATTATAAAATTGAGGTCATCTACATCTTTATTTTAAGCGGCCAAAATTGCTCGCTCACTTAACCATTTAGTATTTTTGTGGTTAGCAATGATATCCGGGAATACTTTGTTGATAAGCTCGTCTTTTGATGATACAAAATTGCAAACATTTGGAGGAAATGAAATCAAACCGCTCGATTTGTCAACAGGACTACGGCCATTACCAAAAGTCAGCAATTGCTTCGAGAAATCATTAGCAGATAGATCGTCGAACAATGCAACTCTCATATTTACAGACAGTTGAAGTTTCTTGAAGTCTTGAACAGCCTGACCAATGCATGATGTTCATTAAGCATTTGCTGCAGATCTTGGAGAATTGCTCTTTTCGTAGCTGTGTTGATCCCTTGACGCCGGTCAAGTTGTTCTTCCATATTGCCCATGAAGTATATTTGCAAGAATTTATGCTATGCATCTTCTATAGGTTGCAATGATCCAATGCGATGGCAAATCTGGCCTTGAATCTGTAAAGTCAAAGCCATAGTTATAGTTAGATTTACAAACACTTTTTTTACAAACACTTTTTTTTTTAATAATAACATGCCAAATACAGAAATCTAACAAACTACATTCCAGATTTTTTTTACAATCATAGAAAATATAGTTTTTAACGTAAATTACCTTAAATGTCGGATTATATCCGTGTTCTTCAATAATTTCCGCCCCAAATGAAGTCATTTGGAAACAGACATTGTATTTTTGAGTGTTCGCTAGAAAATGTCGTGATTCTAGTGTTTCGCCATAAAGCAGGGAGCACAATGGCTCTGGTGGCGGGACCAATGATGGCAATTTCACTTTATCACTAAGGCAGCACAAACCAGGCGTTTCACCAGCAAAATTCAATGCTCCACAATGCTTGCAAACAACGTCCATTGGACCAATGCAAACTAAACGATGCAAGCTGTAGTCGATGGTGCAATCATATAGAAACGCTGCTCGATTCAAATCAATACTTGAACCATTTCTTCTTGCACTTCGAAGATTATTCCTCTGTTCATCTGTACGATAAGCTCGACGATTTCTCGTTTCTAACCTAGCCGTTTCACGGGCTACCTCTCTTTGCTCTTGTGTTTGAGAAGCACGAATTAAGGCCCTTCTTTGCTCCATACTAACGCGGTGCTCTTCTCGTGCAATTTCTCGTTCTTCATCAGATAATTGACTCGCGATATTCCGTTGCCTAACTGCATTTCGGCTCCGCTGGTAAAGATTAGATCTTCTAGGACGCGGCATAGTTATTAATATTAATACTGAATGTGCACTCGCATAAAACCACAAAAAACCACTTTCGAGACATAGACAATAGCTCAAAGAGTATATAAGCACTACATATGAATAGCTTATCAAGAAAAATTATAGTTATAGATAACCTATAAAAAGACATTTACACTTTTGTTAACCTGTACAATAAATCTTAGGTATTATTTTCTGAAATTAAAAATTAAATAATTAATAAATAATCTACACAAATTAATGTCTAAAACAAACAAATATAACAGTACCTGAACTTTCGAGACATTTTACAAAAAATAAATTTCTGAACGCACAAATGAATAGCTGTTACAACATGTTGTCATGACAACAAATGTTTGACATGAAATAAACAAATCAGCATTTATTGAAATGATTAAGTATCGAGTTTTCTTTGTCGAGTTTTTTAAATTTTGAATTTTCATTGATTTTAAGATGTATTATGCTATTGTAAGTGTTGTAACAAACCCGTCTTTGTTTTATATATTTTCATTGTTTTTAAGATGTATTATGCTATTCGTGGCGAAGACAAATCCAACGAATCAATAACAATGAATATTGGTTCAGCAGATCTCGAGTTATAAGTGTTGCAACAAACCCGTCTTTCTTTTATATATTAAGATTTATACATACCAATAAAATGTCATTAACGCCAATTAATATTATGTACGTATTCTTTTTAGACATCGATGTGAAATTTGTTGATATGAGAAGATTTTTTAGTTGTCGCGATGTGCGTCCGCCTTTTGCCATATCTACACATCTTTTACCATCTTTAAAAAAGACTCTTTTTTTTAATATTTTATCCCCGTATCTTACCATAAAACTGGCTCCAAGCACAATCAGGTTATTGTTCTGTAAAAATGCATTAAATTAATACAAGAAAATATGTTTTTAAAATGTTAGTTTAAATGAAAACATAGTTGTAATAAAATAAAATGTATTAATATTTTAAATTTATGTACATACCATATTTATTAATCAAAGTTAAAAACCGTTTAAATATAACAATAATTTGCAAATGTCACTGTGAGGGCGCGTTCCACTAAGCAGTCAAAACGATCACGGTCGCCAACTTTGTATGGCAGAATGATCTGTAAATAAATAATATATATATGAATAATTGTATATAAATAACATATACCATATTAATTAGGTGTTTAATCTTTTTTCACAAATGATTTAAATCATAAATCTTTTAATAACTTTAAAATACAATATTAGTATAATATAATTGTTCCAATCAGTCAACTTATCTGTAATTGCTTTTTTAATGTAGTGACATGAGTTTATAAGTATCAAGTACTCTTTCTATTGTAATAAGTTAACAAAAATATAATAAAGTTAATTACAAATAAGTCGTTCAGCAACACCACGTGAAGGTTGAAACATAAAATTTGATTCTTCAAATTTTTGCTTATTGCTTTAAAAATAAATAAGAAACTTGAAAAATCAAATTTCAGTTGCCGGGAAGGAGGAGTAGAATTAAAGGGATGTTAAAGTGGAATGATATTATGGAAGGAAATATGACTCTGAAAACAATTTAAATAATAAAATTAACAAGTTAAAAATTACAATTATTATAACAATAAAATGCATAACAGTTAAAAAATATTAACAAACTAACGAAATAATGATACTTAAAATGTCAAAAAATATATTACACAATATTCAAATTTTAATAACTCAAGTTTTTAAAATGAGCATATTATTATTTACTTAGAAAACGCTAAAAAATATATCAACATTATAAGCAACACAAAGCATCAACAAATCCCAACATTTCCCACGAGAAACAGCCTTTGTGATTAGTTGTGTGCTCTGTGCAGAATATAAAGAATAAACAATTTAGATTCTCCTATGTATTGATTAGATATGGGATTATATTCAAATTTTAATAATGTAAGAATACATTAATGGGCATTAATAGATACAAAACTTGTTACTTAGGAAAAGCTAAGAAATATATCAACATTATAAGCAACACAAAGCATCAACAAATCCCAACATTTCCCACGAGAAACAGCCTTTGTGATTAGTTGTGTGCTCTGTGCAGAATATAAAGAATAAACAATTTAGATTCTCCTATGTATTGATTAGATATGGGATTATATTCAAATTGTAATAATGTAAGAATACATTAATGGGCATTAATAGATACAAAACTTGTTACTTAGGAAAAGCTAAAAAATATATTGATCATTATAAGCAACACAAAGCATCAACAAATCCCAACATTTCCCACGAGAAACAGCCTTTGTGATTAGTTGTGTGCTCTGTGCAGAATATAAAGAATAAACAATTTAGATTCTCCTATGTATTGATTAGATATGGGATTATATTCAAATTGTAATAATGTAAGAATACATTAATGGGCATTAATAGATACAAAACTTGTTACTTAGGAAAAGCTAAAAAATATATTGATCATTATAAGCAACACAAAGCATCAACAAATCCCAACATTTCCCACGAGAAACAGCCTTTGTGATTAGTTGTGTGCTCTGTGCAGAATATAAAGAATATATAATTTATATGCTCTCTTGTCTTGATTGGAATATACCTGTATATTTTAAACTTTTTATAATTGACGGCAATAAGAAAGTGAAACTAAACAAAATTATTATTATAACAGAACTCTTTTATAAACTATATTGGATGTAAATGCGTTGTTATTAGATTTTTTACCTTTTGGATCAGATATTTCTATTTTAAGATTATTGGATGATTTTACTCGCGAAAGGGCTACATATAATTGACCATGTGCAAAGACTGGTTCTCTTAATAAAACGCCAACCTTTTCAAATGTTTGTCCTTGTGATTTGTTGATGGTCATAGCAAAAGCTAAACGAATAGGAAACTGAATTCTTTTAAGAGTAAATGGAAGATTTATATCTGAAGGAGCTAAAATAATTTTTGGTATAAAAGCGCGGTTACCTGAATGACTTCCACTAATTATTTCAGCGACTATAACTGAAGAATGAAGTTCCTTTACTATTTGTCTCGTTCCGTTACAGAGACCATTCTTAGGACTCATGTTTCTCAAAAGCATTATTATTGCTCCGATTTTTAAATTAAGTTTATGAGGTGGCATTCCAGCTGGCGTTAAACTATTCAAAAATTCTATAGGAAAATTATTTTGCTCAGCTTCCGAATCAGCTGAAACAGAATCATTACTAAGATAACTCATGGTCTCGCCATTTAACATATTTAAAACTTCCTCATTTATTTCTAATGTATGTTCATTTAATGGACATAAAATAATGCGCGATTTTAGATCAATAATGTCAATTAAATTAATATCTTCATATATTTCGTCTACTAATGACTTTTTAGCAATAAAATTTGATGGAATCTTAATCACACTTGTAACACTATCTGGAAGATCTGATACTAATCCATCGCCAATTTTAAGTAACCATGTAGTAAATTCATTTTCCTTTTCTGAAACCCTCATATTAATTGTTAAGTGTTGCACGCTAAAAACAGACCATAGTCTACTATTTTGAATACAAGATGCAATTACATCTTGAACTGAACCACGTTTTACGACAGGTAGACATTGTCGAAAGTCTCCCCCAAGTAACATAATTTTATTGCCAAATGGTTTGTTATTATTCATTAGATCGCGGAGGCACATATCGATTATATCTAAAGCAAAATAAGGCGCCATTGTAACCTCATCCCATATAATTAATTTGGCTTCTTTTAGTAATTTACCATCAACTGAATTGTGCCTTATTGATGAAGTTGAGTCGGCATTTAAAGGAACTGGTAATTTAAATAAAGAGTGAACTGTGCGGCCCCCTTGTAATAATGTGGCTGATATGCCAGTGTATGCTACTGATACAGCTGTTATTCCCAAATCACGTACAACATGTGTACGTGTACAAAAAAGTTTTACCACTACCACCTGGGCCGTCAATAAAATAACATTTTTGCGTTTCATTGTCATTATTAATACATAATATAATATTGTCGAAAACATTACGCTGTTCTAAATTTAATTGACTACTGTAGTTAAGGCCCTGCTCATATTCTGTTTGCTGATTGACTAAGTAGTCATTAGTATCTTCAATACTAACAGTTCGTTTCTCCGGTAAACCAAAATGTAAATAATTACAATTGTGAGTTATTAAAATGTCAATAATATTATTAATAGCTAGTTGCTCTGCATTTTCTTTATCATACTTTAAATTATAATCTTCACATAAACAATCTATATGAGTTTCCCACAATTTCTTCACGTCTGTAGGTTCACAGAAGATACAAATAAATGCAAAAAGTTGACGTAATTGTTTAGGCATTTTACATAACGATGCTTCCTCTAAGCAACGGTCCCATTGAGAATCATCTTTTAATAGTCCAAGTGCCTTAGCAGTTTCAGCAAAAGTGGAATAAACAGTGCCATTAACAGTTCGTAGATCAGCATAACATGTAGCACCTCGAATATGCAATAAAACTAAACGCAAATAAAAACGTTCCCCTTCCTTGGGACTAACACTATAGAGCCGAGCAATTATTTTAGATCCAGATCGTTTCCGTTGTGTCCAAATTTTCTTACGATTAAATACGAAATGTTCCGGAATTTCTGTGTAAAAATATTTCCTAGAATCTAATGAATGTAAATTTAATTTAAACCATGCAGTTAACGTGGTGTCAATATGGTTTAATATAGCCAATTCTTCCTCGCCAGGTGTAAAAAGTATGCTTTGATGGTTTTCCAAATGCACTGCTAAACGATAGATAGAGTGTGTTTTAAATTGCATATCGAATGCAAATATGCGCCATATGGCTTCTGGCGGACTAACGTAACGTGCATCCAAATAAAAAGAAACTTCGTCCCAATTTAGTTGTGTTTGTCCTTCCGTAGACACTTTAACATTGGCGCAATCATGTCCTTTATAAATATATTTAAATAGATATTTAACGCTTTTAACCGAAGCGCATATTTCCACATTAATATGGCAATTATATTTATACGATAAATATTTATTATATGGAACTATCCAGCGATTATCAACAGCGTATTTAAATTTACCGCCTCTATCAAAAAATGCAATTTTAGATTTATTGTCGCGACGCCTGTATAACGGATAGCCGTTTACATTATTTAATGTTTCTGGTTCAAATTCTTTTGGAAAGCGCTTAGTACATTCGAAATTTTTCATACATGGCGATTTAGGATTAACTGTTCCGCAGGGCCCATGGACGTTACACTTTTTAATAATACTATATAATTCTGGTTCCGTTTCAATATCTGGTATTTCGGCACATACTATTTTATCAATAGCTTCGGAATTTCTAATTTTATGCTCGCTGTTTAAATTAATTAAAATATGAATATGGGGCAATCCACGTTTTTGAAATTCGACTACAGACATCATTGCTGCTACTTTTCCAAAAATGTTGACTTTTAATAAATCGTTTAATAATTCTTTTATTTTTAAATTAAACACTCGAGCAACTAAATCAGGACGATGTTCCACACGTTGATTTTCGTTTAAATTACTTTTAATTTCAGGCCATTCTGGATTACAAGTCATTGTAATAAATAAATCAGGAGAACCGAATTTTTGAACTATAGACATTGAGTCTAAGTAATTTTGTGTTAATGAGCGGGGACTTCCAACGTAAGAAGATGGTAAAATAACCATACGACCTACAGTCATGCCCTCATTACTTGCCCTATTTTGTACGTAATCCATTAAGCCACTGTATAGTTCTAAACGTAATTTTTTCTGACTATTACTATTTCTAATAAAATTTAACCGATTGCTTTCTACTTTTGAATAAGCATCAACGATATATTGCTGAGTTAATTTACCAGCACTTAAATATGGATTAAATAAATTTGTGCATTTTAGCCGAAAACTATAAAATTGCCTATGTGTTACTCTTTTAAGTTTAGTAACATTTAAAAGGTTCTCCGAACAACCTTTTTCACCAGTTGGACACAGAAGAGGATAGATCAATGATACTCAACCTTTTTTGTCTTCGGGCCACATACATATATTTGTAAAGCTACGCGGGCTGCAGCACTAAACTGGTATTGCGAAAAAAATCATGAAACCCCACACCTTGCGTTTCTTAGGAAAACAAATTGAGATATTAAAAATTATAAAGTAAAACGGAATAATAATACATATATCACTTATCATTATCAGCTTACGGTTCCTTAAAAATTACAATAGTGAAAAAGCAAAACTCAAAAGTAACATGTATCCAAGCGTTTATTTCAAAATTACCTAGTGTGATTTTTGACATTGAGATAAATTTTCAACAATTTTGGATAATTCGGGTTTATAATTGCTGCATGCTACCCTCAATACGTCATCAAGGTGAGAATCAGTAAGTCGATTCCTGTATACGTTTTTTGCATATTTCATTTTGGAATATGATGATTCACAAAGATATGTTGATGCAAACAATGTGAGGAGCAGGAAAGCACAATTTTTTACAGTCTTGTATTTTTCAGGAACTAATTTCCAAAAATGGATGTACTCCTTTCCCTCTCTTTTTTCTTCAAAAATAGCTTTCAGATTAGTATCGTTCTTAAATTCAATAAATTCGTCAAAAAGCCCTGCATAATCATATCCCAATGCAGCTAAATTTGTTATATTGGCTATTTCTAGGTGCCAGGGATTTTCTATAAGTAACAAACAATTCTTGACTCGACGTAAATTCTGAAATCTGCTCTTAAATTCCTTAGCTAAGGCAGATAAATAATTTAAAAATATCGTATAGTTTTCTTCAGAAACATGTATACCATCTTGCTTAGCTTTTACTACAGTTGGAAAGTTATGCAATACTTGGTTCTTTATTTCTTCGTGGTAGATGCTTAATTTCTCTTCAAAAGCAAATACTTTATTCGCCATCTGCGAAATGATTTTATTTTCACCCTGTAAGCCACGATTGAGTTCATTAAGTTTTTCTGTGATATCACACAAAAAAGCTAAAAGACACCACCATCCATCATTATTAAGTTCGCTGTAAATTTTACTATTTTGCTGTAAAAACAAAATTATTTCATGCCTCAAAGAATAAAACCGTTCCAGAACTTTCCCTCGGCTTAGCCATCTCACCGAGGTATGTAAAAGAACGTCACTATAGTTACTGTTCAATTCTTCCAAAAGACTTTTAAATTTCCTGTGGTTCAGTTCTTGTGCTCTAATATAATTAACTATACTTATTGCAGTCTTCATCACGGCGTCTATTTCGGCAATGGATATACGTGCTGCTAAGTTCTCTTGGTGTATGATACAGTGGAAAGATAACAGATTTGTCAAATTATATTTCTTTTTCAATAAAGTAACAAATCCTTTTTCGGATCCCGTCATTGAAGAACATCCATCCGTGCATACACAAACCAATTTTTTTATATCAATATCATTATTTTCCAGAAATGTACTGATAGTATCGAGATAGTCCGTGCCTCTGGTTTGATTTTTCATAGGAAGAAATTTCAAAAAATCTTCATGAACTGAATTTTGTCCGGTACAATATCTAACAAAAACGGAACATTGTGATGTTGCTGAAATATCGGTGCTAGAATCAAAAGTCAAACTAAAATATTGGCATTTTTTCATATCTTCTATGATGCGATTAAATATGTGTTTTGCAATATCTTCAATGCGTCTAGCAAAGGTGGAATCAGAGAGCTGCATACTTTTGATCTGATATATTATTTGATTTTTATTGCTAAATTTATCAAATAATACGTTGGAAGCACTGAGGAAACATTCTTTCACAACCTCTGCGTCAGTAAATGGTTTCATATATTTACCAAGTATGTAACAAATTTCATACGACGCTCTTGTCACCGCTGCGTCATGTGATACCGCCATTGATATAATATTTTGTTGATGTTGTAAAGACTTCTTGAAGAATGTTAACTTTTCACGTCTTATTAAAGAGCCACGAGGAAAAGTATCATTAAATGTTTTGTGCTTCGTGGTATAATGACGAAGAATATTATATTTTTTAAATATAACACTCTCACGACAGATCAAGCATGTGATCGAACCATGTTTATTTGCAACAACGAAATATTTTTCTTCCCATATGTCTTGAAATACTCTCTTCTCGTCGGACATTTTTCGATTGTATTTCGAAGACACTCCCGCCATTATGGGCAATTAAATTATAACAAAACAATATTAAATAAGACAGCAAAAAATGCTATTTTATCCGTATTCCGCGTTATGTTTACTTGAAATAAAGCCACAACACTATAACTCATTGACGCATTCAAGTTCGGAGCTGTCAAATATTTACGTGTTGCCACAAGCAAAATTATTTGCGCGCATACTTGTCTGTCAAATAATGTTTGTTTTTTGGTAATAAATCTAACGTGTGCAATAGCAACACTCTTATACCAGATTTGATGTTGACAGTTGACACAACAAAGACAATCCTCTTCGGGTGTCACTATCTTGTACATCAAAGTCGAAATTAATCTCAAGATATAAGAAATATAGAATTCCAGATTTTTAAAATCATGTTACTGATAATAAATGTGTTTAGGGCCGCACAAAAAAGCCTTACGGGCCGCAGGTTGAGTATGGTTGGGATAGATCATTGGATCGCAGTTTTCATTTAAAATATTGATTGTATACAGATTACTGCCTCTAGGATAGACACAGATATCTCTATTACATGGGGGTAATCCATCAAGACTGGTATAAATTAATGCCACTTCATTTGTTGTAGGCAAGTTATAACGCCGTGGATCATTAGATAAGTTTTGCACAATTCGCATTTCGATATCTAATGTATTTCTATTCTCTAAAGTGGTCTTTTGTTGTTCTGCTTCTTCCACTTCCCTCATCATTTTATACGCATTAGCATAAGGATTAACATTTCTTAAAAGTGTATCTATATCCTTAAATAATTGTTCATTGCATTCTTTATTTGCATCTACAGCCATTCTATTGATAAAAGCTTCTTCCGGATCTAATATATAAAGTTGTGAATTTTGCGGCCGTTTTCCAGCTGCCGGTCTTGCTGCTGATGTTCTATGATAAATTTGACCACATATCCTAAAACAATAAGGTCCGCGTCCTGGAGGATAATCAATATTGGCTTCTAGCGAAGCAAATGCAAATGCGCTATTGTATTTTCTAATGTTATTCATAAAATTTTTAGAGTGAGGGTGTACGCCAGACATTAATGTTTGCAGTAGCGTTGGAAAATCATTAGAAGTAGTTAAAGATACCTTTCCTTTAGAGCAGCACATAGAAAGTTTCTTATCTGATGGTCGTTCATCTTTAAAATTAAATGATTTGCAAAATTGGCATAACTGGTCCATTAATCCACATGTGTGTTGCGATATATCTGCAGCTATGAAATTTTGATAAGCCACACCTAATACAGGTGCAGCTGTTGTATTGGTGTGACAATTACGTCTTTCTTCAGTATTGATTATAACATTTTCAGCATATTTTATTTTTCTTCGTAATAATTCTATTTTAATTCTTCTGTCCTCTAGGCGTTTATTTTCTGTAGATAATTTCCTTTTATCCTTTAAAATTTTTTCTTTTAACTGTTTTTGTTTATCTAACTCGATCTCTTTAGATAGTTTTATATTATTTTTTAAAATGTTCCACAAAAGTAAATTTTTTTGTTGCATACAATTTCTATTTAAGCGTTTTTCTCTATGCCAAATTAATTTCTTCAATCTTTGTTGTCGCTCAACTTTATTTTCATTTTGTATTCTATTTCTTTGATTGACAATTATATTCGCCAACCTTCTTTGCTTGTCTATTTGATTTTCCGTTAACAATCTGTTTTTTTGATTATAGATAAGTTTTCGTAACCTTTCCTGTCTAGCGATTTTTTTTTCGTTCAGCAATCTTTTATTTTGATTAAATTTTAATTTTTCTAACCTTTTCTGTCTAGCGATTTGTTTTTCGTTTAGCAATCTTTTATTTTGATTAAATTTTAATTTTTCTAACCTTTTCTGTCTAGCGATTTGTTTTTCGTTTAGCAATCTTTTATTTTGATTAAATTTTAGTTTTTCTAACCTTATCTCTCTAGCGATTTGTTTTTCGTTCAGCAATCTTTTATTTCGACTAAATTTTAGTTTTTCTAACCTTTTCTGTCTGTCGATTTGTTTTTCGTTTAGCAATCTTTTATTTTGACTAAATTTTACTTTTTCTATCCTTTTCTGTTTGTCGATTTGTTTTTCGCTTAGCAATCTTTTATTTTGATTAAATTTTAGTTTTTCTAACCTTATCTCTCTAGCGATTTGTTTTTCTTTTAGCAATCTTTTATTTTGACTAAATTTTAGTTTTTCTAACCTTTTCTGTCTATCGATTTGTTTTTCGCTAACCAATCTGTTTTTTTGATTATATTTTAGTTTGTTCAATCTTCTTTGTTTTACGATCTTGTTTTGTTTTAAGAATGCATTTCTTTTTAACAAATATTCTATTTTCTTTCTTATTTGTCCTTCCTTTTTAGATTCCTTAAGTAACCTCTTCTTTTTACTTAATTTTACCTGTTGTAATCGACTCTGTTTCTTGCAACTTACATTCTTACTTTTTTGCCGTTCACTGCTTCTTCTATTAACTTTGCATACATCGATTTCTTCCTTGTCTTCTGATATAACTAGTTCTTCTTCTTCTGTATTTATTACTTTAACAGTTGTAGAAGTAGTTGTACCAATATTTTTATTAACAGAATTATTTAATGATTTACCTGTTATTTCAACAATACCTATATCACCTTCAGTTTTAGCTATAATTATTGGAATAATAACACATAGATTTTCACCGCCATCACAAAAATTATAATAAATCAAATTAAATAAATCTTTCAAACATTCAAAGCATAACAATACGGCTCGTCCTGTTTGTGGAGTTACGGATTCTCCTTTTAAACCTCTGGCATGAGAATCAAAAAGCCAAAAGTAATTATTCTGCTTGAAAATTGCAAATGTCTGCTGACATGTTGTAATTAGGCCATTATTAAATTTGTTAAAATAGTTTTCTAATATATTGCAGGTAAATTTGTAACAATGTTCTTTACAATCGTTTTTGGTAATCATGGCATTTATATTATCTAACAAGTTATGTCTAATGGAATATTTGACATTTCCAACGGATAATTCAACATTAATATCGTCAACCGTCAACAATCGATTTGCAGCTTTTTGATAGTTAGCCAAATAGCAATTATCACCTGCATCTAAAATATAGTTTATAACAGGTGAAGTCCATTCATGTAACGGAATGGAAGTACTAATGCATATACTAACTAACGCATTTGGGGTACATTGAACACCCCTAGACACAGAAGAATATTTTTCGCTGAATTGATTAAAATCTCCACGAATAATAGATAGCGGTGTACTTAAAACTATCTCAGATTTAGTTTTATGTAAATTTTTTAAACGATTTAAAGTTGTATTCTTCTTTCGCCCATATCCTAGAACTACTTGAAAAGACATTTTAAAATAATTATATATTTATATATATATATATAAACAAAGTAAATAAAAATTATTCTATATTACTAAATAATAATATATTTCAATAAAAAAATTATTTAAAATAACGAACCATACACCAGAATTAAAACTTAATTTTAATAAAATGAGATGATTCCTGAAACAACAACGTTTATTATTAGTTTTGCTGGTTCGTGTAAAATTCGTAATCGTGTCAAAGCTAAGTCAGAGAATGTATATGGATTTGTTAAAGATACAGTAAATATGCCATAATAAGCAGTTCATTTATGAGAAGCATTTTCCATGTAAAAATATATTTAGATGTATGCACCTAAAAAGTATTTTCAATGATAGTCACTAATCTTTTTAACAAAGTTAAGACATTGACAATATAAACGCGGAATGGGCTTGTGTACTCATTTTTTAGTGGTCGATTTTTCAGTTGTTGATTGAAATTGATGTTAATAAATGTATATTGGTGTGTCTATTTTTTTAAATATCTGAATGTTGACGGAGATATAGCAATTAAAAATTTAAAAAATATAATAAATTCAATGTGAATCATTTTTAAACATACTCGTACATGTTTCTTTATTAATTATTTCACAATAGTTCTCATATGTAGATGAAGCTTTTATAAAATATATTTTGCTGTTTAATAAGTGAATTGACTTACATCAAATTTTAAAGCAGGGATTCCTTAGCCATACGTCACCGCCGAACTATCGTAATTTTGACTATATCTATTATATCTTGTGCTTTAATAAATAGCATCATAACATTAATAAGTTTAATTATGTACAGGTAATATCTGAATATACCTATAATCAAGTAGTGAGTTGCCATTATTAAAAGTGAGAAAAAAGCAACCACAACAAAAGATCCAACCTCTTTACTGTGTAATTGAATATGACCATGATATTTTGATAAATTAATTCAGTAATAGTGAGTCAAAAGGTTTAGAGAATCTGTCAAGGTATATCGCCTTCATGCTTAGAGAAACGGAGAAACTAATATGCAGTTCTGATTATACTGATCCTCTAATTTGTGAGTAGTTCATGTATCCGAGGAAGGGTTAATGAAACCAACAAATGATTTTTTAAGTAAATGTAAAAGAAACCAAAATATACAAAAAATTTAATGGATTTCATCAGCTGAATGGTCACATCAGCAGTCATTGAGTATTTCAGGTTTACACACATAATATACAATTTGGAAATTAATATTCATATTACAGTTTTTCACTTTTACAACTGCATAACAATTCGCATGTTATACAGTTGTTATTAATTTATTTTAACATTCAACATAACATTAGCTTTTAGATTCAACATTCAAATTTCTGGAAAATGTCAAATTATATATTTCTTAAAACAGCTATTAAGTAATTTATTTACTCTTACTTAATATTTTTATAGTTGATGCAAAACACATTATCGAGTTGAATAAACTGTATCAAATATCTTTCCAAAAATATTTAAATGTTACATGTAATTTGGGACAGATATTTTAACTATGAGATATATATATATTTAAATTATATTTACATAGCATTACATCTATATCCATATAATCAACAATATTTTATCAAAAAGAAATTCAAATGTCGGTTAATATGTTATAAAATGAACAATATAATACATTTTCACATTAAATAATATATATTTAATTAAATAAAAGAAAATACCTCTTTTGAAATGTATCATAAGCAAAGTAGCAGAAGTTTTCACTTAAATTATTATGTATATACTTTCAAATAAAATTATTAAAAGTATTTTTCATATAAGTAAATAAACAATTACAATTCTATCAACGATAACTGTTTAACAAACTGTATAGTTTGAGTTCAATTCTCAGAAGTGAGCTCTTAATGCAAACTTGACAAAAGTATACTTTTGACATATTAAAAATGCCGCGTATTTTTAAATAATTTTTAACGATAGTTTTATTTTAAAAACAAATGCAGTGAATCATTATATATATTTGGATAACATAAAATAACACACTTGAAATAACTAAACATATATTACAAAATTCTAATATTCCATATAAATAATTAAAATGTTAGAAGGTTCCGTTAAATTATTAAAATCATCTAATACATACATCTTCATTTACTAAATAAATAATATACATTTCATTATTAAGTAACAATTCAAACAAAACATGTTGGAAAAATCTAATAAGAACTATATCTATAAATTTTTTTGTGAAACTATAAGATGAATTAAATACAAGTATTCCTTATAAACTATTTAGTAACTTATTCTGAATCATTATTTTAAAAAATAACAACATGAATTTATAAAATTTGAGTTTGAATTTATTAAATATATACATCTGTATATCAATACATCAATATACATCTGTAAATTAGTAGCAGTAGTAATTTAACAATTCAAACAAATTCATCTTCATTACAACAGTGTTTAAATATAGTTTTTTTTATTTAATTTTGAAGATATTATTCTCTTTTCTGAAACTGAAGTGATTCTTCTCAGAAAAGTTAGAATCACAAATATCATTGATAAGTATAACTTGTTGAATACTGCTGCAATCATACAACTCGAATATTGTTATCATAGTTATATCAAAACTCAGTAAAGTATGAAGTATAAAATTATGTAAAGTTTATTTAGACTAAACCTTTGAAATGCGGATGTATTTTGACTTACAAGAATATTAAAACAGGCTTCGTTTAATATTGAATTTAAATATAATTTAATGTCCATTTTAGTTAAATGTAAATTCTAATCAAAAGGTTGCCATTCCATTAATAATACACTTACAGAACATTGATAAAAATTTAGTATTTCCATCCATGTATGTATGTTATTAATTTGTCTCGTTCTAACAAAAGTACAATTTTGATTTAAGGATTATGTTAATATTCCTTGTGAAAACAATAATGATAAAATATTCCATTTTTAACATAGCCCAAATTCAAGTAATATCTGTAAATATTTACAATTATCCATTTATGACATGAATAAAATCATTCCATTCTCTTCATATTCTCTGCTTTGTACTTTCAATCTGAAAAAGAAATTATATTTTGTTGTAAAATTGTGTCGTATTGTCGTTCTGGAGGAGATTACTCAGCTTACTAGTACATTCTGCAGGGATGCTAGCTTCTGGTAGTAGATTCTTCAGTTGACGACTTCCAACACCAATTACAGTAGTAATCGAATATCTTTCTTAAGATGATTAATAAGGATTCTTGTTCAGACGGTGTATTGTTGCAATTAGAGAATACTTGAGCGGTCTAAAGTAACCTCGTTGCGACATGCGACGGTTGAACAATTAGTATCTTTTTATTACTATTAATACAAACACTTTTATTAAAATATATCATTTATTCGTTGTAATATTATATCTGCTTACTTAATTACAATAGTATTTTATTAGATTAACGAAGATGACAGATATAAAACAAAATGTAATTCTATAGTGTTATAATTTAATTAATAGTTGAAATGTGCTCACTATTCAATACGTACGAAGTTGCGAATAGTAATGCTTGCTTTGAGACTCAGGAGAAGACTGGCTTTCAGCGTCTTGTGCAATTTAATATATAATAATTTATTTCACATCACAGAACGCCAATACTGAATTACCAGCATTAAATCAATATTAATCTCCACAAACCAGAGACAATATTTATAAGCGCTAAACTTAAATAATTATTCTTTACAATCTTAATACTAATACAAAAACTGTTTACATAATATAATTCTATTACATAATTAACATTTAATATCATTAAAAATAAAAGGTAAGTGCGACATATGCGTACTTACAACACTCCTCAACCAAAGAAAAGGAACGCATATAAAACAAAACATATGCGTTTCTGCTCTAAGGAAAAGAAAAAGGAAAAATTGTGATAGGGGAGATGTCGTACATATCACAACACCCCCTTTCAAAAAAAAAGGGACACGTATAAAAACAAAATATACGAGTTACAATTCTAGAAAAAAACAAAAAGAGAAGCAAAGTGTCGACAACGATTCTGATCCCATCGTATAGAGTTAACACTGCTCCACAAAACAATCATCCCTGACAAAATTCATTTCATTCGTCAAGTTTTTATTCATTGGTACAAAATCTCTTCAACCTATTATTATGAACTACCGTATGTTTTTTACCAATTAGTATTTCTGTATTAACAGGGGATATAATTTTAGTAACTTTATACGGTCCTACGTATAAGGGTAAAAGTTTTTTTGACTGTCCTTTAGTTGGTAACTGTTCATTTCTTAATAAAACTAGTTCGTTTACTTCAGGTGTGAAAAGAGAATTGACCCTTTTATCAAAATATAATTTTGTTTTTTCTTTGCTTTTAACCAAGTTATTTATAGCAAGTTCCCTCGCTACTTGTAACCTGTGTTTGAGTTCTACTATAAAATTATTATAAGTATTTACCTCAATTGGTTCTTTATAAAAAATTGAAGGCAGATTTGCCTTATGTCCATAAATTAGTTCGAAAGGAGTAAAACCGGTCGCTGTATGCGGAGTTGTGTTATACACGAACATTGCATAGGGAATCCAATTTATCCAATCATCCTGCTTTTTACAAAAATTCCTTAGATACTCGGCAAGGGTTCTATGAACTCTTTCTAAGGCACCGTTGGTTGCTGGTCTAAATGCTGTTGTTTTTAATTGTTTAATTTTTAACAATTTGCATATATCTTTAAAAATTTTTGACATGAAATTTGTTCCTTGGTCTGTTAAGATCATATTAGGAACTCCGTACCTACAAATAACGTTAGTTACTAATGCTTTCGCGACAGTATTTGCCTCCTGGTTTATAATAGGAATAGCTTCCGTAAATTTAGTAAGGTCATCCTGTATTGTTAGTAAGTATTTGTATTTGTCGTTGTCGTCTTTCTTGGGAAGATATACTATGTCCAAAGCCAACCTTTCGAAACTATGTTTCGAAGTCGATGTAATTGTTAATGGGCATTTATTTAATTTGCACACTTTATTCTTTTGACATGATACACATTGTCTAATAAAATTTTTAACTTTTCTAATCATACTTGGAAATTTAAAGTGTGATTTTAATCGTTTAATTGTTTTAGAAACTCCTAAGTGGCCTGCTGTGGGATTAACATGAAATTCCGAAATTACATTGTTTATTAACTCAGGGTCACTAATTTTAAGTATATTGTCATTATAAATGTGTACTATTATATTTGTTTTATCAAAGATATGTCTGATCATAGTTCGTAACTGGGCAAAATCTAATTTACTTAGTTCAGACTCGAACCTGTTCATAGCTATGTTAGTAATTTTGTGTAAAGTACAAAAGTTTTTCAGATTCACTAATGCCAAAAATATTTCTTTATAATTTGGTAGATTAAAATGAAATTCCTTAATTATTAAACAGATAATAAATCTAGTATCAATTTCAACATATGCAATTTCTGATACTTCTTTTTCTTGTATTAGAAATGCATTGATACTACTAAATTTATTGATTAATTCAGGAGAATTTCCAATTGAATTTTTAAAATCTTTTGATACAAAATCTACTAATGAAAATGACGTCGGTGCGTCATATAAACTTTTATCATGTTCAATTACTTTATTGTTTATGATAATTTTATTTTTAATTATTTCTAAATAATTTTCGTATGTGACATCCATTGTTTCAACCTGAAGTGAGTATACGCGACTTAGGGCATCTACGTGTGGAATCGAACTACCTGGTCTATATATTACTTCGTAATTATATTCCTCTAGTTTTATCCGCCAACGCATAAGTCTAGAACTCGGGTCCTTAATACTCATTAACCAAGTCAAGGCTTGATGGTCTGTTACGATACTAAAAAACTTTCCATAGAGATAGGGTCTAAAATGAGCCACAGCCCATACTACTGCTAATAACTCACGTTCAGTAGTTGTGTAATTTTGTTGTGCCTTATTTAGAGTTCTTGAAGCATATGCTATTGGGTGGCTTTCCTTAATAGTACCTTGTGAAAGGACTGCACCTATAGCATATTTACTTGCATCCGTGGTTACAACGAAATTTTTACTAAAGTCCGGGTATTGCAAAACAGGTGATATGGTTAATTTATTTTTTAAAGTTTTAAATGATTCGTCGCATTGGTCTGACCATTCTAATACTTTAACATTACTGTTTGCTGCATTATATAGTGGTTTGGCTATCTCTGCGTAATGCGGTATATGTCGGCGATAATAACCAGACATACCCAAAAATGTTTTAATTTGTTTAGGACTGTTTGGAATGGGGAAATTCTTTATTGCTTCTACTTTAGAAGGATCTGGTAGAATACCTGTTTCATTAATAACGTGACCTAAATAAATCAAATCTTTATGTAGAAAGTTACATTTGGATGGTTGGAGCTTCAAATTATGTTCCCGTAATTTAGAAAAAACGTTTTTTAATCTTTGGTTGTGCTCAGAAATGTTTTTTCCAAAAATGACTACATCGTCCAGATAGATTAAGCAATCTATTCCTTGCAAACCTGTGAGAACGTGAGACATAAGTCTCTGAAACATGGGGGGGGCTCCTTTAAGTCCGAATGGCATTCTTACAAATTGATAGTGTTTAAAGTTCGCACTAAATGCTGTTTTCTCTTTATCTTCGGGAAGCATAGGGACCTGGTGAAAACCGCTTGCTAAGTCAAGGGTAGAGAAAAATTTTGCACCACTAAGTTGGTCCAGTATATCATGTATAAGAGGCAAAGGATAGGCGTCACTTGTTGTCTGCTCGTTAAGTTTACGGAAATCGACTACTACGCGGAATTGTTTATTACCTAACGCATCTGGTTTTTTTGGTACTACTAATAAAGGTGCGTTATAGGGTGAGTCGCTTTCTTCAATTATGTTGTTGACCAACAGTTCCTGAATATGCTTTTCCACAATCTCTTTTTGCGCATGGGGCAATCGATACGGTTTAACGTTAACGGGTTTAGAAGAATTAATCTTTATCTTATGACTTAATGCGCTCGTACAAGATAACTTGTCTCCCGGTAAAAAAAATATGTCATTAAAGCTGTCACAGATTTCTATTAATTCTGTTACTAATTCTGAATTGACATGTGAAAGATTTAAATTGTTTAATAAAAGTTCCTTACGGTTGTTAGGACTTGATTTTGAAAAATGGTAAATACTAAATTGATCTATCGGTATGATATTCGGTTTGAAATTACTAAGTATTATATTTTTTATTGAAGAATTTATTATTGAAATATAGAAAATATTTTTGACGGGCTTGATTAATGCATTAGCTAAAAAAACTTCAGGTAACAATTCCCTGGCTACACAAACTCCTACTGTAGAACCTGACATAGGAATTATCTTCCTCGTACGTGCTGGTAAAACGATATTGTTTATATTTATAAGTGGGAGCTCAATTACTTTGCCACATTCTGAGAATTGTACACTGTTCATTTTTAGATTAATTACTGCATTTAGTTTCCGTAAAATATCTAACCCTATAATTCCATCGTGTTTAATGGGGAAATTTTCTGACACAACCTGTAAAGTTTGTTTCGACTTATTACTATCTAAAATTATAGAAGTTTTCAGTGAACCTAAGGTATAAGGCGTGCCTTCAGAAATACCCTTCAATAGAATTTTAGATTTATTATTAATTCTGACATTGTTATTTAAAATATTTTGTTTAATCAAGGAGATTTGAGAACCAGTATCTAATAAAAATGATACGGTTTTAGCTTTGGCTGCGACCATCTTGAATTGGATAGTGTCAACTGTTTGCTTAGCCTTAACATTTTTATTTTTACTGTCAAAACTTAGAATATCATTATTATTTTGTAAATTACCCGTATTGATCTCATCAAAATCATAAAAAAAACATAATTCATTATTTGAATTGTGTTGTGTCTTGTTAGTAAAAGATACTTGAGAACCATCAGATATAAGATGTTTCGATCTTTCACAACAAGTAGAAGGTTCTGATAAAATTGTGGCCTCCCTACAAGTATTAACTTGAGCAATAGGGTTACCCGTATCTAGATTTTCCTTCTTAATAAAACAATACTTTTCTGTATGACCACTTTTCTTACAATGGTTACAGAACAAATTTTTAGTTTTTGTTTCGACCTTATTAGGAATTTGCTTGCTTGAAACTGGTTTACTATTAGAATTAGGAACGCTTGGATATGTTTTGACTTTAATATGCCTTCTTCTTTCTAGATTGCGCCACCGTCTCTCCAGAAACTCTGTAAATTCATTTAAGGTTGGTAATTCAGAATTATTTCTGTTTTCCCATTCCTTTGACGAATTAAAATCTAATTTGGTCTTTAAAATATGTATTAACATAAAATCTGAATGATTAGAATATATCCCCAATTCGGTTAATGCTCTAATCGATTCATTAATTTCATCTAGTAGTTTTTTGATATTGATTTCGGACTCTAAACGTATAACATTGTAGTTTATTAAATTGTTTAAACAGGTTTCAATAAGTGCTACCTTGTTATCATAACGTTTACAAAGGATGTTCCAAACAATTTCGTAATTATCATTTGTTAAAGGATAATTCTTTATGAGTTTGAGTGGTTCTCCTGACAAATTTAACTTTAAATAATGCATTTTTTCAATGCTTGATAGTTTACTATTATTACGAATTAAATTTGTAAATAATTCCATAAAACTTTGCCAATTAATATATTCTCCATCAAAAACGGTTAGTTGCATTGGACTTAAGTTCAGATTTTTTATTGAATCTATACTTTTTGAGTCGTCTACAATATGTGTATCATTCTCAAATGTTTGCTTATAATTCAACAAGTAAATAAGAGTGTCGTCATAAATACTTTCAACTTCCATAGACTTACTAACGATAGCCGAAGCTTCTTCATTTTTTAGAGTTGGAAGCAATGCTTCTACGATACTACTATATTTAACCCAAGCTTTGTCTAAGTTTTTGATTTTTAATTCAACTATTGTTAAGGATGTTGATTGGACTTCTAGATTTTTTGAAAACTCATTAATTAGATTGATTGTATTTTCAACTAGTGTGAGTGAATGAACGTTCGGTGCCATAGTACTTAATTAAAGTTATATATAATATACAGACTAAAGATTATTTTGTACCAATAAACGACTCTCCGAAAAATAGGATTCTGACAAGGAAAAATTGTTAGCGAAAACAGTAACTCACTGGAAATTTCCGATGGGGCTCAGACACCGCAGTTGTAACAGGAAGGTAGTCTCTCTGATTGAACAGACTGCTATCTAACTGCTTCAGCTCTTTACTTCTCCTTTTCAAAATTCTTTCTCGTTCATAAAGATGTTCTAAAAATATTAAACATGAATTAATATAATTGTAGAAACAATTATAGGAAATATTATAGTAGATATTCAAAAGTATTGGATATAATACTAAAAATATTGAACAATGATGCTACAAAATTGTTATTTTATAACAAATATTCAAAAGTATTGAATATAATACTAAAAAATAATAGCTTCAATGAATTACAAGGATGCTACTAATAGATAGGTTATAGCAAATATTCAAAAGTATTGAATATAATACTAAAAAAATAATAGCTTCAATGAATTACAAGGATGCTACTAATAGATAGGTTATAGCAAATATTCAAAAGTATTGAATATAATACTAAAAAAATAATAGCTTCAATGAATTACAAGGATGCTACTAATAGAAAAAAATACAATTATCAATTTATGATAATAATTGTATACAAGATAAAAAGATACTGTCTTATTATACTTAACAAAAAAAACTTTCGATTTTGATCTATGTACAGCTGTGTGCAGGGTTCTGGAAACGATTAACATCAGTTTAGATTATTCCATTTGTTCTAGAAGCATCCATCCATTCGCTGGGGGCAAAAGATTTCTTTTTTTCTGGTTCAGCGGGCTGTTGTTTTACATCCACCGGACTTGTAGAAAAATTATGTGAAATACAGATGAATTGACGTTCTATCTCGTACTCTTCGGCAATCTTGGAAATAATCGATCGACGTAGTGGTATCCAGAATAATTGATCTGCATCCAGGTGTAGAATATATAGAAAAAAATTTTGGGCGTACCTCTTGGATATTTATGTGTAGGAATATCTCTTCGAGACCCCACCTGACACCAATGTTGTAATATTGTGTCGTATTGTCGTTCTGGAGGAGATTACTCAGCTTACTAGTACATTCTGCAGGGATGCTAGCTTCTGGTAGTAGATTCTTCAGTTGACGACTTCCAACACCAATTACAGTAGTAATCGAATATCTTTCTTAAGATGATTAATAAGGATTCTTGTTCAGACGGTGTATTGTTGCAATTAGAGAATACTTGAGCGGTCTAAAGTAACCTCGTTGCGACATGCGACGGTTGAACAATTAGTATCTTTTTATTACTATTAATACAAACACTTTTATTAAAATATATCATTTATTCGTTGTAATATTATATCTGCTTACTTAATTACAATAGTATTTTATTAGATTAACGAAGATGACAGATATAAAACAAAATGTAATTCTATAGTGTTATAATTTAATTAATAGTTGAAATGTGCTCACTATTCAATACGTACGAAGTTGCGAATAGTAATGCTTGCTTTGAGACTCAGGAGAAGACTGGCTTTCAGCGTCTTGTGCAATTTAATATATAATAATTTATTTCACATCACAGAACGCCAATACTGAATTACCAGCATTAAATCAATATTAATCTCCACAAACCAGAGACAATATTTATAAGCGCTAAACTTAAATAATTATTCTTTACAATCTTAATACTAATACAAAAACTGTTTACATAATATAATTCTATTACATAATTAACATTTAATATCATTAAAAATAAAAGGTAAGTGCGACATATGCGTACTTACAACAATTTAAAAGAAATATAAGGTTGAATGAATATTGTACATATTAGTATTTATTTGAAAAATTAAAACGAAATCCATATTCACAAAATACAAATTACAAAACAAAACTATTGAAGCAGATATTATATGCACAGTTATATATTAAATATTTTATTAATTAATAAGTCCTCAGACTGAAATTATACAGAAAGTCCTCAGACAATATTTCTTATAGACATAAAACAATTGAATTTAATATATTTTTTTTATATAAAACAAAAACAAAACAAGTTTTAAGTAATTTAATTTAAGAATGAATGTATTGTAATTCCAACACACCCCCTCAAGACATTCATTTCAACAATTTAAATAATTTGAAGTCCCAATCCTTCAGTGAATTTTTCATGTAACTCTCTTGGCAGTGCTTTTGTTAAAATATCCGCAACCATTTCATTAGTTGATACATGACGTAATTTAATAATTCCTTCATCAACTACATCACGAACAAAATAATGACGAATATCTATATGTTTTGTACGTGCATGATAAATCGAGTTCATTGCCAGTTGTTCAGCTCCACGATTGTCAATTAATATTTTAATTTTCAAAAATTTTTCTTGCTCTAGTTCAGTCAATAAATCATTTAAATATATTGCTTCTTTTACAGCTTCTGATAAACTAACATATTCTGATTCAGTAGATGAAAGTGCCACAGTTCTTTGTTTTTTGAGATTTCCAGCTCACAGCACCCCCTGCCAACATAAATACATATCCAGAATATGATCTTCGATCTTCAAGACAACCTCCCCAATCAGCATCACAGTATCCAATCATAGATTTTGTTTCTTTAGTATAAAGTATTCCTAATTCTATTGTACCAGCTAAATATCTCAATATTCTCTTAACTCCCAACCAATCTTGTTTACTTGGTTTGTTTACAAATTGAGCTAATCTTGAAACAGTATTTGCAATATCTGGTCGAGTTCCAACCACTAAATACATTAGTGCTCCAATAACTTCTCTATAAAATTTACTATTAATTTCTTCTTTTTCAGTTGAATAAAATATTTTCTTCTTTTGTAATTCTGCTGGCGTTTTAACTGGATTGCAATTATTCATTTCATATTTTTTAAGTAAATTGATAATATATCTTGATTGATTAATAAAAATATATTGATCTGATTGATTAATTTCTATTCCCAAACATTGTTTTGCAAGACCTAGATCCTTAATTTCAAATTCTTCTTGTAGTTTAATTTTAATTTCATCAATCCAATCAACATCTGATGATGCAATTAAGAAATCATCAACATAAACTAGAAATAATAAAATATCTTTACCACGTTTTGCATAATACAAACAACTCTCCTTTTTTGTTGACTTTAGTCCAATACTTTCCAACTTATTTGATAATTTTTCATTCCATTGTCGAGCAGCTTGTTTAAGACCATAGAGAGCTTTATTTAATTTACAAACATCACCTCCTTCTTCAATACATTTTAACATTTTTGTAGCTTTATTTTTTAATTCTTCAGACACCTGACTATCATCAATTATCCACATCAAAATTTCATGTAGCATATCCGGTATTTCCATATAAACATTTTCTTCTAATATTCCATTTAAATAGGCAGTTACAACATCAAATTGTCTTATTACAAGTTTTAATTCCACAGACAATGCAATTAAAAGTCTCATTGATTCCATTCTTGCAACTGGAGCAAAAGTTTGATCATAATCAATACCATATTTCTGACTATAACCTTTTGCAACAATACGAGCTTTTCTTTTTTCAATAAGCCCATCTGATCCAAATTTATTTGTTAAAATCATTCGACTTCCCACAACACTTTGACCTTCAGGTAATTTTACAATATTCCTAGTATCATTTTTTAATAAACTTATGACTTCTGATTTAATTGCTCTCTTCCACTCAGCACACTCTTGAGAATTAATAGCATCTTCCAATTTAACTTCAGCTACTCCAACAAATATATTATCATTATCATTATCATCTTCATTAGAATCAGATTCAATCCTTTCTTTAACTTCACAATTATTAACTTTTGAAAATAATTTTCTGGGACGTCCTTTCAAACCTGTTTTAATTAATTTTGGTCTTCCTGGTCCTCTTCTTTCTTCTCTAGTATATTCTCTTGAGTTTCTTCTAGGAGTTTCTTGAATAGATGATTGAATACCAGATGAATTTACATTTTCTTCATTTTCTTCTAAATTTTCTTCTGGAATTCCATCTAAAGTTTCTGTCTCATTACTATTTTTAAATCCTGTTATCAATTCAATCCATGGTTTATCCTTGTTTTCAAAATCATTAATAATCAGATGTTTAATCTCTTGGTTCTTTAAAACTGTAGTAACATTATCTTCAATAAATTTCACATCACGAGCAACAATAAATTTTCTCTTTTCTGGTAACCAAATTCTGTATCCTTTTGATTCACGTGGATAACCTACAAAAATTCCTTTCATTGATCTATCAGATAATTTGCCTTTTGTTGGATCTTTATCTAAGACATATACAGTTGATCCAAATGCTCGTAAATAATTTAAATGAACTTTATCCCTGTTGAACCATCTCTGATAAGGAGTATCTCCATTAATACTTCTTGAAGGACATCTGTTTCTCAAATGACATGCTGTAGCTACAGCATCAGTCCAAAACATATCCGATAAATTTGATTGAAGTAATAAACATCGTCCCATTTCAACTAATGTTCGATTTAAACGTTCAGCAACACCATTTTGCTGAGGTGTTCTTACAACACTTAATCGACGTTGAATACCTTGATTACGCAGGAAAGAATCCATCTCAGTATTACAATACTCTTTACCATTATCACTTTGAAGATACTTAATCTTCTTCCCTGTCATACGTTCAGCTTGATTTTGATACATTTTGAAAGCTTCTAGTGCACCACTCTTCTGTTTAAGAAAGTATACTTCACACCATCGAGAATAATCATCAATAAATGTAATAAAATATTTTGCTCCATTCACTGATTGTGTCCTAAACGGTCCAACAATATCTGTATGAACTATTTCAAGAAGTTCTTCACTCTGTCGTTCACTTCCTGAAAACGGTAACCCTGTCATCTTGCCTCGTAGACACACTTCACATCTTGACAAACATTTCAATTGTTCAGAGGTTACTTTACTTGTAGTATTCTGATTAATCACCCGAAATAAATCCTTAGCATTTAAATGACCCATACGACAATGCCACATCAATAACTCAGAATTAGCTTTATCTTCTCCAATACAAGCTTCTTCATTACCTTCTTGTAAATAATAGAGATCACCACGCCTTTCAGCAACAAATTTAACATTTCCAGTCATATCCATAATTACAGCTGAATCTTTTTTAAATAGAATTTCATGATCCTTATTAGTAATTTTAGCAACTGATACTAGATTTGACCTTAAATCTGGTACAAATAATGTGTTTGAAAAATCTACTGACCTCAGCTGTTTACCATTACTAATCGACAAATTAACAGTACCTTTTCCTTTGATTTCACTATTTGCTTGATTAGCCAAATTTATTTTCCCACTAATTTCTTCATTTAAAGACTTAAATAATTGTTTATCACCACATAAATGTGTTGTACAGCCACTATCAAGAATCCAAGGTCGACAACTTGGAACACTACCAGCAAATTCAACATTAAATACTGCAAAAGTATCATCATCCGCTTGAGAACATTGGTTTTCTTGTGTGTATCTATTCTGTCTATCTGGTCTATTTCTTCTGAAATTTGGTTTCAATTGAGTTGGACATTCAGGAGACTTATGTCCTTGTTTTCCACATTTAAAACAATATCCTTTAAAAATATTTTTGTAACTCGGTTGATTTTCAGCCCTTACATTTCCAGCTAACTCAACAACTGAATTTGAACCAATTTCACTCTTCTCAAGTATCTTAACCTTAAGAGCTTCAACCTCCAAGAGTTCATCACGTGATTCCATAGCACATTTAAAACCTTCATAGCTATCTGGTAGACTATATAATAACATTACAGACAATAAATCTTTATTCACTTCAATATCCATAGCTCCAAGTCGATCAACTATATCCGAAAACTTGTTTACATGATCCCTGACATCACCACCTTCAGACATCTTGTGAAGCATAAGTTGCTTAAGTAATAAAGCTTTTCTTGCAGGTCCTTTGGAAGCATAAACTGAGGCAAGTTTTTGCCAAACTTCATGAGAAGTATTACAACCTCGGACATGCTGCAATTCCGTTGAACTAATTGCTAATATTACTTCTGACTTAGCTTTACGATCAATTTTTATCCATCCATTTCTTTCTTCTTGATTATTTTCCGCAGCAACAGGAATCGGTTTTTCACCACTGACATATTCCCACAAATCATTTTTGATCAATAGCGCCTCAACATGAATTTTCCAGGCTTCATAATTGTCCTTACTCAACAGCTCAAATCTTGTAGCACTCACTGATGTCGTCATATTAATTTTTTAATTAAAGCTTGGTCCCATAACCTATTGAAGCAGATATTATATGCACAGTTATATATTAAATATTTTATTAATTAATAAGTCCTCAGACTGAAATTATACAGAAAGTCCTCAGACAATATTTCTTATAGACATAAAACAATTGAATTTAATATATTTTTTTTATATAAAACAAAAACAAAACAAGTTTTAAGTAATTTAATTTAAGAATGAATGTATTGTAATTCCAACAAAAACAATTATGTTATTATTTAAATAAGTCTTAAACATAAAATTCACTTACTTCAGTGTAAGCAGGCTTCCATACTATTTCTTTTATGTTATTTTGTGTCCTGAAGCTACTGTACCGATTCCATCTACAATATATTTAATATAGGTCTGCAAGAGTAGTAAAATATATAAATATCAATGCTTGTATACAATATTCTTTTCCGAATTACTAAATTCATTATAACTAACTTACCTAACCTCATTTGTTTGAAACTTGTAAAAGAAGAAACTAGTTCATTTTCGCATATTGTATGATCCTTGTTCTATACTCCAAACACATCCAAACAAATAGCTACTTAATAGTTATTACATCACTTTTTATTAATAAATAGACAATACGGATTATGGCTAAAGTTTATCAACAAATAATTTTTGACAGGTGCTAACATTACTTATCGTTTTTATTAACTTATCAAGATTCAAACCAATAATCAATTTATGTGATAGGTTAGAATATATAATAAATGAATTTATAATGATTTTATTATCTGCCTTAAGAATGTTTATGTTAAAATAGTTGTGTTACAAACTGTGCAATATATTAATAAGGTTGGCATCCAGGACCACAGAGGTCAAAATATTTTTAAATAACTCGCTATATTTTAGGAGATGTTAACAATTAAAATAGTTTTTTTTTACTTTAATTATTAAAGGGATCCATCGTTATAGAAATTTCCAATACAGGTAACGTCATGTCCGCTATAAAGAGATATAATACTTAACACATATATTTTACACATATAACAAATAACTGATCTATTCCTTAATAGTGGGACATGTTACATCATAAATATAGCTGACATCCGTAGGACTGAAACTTCAATTTAAATTTTTAATTTCTATATCTTTGTCAACATTTAAATATTTAATAAAATAAATACGCTATTATTTCTTTATTATCTATTATATTATACCTAAAATATAAGTAAAGTTAATACCGATAGTTATTGAATGATAAGTAATATAGGTAATAATGATAAGTTACATGACATTTTAAAATGGAAATTCCATTAAGGGGAAACAGTACTTCCTTAGCACAACAGTTGAATGTAGATGGCTGCTTAATATTTAAATATATTTACAAAATCGTACTGTCAAACCTTTATTTAAAAACGGATTATAACATTTTACATCTATTATCTAACGATTCACAAATTTTAAATTCAACTTTGATTATCATATTATAAGTTTTATGTTGTTTATGGTGTAAAACAGTGCATGTTGAAAAAAATACGTTTTTCAAAAATATAAAATATGTTAAATTTTTTAAATTTATGCGTTATTTGACCAAGTTTTTTTCAAAATTTGGACATTCTTTGAATTGGTTACCAAAGTTAATCTATATACAAAAATTCAGCTTTTTATCACATTTTAACCTTCATCAAAAACCACCTCTTGCCGTCAAATGCTCCATTATTACGCAATCCAAAATTTGAGCTTTCTCCAAAGTTTCTTACCGAGCGCACCAATTTTCTCAGCGCTTCCTATATAACATTTTTAATTTCTAAATATTTGAATATGTTTTCAACTTTATATCTTATGCATCCTAAGATTTTCCCTGAATTTCCGAGAAACAGTGACGTAGCTACCGCCGTATCAACCTTATCAATAATATGGGGCCCCGGGCTACAAGTGCCCCAAATGTGTATTTTTGTTTCTCTTGTGAAAAATCTTTACCCATCATTAGGGCCCCCAAACAAATTTGGCACTGCCGGGAAATCCGAAATAAATATTTCTTTACGGGTTATCAATTTTATTTGTTAAGTAGCTAACTTGTCTGCAATGCTATTAAAGTTGTTGTGTAAGAAAACACGGTTTGACAGAACAATTTTGTAAATACCAATTTTGTAATATTATATATAAATATGAAAAATTAAATCCATGTTCCTGTGGGGTGCTTAATTAAAGGAGATGTAGTACATAATTTTTTACTCCCGCCGCCACTGGAAATTTAGGGCTGTTTATTTTTTTCATTAATTACTGTCCACAAGGAGCCTACATATTAAATTTGAACGTCCTTACTCTATTCCAACATTGCTCCCAGAAAATCGCGCCGCTACTGAACTTAAGTTTCTAGTCTCCAAGTATTGGCAAATGTGCACATTTATGATCTACACATACCAAATACACATACCAAATTTCAGTTTTCTATCTTTTCTAGTTCGTCAGATATTTACAAAAGTATTTTTTCGAATTTTCCAGTTTTGTTCATTTTAGCATTAGAGCCTTTCACATATCTCCGCTACTGAATTAAAGTCCAAATATGTACCTCTTTATCGTTCTTATCATCAGTTTATTACCTCTGCCCTAATGTTGAACTACAGAAAATGTATTTTTTTTTTATATTTTCGTAATAAATATGTCAATCTATATCTGCATACTAAATTTCAGCTTTGTATTTATATTTTAGCATTAGAACCCCCCACAAACCTCCGCTACTGAACAAGTTTGTTAAAGTTTAGCACGGGGATCTATTTTATTTGTATCTAAGAACATATATTCTAAACAATAGCCTTTTATCTCTATATATTTCATATTTCTGGTTCTTGGCCCCCAGCGCCCGCCGCCTCTGGAAAGTTGCAAATTTCTATAGTGTGTCTTTAATAACACTCTATATATGGCCCCCGTTCCAAATTTTAACGTTCTAGCTCTGTTGCGACATTGCCCCCAAAAAATCACGCCGCTACTGAATTAAAATTTTGGTAATTTAATTATTGGCAAACATGCACAATTAGTGTCTTAATACATACCTAAAGTTTTAATACTTCTTTTTCAATATTTCTGGCTTTTACTGTCTCAACTCCCGCCGCCACTGGAAATTTGGGGCTGTTTATTTTTTTTCATTAATTACTGTCTACAGCGAGCCTACATATTAAATTTGAAAGTCCTAACTCTATTCTAACATTGCCCCCAGAAATTCGCGCCGCTACTGAACTCAAATTTTAAATTTCCAACTATCAGAAAATGTGCACAATTATGATCTCAATACACATACCAAATTTCAGTTTTCTATCTTTTCTAGTTCGTCAGATAGTAGCAAAAGTATTTTTTCGAATTTTCCAGTTTTTCCAGTATAAGTTTTTCCACGGAAATTCAGGGGAAAATTCAGGGACGTAGAAAGTCTTAGAAATTCGTCCTTTACATCATACCAAAATTTGAAGAACTTTGTAGGCGCCGTTTAGAAGATACCATATACGATTTTGTTACCGGATATATATATAAATAAATAAATAAATAAATAAATAAATAAATATATAACGCTCTATATAAATATCTATGAGTTCTTATGGGTTTTCCATGTTAAATTGGAACATTACGAACATTATAATAGGTAGACTATTGTAAATAATATAAGCAATAATCTATTACGTATAGCACGTAAAAAGATCTCTGTGCAAAATACACAGATTGTTAACTTGGTTTGAAAAATGTATTCAAACGCTTAAGTAGGAATAATAATATTCGCTAAGTAATGCAATTGGCGTATGTGCTCTAATAGTCATAGTCCAGTAATCGAACGTTAGATGACCTAATGTAAGAGGCTATACAATGGAATAGAGTATTCGCTACCAATGCAATTAATGTGTGTGTGTGTGTGTGTGTGTGTGTGTGTTTGCTCTCGTGGTCATAGTCCAGGAAAAGAACGTTAGATGACCTGATTGAGAGGCTAGAAAGTGTTCAAAAAAAAAACACTTGTACGAGCGCTATAGTATTGTCATTGCTTGGTGCAGCGGTGATGACTTAACTAATGCGACAAGGAGTTATTAACTACAAAACAGAAAACCGAATAAAGTCGATGATTGCTCGAAAATTATCCTACAACAATGATACGAACTTATGATGGAAGTGAATCATTGATGGCCAAACACCTTGGTATAATGAAATAACGATTAAAACAGTAGTATATGTAAAAATTTGTAAAATATAAGATGTAACTGCAAAAACCCAAAATAGAGGTAATAATGGGGATAGGATGGGAATTATATAAATGTTTAGGATTACCTTGACACCACTGGCGTGTAGTAGCTCTCGTTTCAAGACTGAATCCAGTATGGCTGCAACTGACTCGTGATTTCTGTGGTACTTGGCGCCAGAAAGTGAGATTTTTCTGGAATGTTCACCTTGCTTGATGAATCCTATGATGGGAATCCTTTTCAAAGATGACCAATGTGTGAATCCTTTTCGAAGCTGATCCAAAGTGGTGTGAATCCTCTTTGAAGATGCTCAATTGTTGGATATCTGTTCTCGAAGATGATCAAATTTTGTGAATCCGCTCTTGAAGATGGTCAAATTTTGTGAATCCGTTCTTCAAGATGGTCAAATTTTGTGAATCCGTTCTTCAAGATGGTCAAGATGGTGTATATCCGTTGATGAGAATCTTGCTTGAAGATGATCAAATGGATGTGTAGATCCGTTGATGAGAATCTTGCTTGAAGATGAAAATCTTGCTTGAAGATGAGAATCTTGCTTGAAGATGAGAATCTTGCTTGAAGATGTGAATCTTGCTTAAAGATGAGAATCTTGCTTGAAGATGAGAATCTTGCTTGAAGATGAGAATCTTGCTTGAAGATGAGAATCTTGCTTGAAGATAAGAATCTTGCTTGAAGATGATCAAATGGATGGAATCTTCTTTGAAGGATCAAAATGCTGAATATCCTAGCTCGTATCCGGCTCGAAGACGACCAAATGTAGAATCCGGCTCGAAGGACCAAATGGTTGTGTGAGTTTGGACCTATGGAGATCTATAAGCACGCGGTTGGCTTATCTGCGATCTGTTAGCGGTATCCAAATCTCGGATTGCTCGATTGCATCCAATTCCTTTGATAGCGTAGATTGCGCCAAAACACGTCGAAGGACCTTTTTGTTATGAATTACTTAATAACAATTTTTTATTTTACTTTAAAGTCAGAAAAGCAGCGAAACACTATTATTTTACAGAAAACATTTATTATACAAATACACTTGACGAATTACAATGATTGATATTTAAATGAATCGCTATTCGTATCGATGCTACGCTGATGTAATTCACTATTAAAAAATATCTCTATAATATTAATTTTATTATATTCTGATTTAATGTTAATTATATTTAAGGATGTTTAAATATGTTTACTGTTGAACGTTTGAGTTAATAATGAATATTTTAATAGTGTCAGACCAGTACATCGATACAAAAGGCGTTTGCCAAGAGAGCTGGTTAACCTTGGAACCAGGCTAGTATGCTCTGATACACAATGCCAGTGTACCAAAGATAATGAATTTGTTAGTTTATTCAATAACAAATCAAAAAAGATAAAAAATATGAAATAATTAAACAATAGAATGCTTAAAGAACATAAAAACTAAAATATAAAAATTAGATTCTAAATGAAATACATTAATGAAGGCAAAATATCTATATTGAAATATAGATGGTGAATGCGTTCATTACCACTCTCTTACAATCGTTGTCACAAACTCTAGGCTAAATGTGGGGTAGTCTAATTTGAGGTGCCTGTTCGCCTCTGGTAACCGTACGCATAGTATATTCATCCCCCTCAAGAGGCATATAGGGCAATAAAGGTTCGCATTCTTATCTGAGACAAATATTCTTACTTTGCAATGTCCATCAACTATAACCTCCTCACTTGTCCGAGGGAGACCAGGGTCGTGGTCTCCACTAATTTATATTTACATTTTGGTTACTCATATCATACGAAGATGTACGCATCGATTCGTTTTTATCATATTATAATATAAAGTTAAATTTTGTTTGTTTTTGTGTTGGTCTTTAGCAAGACAACACACCTTAGCGTAAGTTATACTCAAAAGCCAAAATCAAGGTCAAGTATCGTTCCAGTTGTCAATAATGGGACTATTTCATTGTTAGGGACTCCCAGTTCCTAACAACCATGGGCCGCCTAGGCGCTAATCGTGAGTTAGTAATTTACTAACCTCGTCGTAGCTCCCCGGTATGGAGATCTCAACGTGACCTTATACTCCGTTGCTCACTTACCCCTGACTTGATAAGTCTGCGAGCTCCCGTCACGTCCTGCATCCTCGCACAATCGCTTCCCTCTTGCGAGTCTGCCAGTATTCAGAGACAGAAGGGCAACAAAATGTAAGAGATATGAGTCCCTATCTCTCATATCAATATCCGCCGGAGTTTCACCATTGGACTGAACCATTTCAATAATAATAGGTCCTTAACGTAATATCGACCAGAACGGATGGGTCGTTAACCCTATCCGCTCTGGCCGTCTGCAAAAGCAAGTAATCACGCCTAAATGCCTATAGGCACGAAGATTTGTCATCTTAAAAAGACAACACCTTCACTGTTACTATATCGTTTCTATAATTATCATTGGCTCGTCACTATTAGCCGTCCACTACATATATTAAAATATATTTCGCACGCTGCACCACTCCAAACTTTACAGTTCGTCGTTGTCTTCAAAAGTGCTGACAATCTCGATCAAATACTCATCCAAATAGTACAAGAATTTAAATCTTGTTCGTCAGTTCCCCACTTCCAAAATACCCACGGGTAGACTTATGAAGTAATAGCTCAATAATGCGGAACTAACCCGACATCGCGCAGTTTACTGTCACGGAGTTATATCGCACCAAGATATAACCCCTTGCGGGACTGGAGCAGTTTATTTCACGGCACTCGTTAACCCACGCTGTTTAGCATTTAAACAAACCTGAAAACAAATATTTCAGCATATCGTGAACTTGTATTGAAAAAATGTTTGCCAGTAAAGGTTCCCTTTTTAGGTAACAGTGTTGTTCGGTTATTAAGCCAAACTTTCGGATATATCCGAAGAAGTATCATTGCATTATAAAATTTCGCCAATACTACAGAAATGCCTTCAACCTTTTCTAAGTGCTCCTTTTTAAGCCCATCTGGCCCGGGAGCAGAATTCTTTCTTAAATTACTAATAGTATACTGAATCCCATCGGGATCTATGGGAACTATGTCATCCAGCTTGATTTTATTTTTATTGCGGAAATTATAATTTGTTGTCCCAGGTGTGCCCCATAAGCTTTTATATAGCTCCGTCACGCTAGCTGGGTCTAGTGCGCTTGGTTTACTGTCCTCCCCTGGTTCTATCCCAGTTATATAAAACTCCGCTAATTTCCTTGGACATTTTTCAAAAAGATTCTGTTCCTTTGCATAATTATATCTCCGCACATTCGTCGAAAGTGATCTACTCGATTCTTGCGAATGGAAAACATCTCCGGTCAACATACGGTCTTTAAACTAGGCTAATTGAATAATTCTTAAAATCTAAATTATAAAAGCCATTCATTCTTTCGTATTAACGTATATTAATAAAGTAAGTTAAGTAAAGTTAATTATCTACAATATCAAATACGAGTACCGCTATGTTCTTACTTATTTCTAACTGCGAATTTCTACGAGACTGTACTCATACAATATAATTGTATTATTATTTAATTTATCTACCGTCGGCCTATTTGTGATGCTGCGATTTTATCGACGACCTATTATTATGTTAAGAGTTATATGGTATCGTGACCTCATATATGTGGTCTGCTCCACTGCCTAATAAACTTTTTATGATAATGCGATCAATCAATTTAATTTCAAACCCAGAAAATATCGTTCTGGTTCGGGGATCAAACCCAATTGCTCTTTGCCACTGTATCGTTTTGTTAAATAATTTTTTAAATTTTTAATTGAATTGTAGATTATTATGTGTATAATATAGTTTTTATTTTTTTTAAATATCCAAAACTGTCAAGTGATGCGTCCCTAATTTTATTTGTCTTTGTTTACAACGTTTAACATATTGACATTTTACGTGTCGGACGAGATAGCTGTAAATAGTAACTGACGGTGAGATGCAGCTCTTTTACACTCATTCATAGAAAAGAAGGGTTTAGGAATCAGGTGTGACGTCACAAAACAAGGTACTTATCTTTTAATGATTAAATGGAAAAAAATCTATTTTAAATGTAAATTTCTCCTAAATAGAAGAAGAATCAAAGAAGACAGTTACTGACTTTCTTTCGAATACGGTTACATATATTTAAGGTTTATTTAACATAAAAATGTACTATACTTATAAAATATTTAGGTTAATATTATATTATAGTATTATTAAAAATTACATTACGATTCCTTCATACGCAATATTATATAACGCTACATTTAAGCTAATCTATTAGTACAATATTCTAAGTTTATTTTACATTTAATTAATGATGCTGTGAAGAAAATTGTCTAAAAACTATCACTGTTTAAAATGTTCTTAATTTTGAAAATGCATTAGGCCTGTCTCAGTATTGGACCGTATTTAAGCGAATTTCTGCTGGATGTATACGGGCTACTACGCTTTACCTATCCGAACCATGTAAATGTAATGAGATCGCTCTGGAGCTCTCAGATTGCACGCTACAAAGCCGTCCGAATACGGGCGGCACTACCTCGCACATTAGAAGCGTATAAAGGCGAATTTTATCCAAGCGTTACTACTACTACAACGATATACTATCCGAACCTTTGTAAATGCAAACAGCCGCCTAGACTGGAGGGGATACCTAACATCGCTTCTTCTTTCGCTGCAATACGGGTCTTTTCGGCTCTAATCGCGACATCGCGTATGACGAGTATGTTCAACATGCTTCAGTTTATGTTTGTATTTCAGTGAATCATGGACCAATACATAATAAGATAATATACCCTTATCTTATTATCCAAGCACACCAGATTTATGACGTAAACATCAAGAGGATGCTGTATCATAAATATAGATAAATAAATTAGTATAAACATGTATTGTGACACACATAGGCGGTTTGCTTTGTAGCTACTCCAATCCGCCGATTTACGTCCGAATACGCCGACGCTTAAATACGGTCCCATACTGAGACAGGCCTTATACTCGTAAAATGTTATGAAAATTAATATTCTGGGATCTGAATTTTTTTTAATACCTGATTCTAAAATATGCTTAGAGCTGTTCTAAAATGTATACAGTTTTTTTTTTTGATAGTGTATGTTTCAATTATGAATATATGTATAAAATTATGTTTAAGTATAAACAAATGTAATGTTGGCTAAAAAATAGTACATTAAATATAGTCCTTATAATAATCTCATTGCCACAGTCTCCTTCTATGTCAACAGGTTTTATGGTGTCAACTTTTACAGCTGTTTATGGCAAAATATTAACATGAACATTACTTTTTATCTACCTTTTGTAGAACTGTAAAAAAATTATGAGAATAAGATATTCGTATCAGTAAATACATCTACTTTCAAAAAAAACAGAAATGGACCAATGATACACTAACAGTACGCACGTCGAACGAATGCGAAGGAGAACTGTCTAAGCTTCACTTTCATTTTTTGAGTTATATTTTTGTAATTCCACTTGAATTGCGTTTGTAATTGAACTGGTACTCTGAATTGTTTCGAGAATACTTGGTGTGTCTTGGAATTCGGGTTGCGGTGCCATGATTCTAGCAACATCCACCTGTGGGGGGGAAGGGGGTCTGTGAAATGGTCCAGCACTCAATGGGCGCACCTACAAAATAAAATGAACAGTCATGCAAACAGCGACAAAGAAATAAAACTGAAAGACGCTCGCATAAGTTGGCCAACTTGCTACTAGATCGATTAACTGTGTCTGCCTTGCTCGGCTCCAAAACAAAAGAATGTTGGCCATTTACAGTCTAATGTCGTGTAGTGAAAATAAGAAGTTTTGGAAGCGAAATTTATTAGTCTACATAGAGGATAAGCCACTGTGAAACGAAAAGCCGCATCATGCACTACTGCACGATTTGTCCAACAAAGGCCAAACTAATATTTGACTCACACGCTGGAGGCAAGCATTTGAATCAAACGTTCACTCATCGTTTGGTACCGGCTTGATAGGAACCAAGAGCATGTGCGATTCGGAGTCCAACATGTGCGAGCGTGTGTATTCAGGTTCTAACTAATTTGACAGAAACACTACCAGCGGCGATGGTCCACCACTTCCCCAGGCTCCTCTGGACGGCGTCGGCTTCATCACTTCCTCCTGGTTGTCGTGGGCTGCACTTCGTGGCCGGAGTGCGGGCAACGAAGAATCTACGCCAGTATTTGACCTGTAGAACACGTATTTATATTAATTTGAATCAGAGCTGGAGCATGAACAGTGCAACAATAGGCATTTAAACGTAGAGAAAGAAGTCGACATTTTGTGTTGTGATCAGTGCCAGCCCCTAAAATGAAGCGAGTGGAGCGGATACTCCAAGCACGGGACCAAATAGAGGGAACAGAAAAAGTTTAAAGTATAATTGTTAGTTAATAAAAAAGTAGCTTCATTCTGAAGTAGCCATAGAATGATATTCGTAGAATCTGAATAGCGTATTACGAAAATATAAATAAGAAAGAAAGGAAACAAAGACACCTTAACGATGAAACGAGTTGCAAGCAGCTAAAACTCTGTTTATCGTTCCAGCATGTTTCTTGGTCGGTTTTTGTCTGCATTTCGTATTTGTTTCGGGATGTGTACAGTGTTAAAAATGTACTGAAATTTAATACAGATTTTAGACAGCAATGTATATTAATTTGTTTTAGCATAAGATTCAGTGTTTTGAATTAAAATTAATATATTTTCTCAAAAAAGGATCTTAAAATAATTTTAGAGAAAAAAATTATTCAATTTAAGAAATATATGTGGGTTATTTTTTAAGGAGTAATTTTAAGTTAAATTATATTTAGTTTTAAGGAATAGAAATAAGAAAACTGTAAACTAGGGTAGAGATCTTGGATAAGAACGGGGTATAAATGTATAAATAAACCAGTGACAGACACTATAGCCGTTCACAGCAAAATGCTTAGCCGTTCGCTTGTGGTGTCGAGCGTACGCCTCAGAGAACGTGGCATATAGAACTGTTCGCTAAACTTTGAACGTGATGAGACATGTGTTTTGGGCGAGGCACAAGTAAAGATTGTTATATGTGTTCAGAGAGTTTTATAAAAAGCAAATGGCGATAGAATTATATAAAGTTTATGTATGGTCGTTATTGTGTGTTTTTATAATTAAGTTAACTTTATTACGGTGTAATAATTGTTATTTTGATCAGTGTTTTTGTTAGAGTTAGGTAGCAAGTGTAATGTTTAGTACTAAGGTGTATTTTCATTGAAATCATTGTGCTGATAACTATAGACAATTGTAACTGCGTATTATGTATTGACACGTAAAATATTGTGAAGAGACATTTTAATCTAAGTACTGTATTTAATCTAGTGTATTTTGTTGTGAATATAATTAAGATTGATTAACTTTATTTAGATGTAATTTTATGACTTTGATAAGTGATTAAACAAATTATTAATATCCAAATTATGTGTTTACTCGTTATAAAAGAAACTATATTGTTGTATTGTACATCAACCTTAGGCTGATGTTAATTGTAACTTATAATTGTGGAAATTACCTACAAATTAGGATCTCAACAGATGGTTAGAGATATAACCTACAAATTGTGAGCTATCAACAGGGATTGAATAGTTCTAGGCTGCATAATAGAATCTCAACACGTGGTTGTAAATTCTAACCTGCAAAGCGGAGTCTGTACCGGGATGGTAATAGATTCAAAAACTACTAATGTAGATTAAAAACCTACATATATATTAATCTTAATACAAATTTATTAAATGAAACTATTTGTTTTGTTGCAAAACGCGCACTTGAAAGTTGAAACAATGAAAACGTGGTTTAACATTAATAAATTTGTACTCGAAAATAGTATTAATAATATTACTTCTTATGTTTCTAATGCAGCTTCTTTCTTAATTGCAATAACTAATTATCGTCGAAGTTCTGTTATCAGTATTAACACATGTGTGCTCTGGTGAATACAATATATTTCTCTTTTCAATCACGAAATTCAATTAACATAAATCAACATCAATCTTGTACGTAATGTAGTAATATTATTATTTTTGTATCAATAGTAACATGTTAAAGTAAATTTAAAAAAAAATATACATAACCTCAAAAATGTAGGTTTCATTTCAAGATAAAAATGTGTATTTGATTTAATAAATATTTTACAATATATTATAAGATTTTTGAAAATAAAAGAAAACTGAACAAAGATTACTTATGTATTCAATTCATACTATTATTCTTATGTATCATACTTATGTATTCAATACAATTTACTAGTCCTAAGTAGTGTAGTTGTAAATGCGACTGCTTACTATGCCTCAGACTGCGAGTTCGAATCCGATCTTCTTGAATTCGTTCTCCTTATTTAATAGAATAAAATGACCAATGTATAACAGTGGCATAGATTCATGAATTATTGATCATGGTTGCTTACTGTTTAGGAACCAAATGTAAAGGTTCATTTTTAAACTAGAACGTATATTTTTTATGATTGTTAAGACGCCAAACTGGCGACAGGCGGTACGATATTTAGATTATCTATTTCGTTATCAAGAGAACCATGACGCATATTTTTATAATTCGTTTAAGAGACCGGCGGTATAAGGTCGGTATAGTATTTACATTAATTATTTTATATTCGTTAGCTGAACCTTTTGTTCAAAACCACGTAGAGCTTCAAATAATATTTATATTAGATCCAAATTTCAAAATTCAAATTAGTGTTTACGAAGCGATATTTAGATTTCAGTTTTAAACAAATTAGAATTCAAATGAGATCATATAGTTGAACAAAGACATTTAGAACTATATAAACTCAGGAAAATCTGGGCAGTCGGCCCAAGTAGTTAAAAGACCACGTCACTATGACGGTTTGTTTGAGAAATGGTCAGTCGCCCCCGGTACACGAGACATAAAGTTACTAAGAAAATTATCTATTATAAAAAAAAAATGTATTAAATTGTTGAATGTCAAATAAAGAAGAATAAGTGTTAATGTGCACAGATTTTTTTAATTTATAAAATCACTAGAATTATCGGTCTCGTCGCGGATTAAAATAAAGTGATAGTTCGTTGCAGATAAGCAGAGCCTGCATGGCGAAAAAGTAAGTAAACCTAATACATGCACATAATATTATTAGATGAATTAGTAAGTTCTGATACTATATAAAACATTCACAATAAGCTCAGTCATCCAGATTCAAGGTGATACAGTTCATCAGAAAGAACCTCACGCAAGAGAGTAAAATAATATTCGCTCTCTTAAAGTAAACTACCATAAGTGGAAGGGTTACAAATTGTAATATTTGTGTGTTTTTCTTTCAGAATATATCTTATAATATATTTAACAATGTGAATTAAAAGTATAGGAAAGGAGGAACACGTTCGATTACCGTTTGTTTAAAGATCACATAGAAAATCAAAAGATATGATACAATATATTAACTTCTAAGTGTTTTTTTTTTTTTAATTCTTATATTAAATTTCATATAAAAAGGTACCCAAATGTATGTTAAATTTAAAAAATATGCGGTTATTAAATTTTAGACAAAATTAATACACAAATGTATCTTAAATTCTAAAAATTGGGTTATTAAATTTTATAGAAAATTAATACCCAATCGTATTTTAAATCAAATTAATGCACTGGCATGGTAAACGATGTTAAGGTATGGCATATATGAATTTCTTTAATACTTGGTTCTCAAACTTCGTTTAGAATCTTTGTTCTTAAAATTGGTCTGAAAATTTTTAAAAATGTAGTGTTCCGATCGGTGATAGGATAGGACTCGTTTTCTTCGTTTTCTGAGCGGTGAAGTATGTTACTCGGTTGGTGACTGCCTTTAGGCGAACACTTCTAAGACTAGCTCCAGTAATCGCTCTCCGATACGAGTCAAGTAAAAACCATGGTTCCATTAACAATTACAATTAATAGAGTACGACAACGTGGAAGCGTTATTTTGTAATACGATACTGATATGACTTTATTTAAAGGTATTTTTTGTGCCTAATCTAATGGTTGAATAATTATTAAATTTTTATATAACCTTTCTGAAGATAATTTCATGTTAGATTAGTCCGCAGAGTTAACTGGGCATCGCTCAGCCAATCTATTAGTATTAGGAAAAAAGGATGGCCTCAAGTCCCCGGTTATATTGTCCATATATTATATTTTTGCGATTTGTTAGCTGGAGATCGAATTATTAGATTTTTTGCCTCGCTTTTTGCGAGGATCTTTTTTTAGGATTTTGTTGCATTCCACATGTGGGTTTTTTCGGTGTATTGAATATTATTTATATGTTTAATTATCTGGATGACTATTGTTGAAATTTTGTACTTTTTATAATTAGTAAGTTAATCGTCTCTTGTAAAAACCCGATATAACATTCGATGCACATTTACTGCCTGCTGCTTGCTTTAAGTTTTTCATGTCATACCTGTGTGTCCATGGCCCTCTTAACGTAGTCTTCAGGCCTTGCGAAAGTTGGTAATATAAAGGGAAGAGGTAGGGAAGGATAGAGACAGATGCAAAACAGAAAAGAAGGAAATTAAAGAAAGGCAAAAGAGAAAAAATAAGTGGAATTTATAAGTTTAAGTTTAGAATGAATTTATAATAGAATAGTTTAAGTTTGACTTAAGAGAAAATGACTTACAAAGTAAGGATTTAAAGGGCGTAATGTGTACATGGAGGAGTTGACGACAAGAATAGATAGGAACACGAGAAGAACAAGCAAAAAGAAGAGAAATAAATACATATTTTAAATTTAACTAAAAGATTTAATGCAGCAGAACATAATGGTTAACCGGCAAAAACATTAAACAAAATAAATGCAATACAAACTAGTGATATCATAAAATAGAGCAAAACACAAAGAAATATTATTGAAAAGTAATAGTACTTATAAAATATTCATTTTGCCTTGCACTATTTAATAGTTTTAATATTTTAGATTACATGTGACATCAAAAAGCTTTTGACCTTTTCTCTATTGTCAAATCTTGTCATCTCCACAGATTTAAATGAGAAACAACATGAAATATTAGCCTTCCTTTTTTCAAGAAAGAGACATAATGCTTAAAAAATTAGGTCTGCTAAACAAAATATTCGGAATCAGCACACCTAAATTAGTCAGAAACGTTTGCTTACTAGCTTTTCCTCAAATTTGCCCCATTAAGTGAATTAGAGAAACATTTGTGGGACCCTGAACTTACTTAACAACTGCTGATCTGCCTCTGGCGGTGTCAGTGTACGGTCTCGTTGCTCCCATCTTCAAAGGACTCTTCATGGGATCTACGTCACTGGGCGTGGTCCAGTGGTCCAGGGCATCGTCTATTAGGCCTCGGTATCGGCGGTTAGCTTTCTGGGGATTCATAGGTATGGCCACATGCCTTGGTGATAAAGATTGATTTTGATTTTTCTTTACTGGCGCTAAAACAAATTATTTGCATACTCGTAATATTTATTTTACAGAAAGTGTTAATAGTATTTTGAATGTACAAAACATTGTTGTAGTACAATACTGTCCTTTTATTTTCAGAGATACAATAAACTCAATATAATCACATAACTTTTAATTTTAATATTGTAAAGCTTAAAAATAAAGTAATTAAATATTTAGCGCTCAACTGCACTAGTAAGAATTAAGGAAATAAGAAAATAGACGTCAGTCACATAGCAGAAACGCACTTGACAAATCTGTCATTCTTAAAATTAAGAGGATACTCTATATATCGTACTGTGCACCCTTCCAATAAAGCTAGAGGAGGCTCGGCTGTTATAGTCGAGGAGTCAATATGAAAGCAAATGCATTAAACTTGACTCAATGCAAGTCACCACAGTGTCCCACGATACGAACTACAAATGCAGGACTACTTAGAACTGTTTAAATCTCTTGAAACAACCTTTGTCATTGGTGGAGATTACAACGAGAATCATCCCCATTGGGGGTAAAGACATATTACCCATAAAGGCAAAATTCTTTAGGTATGGAGGCTAAATGTAAGTTCTGCTCGCCAGGGAAACTGACATACTGGCCTACTGATCCCAATAAAACACCAACTTTTATCGACTTCTTCATCACCAATGGTCTATCCAACAACTGCATAAAAACTGAAGACAGTAGTGACCTCAGCTCGATCCGCACATCTTTTATCTTGATAGTAAGTGAAAACTTAGTACAGAAGTACCACCCAGAGCTACCGGTTTTAATAGTAAGATTTAATAATGGGGCTCAGGAAGTCTTTTGAAAATCTTATAAAACTAAAACTACCCCTTAAATCTACTGAACAACTGGTAAATGAAGTAGAGTTCTTTACTAGTAATATACAGCAAGCGGTTTGGGGAAATACAACTGCGAAAATGAGACTAAATATAACATTATTTTCCCATTTTTATTTAACAGTTTTTTCTTTGACCTAATAAATTTTGTTGTTTAATTTTGTATTAATTCCCTTACTGCTTAACGACTGTATGACTGATAACGAGTCGGATAATATTAAAGTGTTGTCTCTGTCATCAGTAATGATTAGATCCACAGCTAGATCTATGGCACATAACTCAGCTGTATATATGGATGATTGTAAATTCTGCTTTTGTTAATATCTACTACTGCTGCGCCACTCTATCTGCTTCTTTTGAGCCGTCAGTGTATAATTTTGTATAATTCGGGAATTGTTGATCCAATTTTTGTTGCAAGTTTATAGTTATTAGCTCACCTAAGTAATAATAATCTAATTCGAAAATTGGTATTTATACTGGAGTTCCTCTTTCTGTTCATTACCTTTTTTCATTTATCCAAATTGCATTAAGCTCATGACTTCTTGAACCTGTTCTTAATAATTCGTTAAGTTCGTCCCTTATTAGTATGTTATTTGTCATTAAAGCGCTAGCCATAAAGTAAGACGTTTTCTTGATCCATCTTTCTTTTAATGGTGGCATACAAGCTTCTGCTAGTAATGAAAGGGTATGAGTTGTACAGATAGCTCCTAATACTATTCCCAAAGCTTTATATTGCAATTTTTCAAGTGATTCTATTGTATTCTTTTTACATATTATTAGTACCTCTGCACCATACTCCAAATGAGGGCGGACTAATGATTTATATAAATTTAGTAGCGAAGATGTATTTAGTCCCCATCTTTGTCCAGCAAACATTTTGAGTATATTGATTGCAGGTTCAGCTTTCTTTTTAATATTGAGTATTATTGATTTGTCGAATTTATTTGTGGAAAATGGAAATCCTAAGTATATATATTTATTTGTGTATTCCAATTTTTGTTTACCTAGAGTTATTATAGGTGCCTGTGATATTTTTGAACGCATGTTAAAAATCATTAGTTTAGATTTTTTGGTTGATGCTTCTAAACAAGCATCATCAAGCCATTTATCTAAGTTATTTACAATATTTTGCATTTTTTTCCAGTCTCTTCTATAGTATTTTCCTGCGATAAGAAATCTAAGTCATTCGCATAAGATATCCATGGCAGTTGGGTTGAGATACGGTTTAATTGATCTAACCATCATATTAAAGAGGAAATGGCTTAGTGCTGAGCCTTGTGGAATGCCTTTGCAACATATTCTCCAGTCCGATAATAATCCATTAAACCATACTTGAACTTTCCTGCCACTTAGTAAATTCTTTAGTATATTAATTATTAGTCTCGGTACTCCTATTACGTATAATTGCTTTAATAGAAAATTTGATGTTTACATTATCGAAAGCTGCTTTTATATCTACAAAACAGGCCATTGCTACATTGGCTCTGTTTTTTCCTGCTTCAATTCTAGCTGATAATGCAACTAAGCTATCCCTGGTACTTCTACTTCTTCTACAGCCTAAAATTTGTTTTGGTATTAACGACTTCGAATCTAACTAATATTCTAATCTCGTTTTCAATATTTTCTCAAAGACTTTTCGGCAGCAATTAATGAGAGTTATAGGTCTATATGAGGTTGGTTGATTTACTGGCTATATTTTTAATATTGGAACAATCTGAGTATTTTTCCAGGACTCAGGAATTAGTTCTTCTTTCTTAAATTGTGTTGTATATATTTAATAATAACTTTTTAGCGATTGATGGAAGATGGCCTAACATTTCATATGATATTCCATCTGGACAGGGCGTGGTTTTTTTGGTCATTATAAGGTGAGATTGTAGCTCCCCTATTTTTACTTCTTCAATAATCATTTTACTAGAGTCGTCTTGAGTTACTCCATATAGTAACTCCGTTACTCCGCTTTCTTGCTCAGGCAACCAGGGCGGTGCTATTACTTGTAAAAGTTCACATAATAAGTCCTCACTGTTAAGTGAACTTGTTTTCTTGCATTTTCCTGAACCTCTCATCATAATAATTCATATGTGTTTGCCCAAGCAATGGCTTTAGCAATCCAGTCACCTAGAATTAGCCTTGGTTCTGGAATTTATCTTAATATTCCTGTAGTTATTGATGCTGTTGCTGGGCATAAAGAGATACAATATTAATATGCTCATCCCCATTTAATTTTTGCTCCTATAATTTCAATGTCCCCTGAGAAAGGAATTAAAATTTTGTCAATACAAATGTTATGATTTATCACTAGAGCTATATTTTCAGAATTTTCAATATATCTCTCCAGCTCAGTTTTCTTAACTAACTGTGATTTCTTGATTGTTTCTGTTTTCTTTATCTGTTTTATTTACGAGAATTGGCTCACAGCGTTCGTTTTCCTTTGCTTTATGTGTTCTCGGGGGATCTGCGGAATTTTCCTTTCCGGTTGACCGCTTATATTGCAATTTGTAATCTTTTTGTTATTTATACTTTCTTCCAAAGAGGGGAACTCGAAGAGATTTAATTTAAATACCTCTTTCCCACGATCAATTTTTATTTTTTCTATATAACAACCTTTAGCTATAGCTTCGTTTTTGTCCTTCAACTCCAAGTATTTGCTGCAGGATCTATCGTCAGCTTTATGGTCTTGTTTACAGTTACGACAAACTATCTTCTCTTTCTTGCAACTTAAAGAGCTGTGATCTCCACCACAAAACTGGCAAAATTCAGCACTTCTGCAGAAATTGGTGGAGTGGCTAAATTTCCAGCACCAACGACATTGTCTAATTCTCTGTATATACGCCGAAACCGGATAAAGGATACCACGGAAGGCTATGTATTCCGGAATTTTATCCCCGCTGAAGGATATTAGGCACTTCCAAGTAGGAGTCTTTTTGCCTTCCTCAATTCTATTAAATCTAATGAAATTGTTATTTTTTTGTGCTAATTGTCGACTATTTTTGTTAAAGCCTACTGCGTCATGTAGGAATACGTCTTCCAAATTATCGGGGTGTTAAGTCAATTAGTCCCTGCACTTCTACCAAATTATTTGGCAAGAACTATGGCGTCCTCTATAATTTTTTTAGCCAGAAATGGGCTATTGGTCTCCGCCTCAATTTATTTTTGGCTGACAGCAATAATGTCGATCTCCTTGTAATTTGACCGCACATATTGTGCTATAAAGGCACGGTAAATATTGTAAGAAATTGGTTTTAGAATTACCAAGCGCACTCCTGATTAACTATGTGGATAATAACTGGTTCTTATCCTTTTTGCTTCAAGGAGGTCTTTTTCAAGAGACCTGTCATTATTCATAATTATAACCTGACTTTCACTTCAACACAAATTTAAAAAAAATGATCTATGACTTCGTTGTTACACTTTATTTTTTTTAACTCCTTTTTCTTTTTTTATATATTTCTTTAATTACTCATTATAAAACTCTTACAAAAACCAATTCATAAACAAACAATTCATTAATTACAAACTAATTTTTAACCGGAATCCTTTTTCAATATCCATTGTATTGGATACTAACATTTTCAAACAAACTTTATACCGATAGTAGAACTCAGCAGCATTTTATGACAATTAAAAATAAACTTTTTGTTTTCCTGTTTTTCTAATTGAATAATAGATAATATCTTTTAAAATCTAATTAATTTTTTAAATTCATGTGTTATGTTTGAGGTGGTAAACATTTTATGTCTTTCTGATCTTAAAAAAGAATCAAATTTGTCTTCCCCGTGAAGTGCATCATATATGGCTGCAGATGTCAGCCATAATTTAGCAAAGTGCACGGGGTCACATTTGCTTGTCGGTACAATTTCAAGGATATTTATAGCGGTGGTGATACTCTTTGGTAGTTGTAACTTCAGGCGCAAATTATTAATTGTCTTTTTCCAAATTAACCTTGACTTCCCACACGAATAAATACGATGATCTAGCGTATCCACATTTGAGCATTTCTTACATAAGTTATTATCCGCTATATTATGTCTTGATGTTTTATCTCCTGTGGCATAATTTTCGTTTGTGAAGCGATATAAACAAGATCTCCATTTAGAGTTAAAAAATTTATGATGTATTTTTTTCCATATTTGAGAGTGTTTTCTAGCAGGATATTTTTCAACAATATAGGGACTTATTTGCAATGCTGATAATTCCTCTTTGTAAATAGCAGATGATTTCTTAATAAAGTTATCATCTGTCCGGTCATTTAAGTTAATTCCTTGTAAAGTTTTTCTTAATTCCTTTGAAATTTTGAAGTCGTTCATATGATTTATGAGGTTCAAAACAAATTGCTGTTCAATTTTGTTAAATCGCCCTGAAATGCTTTTTAATAGATTTTTCTTCAATAATGGCTTTAGCTTTTAATTTAGTACAAATCAAACCTAAGCCTGCGTCATCTTTTGGTAAGTATAGTTGGTCCCTCTTGACTTTATAGACGTGTCCATACCATAAAAATTTACCAATATAGACTTCCAATTGTTGACTAAATTTAAATGGCATTGGGAGAATTTGACTTAAATACCACACTTTTGCTAAAATAAAGGTGTTAATAATTCATACTTTCTGTATTAAATCAAGGTTTCTAGATTTGAACCGTTCCATTAAGTGCCTAATATTATTACATATTTTTGCCCAGTTGCTAGTAATGGTACCATTTAGTGATTTTTCAAAATCTTCATTTTTTATTATTGAATTATTAGCATTTGTTGTTTCAAGAGACATCATAATTGATTTTTCGAGGTTGATTTTTATATTAGAAACCTTTGTAAAGTAATCAAGTATTTCTTTTAATAATTGAAGATTCCTATCAGATATACCGACAGTGATGTCATCTGCATAGGCCATACATTTAAATCTTCCACCAGTAATTTGAATTCCTTTCATTTTGCCAGCAATTAATCTAATGAGAGGTTTTATTCCAATGACAAATAACATAGGCAAAGGGCATCCTGGGCGAACTGATTTTTGCGTTTGAATCTCATTAGTTAAATGACCGTTTATAATTAATTTCGATGCTGAATTTTGGTAAATATTTTTGAGGCATTACAATAACTGATCAGGAAATTTAAAGGATTTCATTACAGTCCATAGATAAGGGTGAGATATGCTATCAAAGGCCTTATCCATATCAATTGATGCAATTGCACCGGTTTTGCTTGATCGACAACTACTTTCTAAGATAATATTTCCAATCATAGATAAGTTTTCTATAACAGATTTTCTTTCTACTGCACATGTTTGTCCAAAGTCTAATTTGATATTATTTTCATAAATAACTTAAAATCAGTATTTAATAAAGTTATAGGGCGGAAGTCATTCACTTTTATAGGATTCGAGGTTTTTGAAATTAAAGTTATAACATCAGTGGTTAGGGATCTTATGTTTTCTTTATCCATTTTACCGACATACAGAGATCATTAAAGATAGTCTCCAAAACGTCTCCTATTTCATCCCAGAAGATTTGGTAAAATTCATATGGTAAACCAACAGGTCCCGGAGAATTTCCTTTTTGTATTTGATCAAATGCAGTTTTTATTTAATTTCTGCTGATTTTCTCATTTAAAGTACCTGCTTGTATTGTTGATATATAGGTGGTATTATTACTCAAAATCTTATGAAGGTCTGATTTGGAAATTGCTTCATCTTAAAATATCTGTTGATATTTACATAAGAATTGATGTCTAATTTCCATGGAGCTGAGAATCCAATAATCATTATCATTTATTATTTTTATAATATGTCTGGCTTTCTCCTCTTTATATTCTTTACCTACTTGATATATGGATTTTCTTTCTTCCTCCATAACGGAACCAAAGGATGATTTGAGGCGGTCGTTTATTCTTTCTTCATGTATTTGTCTTATTTTGTTTTCACATTCTCTTGATTGTAAGTCAAAGTCGTTGTACATCGCTGGATTTTCCTATAATTCCTTTAGTATCATTTCATAGAAATTTAAAGTTTTATTTCGTTCTGTATCGTACAATGTTTGTAATATTGATTTTAGGTTTTAATATATTAATCCATCATTGGTGCGGTCTTAAAAGGAGGCTCGTTTTTTTAAAGTTTGTATTATAACATTAATAGGTTCTTTGGGTTTACTTATGATTAGATTCGCATTCAATTTCCAATAATCGCGGCCAAATATAGGTAATCTTTTATCAGTTTTCATTTGCCATATCAATGCTAGATGGTCAGATATTGCATTGGATATAACGAAGCATTTGTGGATAGATGGTTTGAGATCTTCAGAAACATAAACTCTATCAATTCTTGATGCTTTGTTCATTCCCCTAAAGTAAGTGAAGCCCTGTTGAGTTTTATTCGTGAGGATCCAAATATCATATAGAACTCGTTCAGTTATTAACCTATTTAATCCGGAACAGAAGTTTAGATTCCCAAGTTGAAATCGACAGCAATGATTAGAGGCAATCTAATGTCTATATGTTTGACAATAGTTTCATTAGCAAGCTTTATGCGTTGTTGTCTATATTTGGATCCAGAAAAATTATATATATAGTCAAAGTTACGACAGATCGGCGACGAGTCACACTTTTAAAAGTTCAGCTGCATAAAGCTACGATACATTAAAAAAGCATTGTCTCACTCTTATTACTATTATATATATGGGAGTGAAAAGGATAAAAAAAACACCAGTTGTCTGCTTTGTTAAGTATAGACTGCTGTATAAACGTATGTCTGTGTTTATTTTGTAATAAATTTAAATTTGTCAAATTTATTTATTGTAATAGAACGAACTGTCAAATTTATTATCAAATATTATAATATTTTAAGTATAGTCAAAGTTACGATAGATCGGCGATGACGTATGGCTAGGAAATGCCTGGACTAAGATTTGATAAACGTATTTATCTTATTATACAGCAAAATATATTTTGTAGCAACGTCATCTATGAGAGTTATTGTGAAATAATTTTAAAAAACTATATGTACGAATATGTTTAGAAATTATTTATGTATAAATTAACTGTTTTTTACTAAATTAACTTGTTTAAGATTTAGTTGTTATGCACTTCTTATTTATTAATTAATATTTATACATATTGAAATATTTGTAATGCATATTATTTTTATAAATAACAAATAACTGAGTTATAGTTAATTCTTTATTTATGTTTCTTTATATAATTGTTTATAATATAATATTTACAATTATTAATGATGGCACAATAGCTCAGAGCAATTATGCTTGACATAAGACTGCTGTGTCTTCGTATTTAGTTCCTTGTTAGATTGTTATCACATTTAAATTGATTATGCACTTATAATAATAAAACTTAGGAAGCAGCGGTGTATTTGACATGTGTGAAGTGACGTGATGTGTGAAGAAGTCGTCAGTGCTAGAACAGTGTAAAATAACAATTACTAATAAGTCCTCTTTAATTACTAACACTATCATTACCAGGATCTCCTATCTGTATAAGAAAAGAATCTTCGGTCGTGTTTCTTTATAATATCTCAGCATTGCAACATCTTGTTTTCCACAGTCTTTATGCAATTTGTACAATATGCCGCATCCACACTGTTTAACGATTCTTGCCACATGGATAAAACATTTTCATTTTTCAGTTTATCTGTGCCAATGTTTTTGATATTACTCTACTAAGTCAATAGCATTGAAATTGCAGTGATAAGGTGGAAGTCGCATACTTTGTGACCATGTTTCTTTGTGATGCGGTGAATTTCATATACATTTTATAAACGGTTTCCTTTAGCAAGAAACGAAAGTTCGGTTTTTGGCATTTCTGGTGTGGTTGAGATATTATTTTTTTGAAGAAAAATAAGCAAATCGTTTTTTTCCATGTTGTGTTAGGTAGAGGTTCCAATATCATTTGGAATGTATATTGCGTTATATGTGATCATTAAGAATGGCTTTTGTAAATTGGGAATAAGTTGTTCTTTAAGCCATTTCTTGTACAATTCTGCATTCATATCATGGTAATCCAATATATGACAATTTGTTGAAAATATTAGTGACGCATTCTCTACTGAAATTAGTTTGCAAATAATTAATATTTCGGAATATTTTTTAAATGCATACATCTAAATATATTTTTACATTGAAAATTCTTCTCATAAATTAATCGCTTATTACGGCTTCTTTTACAAATTCATCTTCATCTTCTGACTGAGCTTTGACACGATTACATGTTTTCTGTGGTGAAATGGGTACTCTAAAACCAGCATCAATTACCCGTTTTTTGACACTCACACTGATTTTTTTTCTATACTACAAGCTTCTGTTGTTCTCTACACGTACAGAAAATGTTATGTTTTAACTTTGACTATATTTACTAATCTATGACCTTCAACAGTTATCGATAGGATTCGTCCATCTTCTTCACATATGCTATCTGTAGCTTCTATTCCCTTTTATATATTTAAAAATACGTAGCTGGTACCCATAACCTTCTATATTTTGCAGAGAATATATATAATTGATATTTTAAACAAACAAGACCGTTTTGTGTAAGAGATTTTAGATCTTTTTATAATTGTTTTTAGTAACCCCCTTTAGTTATTGCAAATTTACATCAAGAAAAAAACATTATTTCTAGTTTTCTAAATCTAGTCCTCTAGATACTAAATCTCAATACTTTCCCTTTTTTCTTGACTCTTTAAACAGAATTGAACAATTTATAAACTTAAGTTACTTGAATATCATTGCAAAAGTCCTAACTTATTATTCAAATTCACCAGTCTTGCTTTTGGAAGTGGCTTGGTCATGATGTCAGCTATTTGATCTTCAGTAGTGATATACTTAACTTGTAGTACAGGGGCGTAGCTACCGCCGTATCAATTATACGGGGCCCCCGGGCCACGGGGGCCCCCAAAGTGTGTAAGGAAAAAAAATAAAAACTTTCTAATTTATTTTATTTTACAAATGACAAAATTCTATAAAGCAATTTTTTTTTCCCGCCTTAAGCGTGCGTTCATTTAAGCCCTACGATTCAAAACGAAATTATTAGTTTGCTTGGTACCACTGTTATGAACAATATTATCTCAGAAATTAAAAAAGCTCCATTTCTGACAATAATTCTGGATACAACACAAGACTTGTCAAAAATTGACCAACTATCTGTAGTTTTTCGATATATCTCGGTTACAGAAAATGATGATAATGTGCCTAAAGAAATAAAAATCTGTGAGTCCTTTTTAGGATTTATAGCAGTAACCGATTGCAGTGCTGCAGGTCTGAAAACTGACATTTTAAATTTGACTAAAGAATATGGAATTGATTTGACTAAATGTAGAGGACAGGGTTACGATGGAGCGAATGTTATGTCGGGTGTGTATGGAGGATTACAAACCCTAATAAAAGAGCATGCTCCAAATGCCGATTATGTTCATTGTGCTGCGCACGCTTTAAACTTAGTTTTAAACGATGCTGCGAGACATGTTCGTGAAGTATCGACTTTTTTCGATAATTTAGAAAAAATATATACTTTTTTTGGCAATAGTATAAAACGCTGGGCTATGCTAAGTGACGATTCATCTGAAAAATATTTGATTACCCTTAAAAAGGTATGTCCTACCAGATGGTCTTCTAGGAACGACGCTTTATTAGCGGCAAAGAAAAATTTTTTACTAATCATGAAAACTTTGTACCAACTAAATTTAATTTCAAATAAAAAAGATGAACGTGAAGAATGTAAAAGTATAATTAATATTTTAGAGAGTTATGATTTCTTAGTGCTCGTTACATTTTTTTCTTCACTATTTGAAATTATTAATCCTGTTTCTAAAGCCCTACAGAATGAAAATAATGACTTACAGAAATCTAGTATTTTATTAAGTAATCTTTTAAATAGACTGTGCCAATTAAGAAATCAGAATTCATTTAATAGTTTGCTAAATGAATCCAAAGATTTAGCAAAAGAGTGGGGGGTAACAACTGTTTTTAAAAACAGTAGGCGAAAGACAACGAAGCGTTTTTTTGATGAGTTATCACAAGATGAGAGAATTTGCGACCCGGAATCCTATTTCAAAGTCAATGTATACTATTGCTGTTTAGATATATTAATTTCTCAAACTAAAGAAAGATTTCAGAGCCTTTGCGACCTGAGTAGTATGTTCGAAATATTACAACCGGAGAAACTCCTATCTTCTTCAAGCGAAGAGACGGAACGCTTCCGGAAAACTGTCTGCTAAATACAGTAAAGACATCTCACTTAATCTTTGTGACCAACTAAAGGCTCTAAAAACATGCTTAAGATCTGAAATTAAAAAAATTTATTCCATTAAAGAACTCATTGAATTATTGCTAGTAAAATTCAATAGTCTTGCATCCAGTTTTCCCGAGGTAATCACAGCATGCTTTTTATTCTTGACCCTTCCAGTTACAACCGCAACAGTTGAAAGAAGTTTTTCAAAATTAAAACTGATAAAAAATTACTTAAGAACTTCGATGGGACAAGAACGGCTGTCAGACCTCTCACTATTGTCCATAGAGGCAGAAACTTTAGAAAAACTAAAATCATCATCAGCCATAAATGATTTAATAAATCAGTTTGCCGAAAAAAAGGCAAGGAGAGTGAATATTTAAAATTTGATTTTTATTTGTAAAATGGTTAAATTATGTTATGATAAATAAATATTTCTTTTCACAATATTTTTTTTCTTTTGTGAAAAATCTTTACCCCCATATAAGGGCCTCCAAGCAAATTTTTTATACGGGGCCCCGACAAGACACGCTACGCCACTGCTTGTAGAGCACCTTCCAACACCTTTTCTCTTATAAAGAAATATTTAATTATGATGTGTTTCGTACGATGGTGGTTCTCACGATTATGGCAAAGTTTAATCGTTGCCTGGTTGTCTATCTGAAGAGTAGGTATTTGCTTTGGACAACCCATTTCTTCATACAATCTTGATATCCATACAATTTCTTTGACTGCTTTATTTGCCGCCACTAGTTCTGCCTCAGTTGTTGACGTAGCAGTCAATTGTTGCCTTTTACTGAGCCATGACACGGCTCCTCCTGCATAAGTCACTACAACTCCTGTAGTAGAGCGACCAGTCTTGTTGCATCCTCCAAAGTCTGCATTACTGTAACAGTCTAACTTGCAACTGCTATCTGCTCTGAACTATATTCCTAGACCTGCTATAGAGCGAAATACCCTTTTTAATTTTGCCACATCTTGCACACTTGGACAGTCTAAGGTTCTTGACAAAACACTAACACTGTAGGCTAAATCTGGTCTAGTGCCTATCATTAGATACATTAATGCTCCTACAGCTTTTCTGTATGGAAAATCATGACTTTTGTCGCTTTCTTGACTTTCATGTTCTCCTATGTTTACCATGGGCGTAGATACTGGTTTGCACTCGCTGAACTTGAAACGTTCTAATAGTTTCCTTGCGTACGATTGCTGACAAATTTTAATTGAACCATCTTCAAAACGTTCAATTTCAAATCCTAAATAATAGGATGCTGGTTTGATGGTGATTTTAAACTCTTTCATTAAATCTTCTATAAATAAATCAGAGTCCTTTTTATTATTTGCCATAACTAGGCCATCATCAACAAACAATGCAACCATTACCTTTTTATTTTTACGTTTTCTAATATAAAGACAAGGATTAGCTTCACTGGCTCTAAACCCCGCTTCTTTTAGAAAAGTACTAAATCTTTTATTCCAACATCTAGGAGCTTGCTTTAGCCCATATAAACTCCTTAGTAATTTACAGACATTTTTAGTTCCATCAGTATATCCCTCTGGCTGTTCCATGTATATATCCTTATCTAAATGTCCGTATAAAAATGCTGTTGAAACATCGAACTGAATTAAATACAAGACATTAAGACATTATAAATAAGATCATATTTGAAAACATATTTTAGATTCCAGGATTATTCCTTTCTCTAAGTAATTGTTTTATTAACTCATTTATTTCCTGCTGAATTTGGTTGGATACTATTATACCTTCCGAAATTACTTCCAAAATTTTTATATGTTTTTTTCTAAGTTCTATTTGTTCTTTTACAAGTTTTTTACCACCTTTTTGTTTTGTTCCCGATGACCCTGATGTACATGGTAAAGTATCATCTGGTGTCGGGGAATCGGAAACCAAATGATTTGTGGATGTGCTCGTCGATGGGCCCTATTATATCGAAATCAGTTGCAGTAGTTTGGGTAACTGGTAATTTAAATGACGATATTGTACGTCCAAGGTTGACTGTATAGTCACTTTCGAATATATTTTCAAACATGTCAAAATGCTCCCAATTTACACGTCCTTTACCTGTGCATTTATTATCTTTTATAGTGGTATATGTATTCTTTAAATTTCGAAATTTTCTGTCCAGAATATCACAAGTGAAGTTGTTGTATCCTTCTTTTTCAAAAAATTTGCAAATTATTGCCCACAGATTCTTTTTTTTTAATTTTGGGTCTCTGAATTTTGCCTTCATACCCATATAAGAAGTGACTAATAATTTCGTTTATTTGGGATTCACGTAAAACTTTCTGTTTCTGCAAATAAAAATAACTCTTAGTTGCAAAGTATTAAAACTCATATTCGCTTTGAAATATATCGCAATCTAACCTTGTGGAATGATTTCCGCCTGTGGAGTACTTACTTCAACAGCAGGATTAGATATTTCTAAGTAATTTAAGTGTACTTCGAAATAACCTTTCAAATATTCTGGATCTATTTGAAGCAGTGCCATATTATTGCTACTTACCATTATGTAATTTTACATGCACATCGTACGTATCTGCAATAATATATTCCACACCATCCTTTATATAGTTCGCAGAATATACGTCGCTCATTTTTAAACAGACAAGTTTGAAATTAAACCCCGGGTTTTCAGAAGGTCTACTTACGGATCAGAACTGTAGCGACAATTTGTTTTGATGGAAAAAAATGGCGACCGCTCACATAAAATGCTTAGAGAGCAGAGACAGCTCTCACATTCAATTAACAAAAATGATGACCGGTCACATAAAATGTTTAGAAAGCAGAGACAGCTTTTAAGCATTCTAGCGATATTCACCAAGTTTATCTGTATTTTTTTTTAATTATTATTTTCTTTAATTTCATTTGTGAAATTCTGGGTATTGAATTAGATAGAAGATAAAAAATGTACATAGTGGAGATGAACTGGACGATTCAAATATATGCGCGCATACGAAAAATATTTTTGATGGAAAAAATGGCGACCGCTCACTCAACATGTTTAGTGAGCGGTCGTCTTTAGCGCGTTCGTGCGCTACATTTACTCAACAATTATACAACTGTTTTATCTGCCCAGGCTTGACTGCGTGGAGGTACCCCTAGGAACTTATGTCCAACCATACTACAATCCAGATGGGATCATCGCGTCAACCGGACGGCCGCCAACTCTTTGCTGAAGGTGCCTTAGGCCAAGTGCATGGGGGGTAGACTCACTTACAGCACTCTTGGGAGTATAAAAAACGACTAGGCAAAGCCAACAGGACGTTTTATGGCTTATTTTTTCCAGTGCCTTTTTATTGCAGTTTAAAACTATGTTTATGCACTTATTATTTTTGGCTGTGATTTCGTGCGCCTTTTTTCCAACAAAATATAAAACATATAAAACATTTCTTGTGCCTTCACCAAGAGCACGCTAAAGTAACATTATCAACAAAGGTATACCTAACAATTCCTAAAGTAATCTATAAAAATATTCGCCATTTCAACCAACGTTCTCAATGCAATCATTGAACATGTAAGTTTCAAGTGATACGTGTCGATATCCAACTTGCTCAGATATGCTGTAGTTGCTTTCGGTAGAACCCTACTACAATTGGTATTACTTCTACTGAATCCAGGTCATATTGTTGTAAAAGTTGCGGAATTAAAATGTTATATTTGTCACGCTTTTCATCAGCTGCATGAAGCAGACTGTCTTTATTTTCGAATCTAACCGTAATGTCGATGATATAACTAGCCTTCTTGTTGAAAAGTATTAGATGCGGCTTGAGCAGGCCAAGTGGCGACTGAAGGCACGGTTCCTTAATTAATATACTTTCCTTGCGTTTACTAGCCAGCTTTTCGATTATAAGGTTTAAAATTTCATTGTGACGGTTAATCCGTAACGGTTTTAACACATGGCACTGCCCCAGTATATGCCCCAATGACTCCACCTTTAGATGGCAGGCGTCGCACATTACGTCGTCCGACCCTCCTCTTTTAGATTGTACAAGTTTACATCCGAACGTGTGGGTTCTGAGCCGAATTGACGGGTCTCTCAACCATCTATTAGAGATTGAACAATTCTTAAAACAAGCCGCACCAATACCTTGCATATTTAGGTAACCCCATTTGCGCCTTTCCCTTCGTTTTGCTTCGAGTCTTGCTCTATCTACTTCGTCTAGTTTACAAGGCCAAACTAGATTTTTGCCTTCTTCAAAAACCTGGCATTTGATGTGACTGTCTTAATAATGTCATCATCCATTTCTTGTAATTTCACATAGCTACACAGAACCGTAAAACGGTTACGTAGTTCAAGTCTCGGCACTCCTAGATCTCTGTCTCTCACTCGAGTACATTACATTAGGTGGACTTATAGTAGTTCTGAACGAGAAAGAACTAATTATATGGGTGTTAAGCATTTCAAGTTTTTGAAGTGCATTTAGACTTGTTTTGCTGAGCCTTTCCAAACTGTTTAACAAATAGCTGACTATGTTATCAGCTTTAATTCCTACCCACGGAGAAAATTGCATTCCGAGGTACTTAAAAATTTGAGTGCACTCGTTTTGAGGTAAATAAGATCCACTTATAGGGTCTTTTAGACCTGGATCGATAATGCCAAACGTTTTACCTGGAAGACTCCTAATTTCAAAAGTTGACGATTTGCTTGCTGACAATTTTAGACCTAATTGATTAAGCGTATTGCATGCAATATCAAGTTGCATTTGGGCATCCTGTTTGTTCATACCTATTAACAGTATATCGTCAGCAAAAACTAGTGCTTTGACATGTTTATTATAAAGGCGATAGCCGTCCGTTACTTCCAGCTTGTCAAACACTGTATCGAGTACAATGTTGAATAAAAGGGGGGAGAGTGGATCTCCTTAAACAACTGTTGAGTGTCGAGACCGCGCCCATTCGTTTTTACATTCATTGTATTCCTCGAAATGGCCGCATAGCTGCGCGCGAAACCATTTGAATTTATTCTATTGCTTATTTTAACAGGGCAATCTTGTCCTAAATGGTCTTCTTTATCACAAAACCTACAAGTTTTATTTTGCATAGCATAACTAACCCAAACATTTCTGCCAATCATTGGTATATACGATGGGATTTCTTTCTTCAAAATCATCTTTATTGATCTTGTTCCGTTATAAACTGCTAAAGGCATATCTTTACCCCATGTTTCTTTTTTGATGCTAATAACTGTACCATATCCTTGTAGTGCGTGTTGAATCGTTATATCTTGAATTTCATATTCTATATTGTGCATTCTTACTATTGTGAATTTATCTGCTCTTTCTATATACACATTATAATTATTGTTATCTGCACCTTTGTAAATTATTTTCCCATTAGTCATTTCAATAATGTCATCAATTAATAAATGTTCTCCAATTTTTACTATCATCTTGTTTCCATTAATTTGAATGGCCATAACATCTTCCACCGATAGTTTTAATTCATTTTTCAAAAATAAATGTAATTCAGTAAATGTCCTTTATAAGTTACTTCGACGAAGTCTACACTTAAAGTATTTTTCCTGTTATTATTTTCCTTTTTTTTTATTCAAATCAAATTCATACACCTTTTTAATTATATATGATACTTTATTTATCCTCCTCCTATATTATAATGTTCCAACTGTTTGTTTATATTCTTATGATCTTACATGTTTGGTAGTGAATTTTGTATGGCAGCGCGAAAACGGCTCCATCAATGTTTTTGAAAATTTCCTATTTCGTAGAGAAAAAGATTCTAAGACTTTTGGCGTCCCGGATTTTTCCCTGACTTTCCTGAAAACCCGTAATTTTGGAAAATCTGGAAAAAAAGTGATTCATTTTTTGCTGTATTGCTTTTAATTTGTAAAAGATAGAAAGTTGAAATTTTGCATGTGTGTTAAGGTATTTAATGCTGTCATTTCTCAAAAATTAGAATTTTAAAAATTGAAAAAGGGGGGGTTGAAGAAATTCGGGGCCCTGTTTGGGAACTTTGGAGAAAGTTCATATTCTGGATTCTAGAATAATTAGGTATATTATTAATAAAAAAAAATTAAAAATTTCAAAATTTTATTTGGCGGCACGGGGTACATTATTTTTCCAGTGTAAAAATTGTACTAGAAAGTTGAAATTTTGTATATGGGCTAACCTTGATAACTTATTTACTAATCGAAAGAAAAAATTCCAAATTTTTTAAAAATTTGGTCAAATAACACATAAATTGAAAATATTTTTTATTTTGATATAAAAAATATATTTTCTTAGTCAGTTTGTATGAAAAATTAATTGTTATTATATGTAGAATTAATATAGGACGAGTTTATTTATTATTTCAATTTAAAAATAGAATTAAATTTTCACATGAAATTCAAGCCACTCACAAAAACAGACGTCGCTTGCGACGGGGGTAAAAGCTAGTATATAGTATAAACTACTTAAATAATTTTTAAATAAATTAATTTTTTTATGTGTGGAAAGGAAGGTTATTCCACGAAAAACAAATCACTGTCAAACTAATCGTACAAGACACATCTACTCCCTTTTCAAATTGTATTTAATAAATAAATAATTAATATTTAGTTTAATAATTTGAAAATAATTTCAGGAGAAAAGTTTATTACAACATTATAATGTACGGATTGAGGGTGTGCAATTTAAATTGCAACGATATCTCCCGAAACAATTCTGTGAAATACTAAAACCTATATGGCAAACAGAATCTTCCGTGTTAAGTGTGGCAATGAATCCTCAGACTTTAAGAACATCTGTACAGGAGTACCGCGAGGTAATGTGCTTGGCCCAACACTGTACTTGCTCTACACAAGAGATATAATACAAGATGAGGAAACAACAATGGCCACCTTTGCGGATGGTACTGTTATCTTTGCCATTGGGAACACTATCAATAAAGTTACAATAAAACTTCAAAATGCAGTGGACAAGGTCAGCTCTTGGACTAAAGTGTGGCAAATTAAACTCAATGAGTCAAAATCAACACGTAAATTTCACATATCAAAAGAATACTAAAAATCTGGCCATACTCATAAACGCAAACACAATTCCTCATGCGAATGGAGTAAAATATCTAGAAATGACGCTTGATGCTAATGATTCTTCGAGGCACTGCAGCTAGCAGATAATAGTAGTGAAGTGATAGATTTTTTAATAAGACATAACATAATTAAAAATAGTGTGCATTGTTCTCAATGTAATACGGTCTGTCTGTCAGCTTCACAGGCAGACATTAACGTTTAGGTGTAAAAGGAAATACCGTCAGTATTCCGAAAAAGCCCAGCCCGTTTTTTGGCCCAGCATCGTCTGCCAGTTGAAAAAATTGTAAGCATCGTTATTTATTGTTTGTTGAAGCACCTAGGCAACGATTAATTATAAAAAATTTAAATATATCTAGTGGTACGGTTGTCGACTGGTTTTCTTATTCCAGAGATGTGTAGATGTAGATGTGTTTCTTATACAAGATACGTGCAGGATTATTCTTCAAAATTGGGTGGAATCGGTGAAATAGTAGAAATCGACGAGGCTAAAACTGGCCGCCGAAAATATAATCGTGGACGTATTATTGATGGAAAATGAATATTTGGTGGTAACCAGAGAGGAAGTCGGAAAATGTTTGTTGCGCCTGTGCAGGATCGCACACAGACACGTTATTAGAAGTAATACGTAACTGGATTCTCCCAGGTACAACAATTATTTCTGTTTGTTGGAAGGCTTACAATTGCCTACAACACGAAGGATATCAATCATTTAACAGTGAACCATTCACTAAATTTTGATCGGATCACGCGGGGGCTTAAATTGATGAACTTTTTGAAACAAGCGAGCGCAAAAAAAAACTTTCGAATTAAAAATGCAGACTTGAAAGAACATCACCCTTACACGTTTGGTTCTAGAACTCCATAACAGTTGAAAACCTATTAAAGTTAACAACGTATGCGTTCCGCTTAACCGAGTAAGTAAAGAAACGATGAAAGTAGTGGTATTTCACCGACGATATTACTATCTCCCACTTATGCTACACCTCTCATGTCTCCTTACAGTGCCAGACTAGAGTCAAGCTCAACAGGGTCTTCTTTCCCCGCTATTTTTTCCAAGCCCGTTCCCTTGGCAGTGGTTTCGCTAGATAGTAGATAGGGACAGTGGGAATCTCGTTAATCCATTCATCGCGTCACTAATTAGATGACGAGGCATTTGGCTAGAACCTGCGAGCACACTACAGGGTAACGCAGACTCTATAGCTCTCTCGTACATCCCCGGCCGGAAAGTGCGTCAGTCCGAAACTTTAACATCACACTTTCCTTAGGGTGTCTATCATCTAATCTCATGCACCTTGCATTGAACTTGCTAAACGCAAGCTAACTACTAGCCAGTTCTGCTTTGGGACACCCCAAGATTACCAAAATCCTAACAGTAAGTCAGGTATGGCTCTAGCGTTTAGGTACGCTACATGGACGGGGATCGACGTTCGCCAGATAAAACAATCTCCCACGATCATTCTATCCGCCCAGGCTTGACCGCGAGAATAAGTATATATAAGTATATTCTTATATGTTTATATGTTTATATGTTTATATGTTTATATTCTTATATTCTTATATGTTTACGCGATTCGTATGGTAGCTCGAAAACGGCTCCATGGAAGTTTTTAAAAATTTCCTATTTCGTAGAGAAAAAAATTCTAAGACTTTTGGCGTCCCCGGATTTTTCCCTGAATTTCCTGGAAACCCGTAATTTTGGAAAAACTGGAAAAAAAGTGAACCCTTTTTTGCTGTATTACTTTTAATTCGTAAAAGAAAGAAAGTTGAAATTTTGCATGTGTATGAAGGTATTAAATGCTGACATTTCTCAAAAATTAGAAATTCAAAAAGTAAAAAAGGGGGGGTTGAGGAAATTCGGGGGCCCGGTAGGGAACTTTAGAGCAAGTTCATATTCTGGATTCTAGAATAATTAAGTATATTATTAATGAAAAAAAATTCAAAATTTCAAAATTTTATTTGGGGGCACGGGGGCTGTATTTTTCGAGAGTAAAAATTGTGCTAGAAAGTTGAAATTTTGTATATAGCCTAACCTTGGTAAGTTATTTACGAATCGAAAAAAAAAATTCCAAATTTTGAAAAAAAGTTGGTCAAAAAACGCATAAATTGAAAATATTTTTTATTTTTATAAAAAAAATATATTTTTTAGTCAATTTATATGTGTCAATGTATTTGTGCGAGTTTATTTATTATTTCAATTTAAAAATAGAACAGTGAAATATGAAATTTAATTACGTATTATTTTATTGGATTCAAATGATACACGCCAAAAAGACGTCGCATTGCGACGGGGGTAAACTCAAGTATATTATAATGTCCCAGCTGTATATTTATATTCTTATATGTTTATGTCTTTATATGTTTGGTTCGAATTTTGTATGGCATCTCGAAAACGGCTCCAGGGAAGTTTTTAATAATTTCCTATTTCGTAGAGAAAAAAATTCTACTTACGGCCAACCATTCTACTTACGTCCAGAAGGGACCATCGCGCCATACCGAACGGCCGCCAGCTCCCAGCATAAGGCGCCATAGGCTGAGTGCCTGGGTGGCGGACCCACTGACAGCACTCTAGGGACTACAATAATCGACTTAACAAACCAGCAAAACGTTTTACGGCTATATTTTTTGTTTTGTGCCTATTTTTACTACATATTTGCACTCATTATAATGGGCAATGTTTATGTGCGCCCTTTTTTCCAATAAACAAGTTACAATATATACATAAAATTCTCTACTCGTCTGCTAAGAGCAAGCGTTAGTTACATAATCATTAGAGTCAAGTTATAGGGTTTCTAAAATAGTCAATAAATATGTTGGACATCTCAATGTATGTCCTTAGTGCTATCATGCAGCATGTGAGCTTCAACTGATAAGTATTGATTCCAAACTTATTGAAGTACTCCACTGTGGCCTTAGAAAGCGCGCCTCGAGATCCGAAGATAAGGGGTACAACTTCGACGGAGTTCAGATTGTGTTCAAGAAGAAGTTGTGGAATTAGTATGGTGTACTTATCTCTTTTGTCTTCAATTGCCAATTCCAGACTATTCTTGTTTTCGAAGCGTACAGAAACGTCAACAATAAAACCAGATTTGTCGTTGATGAAAATCAAGTCTGGCTTCAATAGTCCCAGGGGTGATTGAATACTCGGCTCTTTCATGAAGACAGCGTCTTTGTGTGTGGAAGACAAGCTATTTATAATCGAATTTAAAATTTCATTATGCCTCTTGATACGCAAGGGTTTCAGTACATGGCATTGCTCCAGTATATGCCCGAGCGATTCAACTTTAATTGTACACCCATCGCACATCACGCTGGCTGACCCTCCTCGCTTGGAGAGTACCAACTTGCACCCAAATGTGTTAGTTCTAAGACGAATACCATCATTAAGCCTGTTTGGTGCTAGAAGCCCTGGATCCTTCAGCCATCTGTTGGCGATCTGGCTATCATTGAAGTATTGAGCACCAATACCTTGGACATTAAGCGTACTCCACCTTAAACGCAAAGTGCGTTTTACTTTTAGTTTGGCATTATCCACTTCTGAGAGCGTACATGGCCATTTCAAATCACATCTGGTTGCCAGCAGTTTGGCTTTTCTCAGAAACCTATTATTAGAGACAATAGCCTTTATGATATTATCTTCAACACTATTTAGTTTGACATAACTACGTAATGTTGCAAATTTGTTGCGCATTTCGAAATAAGGGAGACCTAGACCTCCGTCTCTAACTTTAGTGTATAAGAAACCAGAAGAGATTTCGTCCGGAAGGTGGAACGCACGCTTGAACAGAGAGCGGATGGATTGGTCTACTGAACGTGCTTGCGTAATTGTTAGCGGGCATATAGTTGAACTAAATGCATAATAACTTAATATATATGTGTTTAACATAAACAATTTTTGTAAGGCTACTAGTTTAGATTTTCCTAGCCTCTCTGTGCATGTAATCATATCGGACGCTATCTTCTCAGCCTTTATGCCCAACCACGGTGAAAAGTGCATTCCTAGATACTTGAATACTTTATCGCATTCGTTAAATGCAAGGTAGTTACCACTTATTGGATCCTTAATTTCTGGATCTATAACGCCAAATGTTTTTCCAGGGAGAGTTTTTATTTGGAAAGATGATGATTTAGTCACCGATATTTTCAAACCAACATCGTGTAAGGTGTTGCACGCTACGTTTGGGCATCAGCTACGTTTTGACCCACTAAAATGATATCATCAGCGAAAGCCAGCTCTTTTACTTGCTGACCGTTCAGATTGTACCCCATTGTTACTTCGAAGTTGTCGAACACCACGTCCAAAACGACGTTGAAAAGCAGCGGCGACAAGGGGTCACCCTGCTTAACTCCTTTCAGAATACTCATAGGAACCACATTGTCCCCCACAGCAATGTTAGTGAAAGCGCCTGAGTACATATTGCTTATTGCGGCAATGATTAGAGGTGGGACGCCTTGTCGTTCAAGCGCCTTTATAATAGCGTCGTGCGGCACACTATCGAAGGCCTTGGAAATATCCAAGACCGACACTACTACACCATCCGACAACTTCGCCTCCTTCATGACTTCCTCAAAGATACTAACATTGTTGAGGCACCCATTTTGTGTGGTGAACCCCCTTTGCTTTGGATTGATGTTCAAATGGAACTTTAACATGTCATATATGGCACTAGCAAATAATTTTGCTAGTATGGACGCGATCGTGATCGGTCGCCAGTTAGTTTCCTGACTGGGATCGGCGCCCTTTTTCGGAATCAAGATTGTGCGATTCTCCAGCCATATTTTTGGGTATAGCCTTAGTAATATCAGAGCGTTAAAGAATTTGGCTAATAAAATTTCCAAACCCTCAACTTTTGTTATATGCTCCTTTTTTATATGGTCAAACCCTGGAGCTGATTTATTTTTCAGCGACGCAATTGTGTTTTTGATATAATCGGGATCTATGGGCGTTAGATCAACTAGTGATATGGTATTTTTGGAATCGAATTTGTAACAGCAAGATCCTCGTGTGCCCCACAACTCTGTGTAAAGATCCTTAATCTTATCGGGATTTAGCTTGCTCGTATCACCCTCGAGAGGAGATACATCCCCATTAATAATTTTGTCAGCCAACTTTCTGGGACATTTGTAGAACATGTCTTGCGCTGATGCAAAAGCATGTTTCCTGATGGACCTTCGTCTCGAGAATCTATTACTGCGGCCCTTTCTTCTCCTCCTTGGCCTACGCGACTTCTACACATTCCTTACCATAGCTGGTGCAAGTAGCTCTTGGAACTTAGAAGCAATAAGCTCCACCGCCTCCTGGAGAACTTGTCTCGAGGCACCTTTCCCAACTAAATCGTTTATGAGTTTATCTAGTTCCATTATATTATCAGATGCTGTGATTGGTAATACCCATTGTTGCCAGAGAGACTCAATAGACCCCATCCACTCTATAACCTCCTTAATACAAGTGTTAGTTGCAGTTCCAGCTTCCGTAATTAACTGCTTCGCCCGGATAAGCCTACGCTTATCGGAGATTTGCTTGGCAGTTTTGCCCGGAATCAGCTTAGCTAATTCACTGTTAATATGTTTTATGTTCGCCAAACGTACTAGCTGCTCAGTCAGCGTCCACAACTCCTCTTCGGACCACTTCGACTGCCTTGTTGATCTCACTGGGACAGGAGAAGATCCCGCCAGTCTCTGCGTATTTCTTATCTCCGGGTGTGCGTGTTTAGTATGTTGGCTCAGCCCCCGTTGCGTCTTAAAAGACAGCACACATACATTGCATTTAAACTCTTCCTCCGGCACCTCAATGGGTCCTGTGCAGCGGCCAAGGTGTTGGATTAGGCCTTTATGAGTTTTAAAATTTCTGTTGCACCCCTTGTTGCAGATGAACACCAGTGTAAAGGTTGGATGTTCAGTGGATAGATGTCTATTAGCCTCAGATAACCCTACACACAGCATGTTGGAGCCTTTTAACAGGCAGATTGGACAAAACACATGCTCATATTTATCTGATACAAACAACTTGACTTTGCTACCTTCGTCAATAATAGTAGCCCCCTCGGGTGTCCGAAGGAGACCGGGGCCATGGTCTCCACTATTTATATCATTATTATTGTTGTAATTAGGCATCATAAGGAGATAAATGTATCAATCCCTTTTTATTCATTATATAAACATTAAAAATTTTTAAATGTGCTGTATTTTAAAAGTAAGCACTCCTTCGCCAAAATCCATCTCATAAGCCAAATCATAGACAATGACATGCCAGATTGTCATCAATGGGACTACATAAATGTTAGGGATCCCCAGTTCCTAACATTTGTGGGCCACCAAGATATTGATCGTGAGTCTGTTAAAAACCAACCTCGTCACAACACCCCCAGCTACGGAGATCTCAACGTGACCTTATACTCCGTCACTCACATGCCCCTGACTTAATTAGTCTGTGAGTCCCTGTCACGTCCTGCATCCTTGCACAATCGCTACCCTCTTACGAGTCAGCCAGTGTTTAGAGCTAGAGCAACAAGTTAATAGATATGAGACCCCACCCTCATATCTATGTCTTCCGGAGTTTTACCGTCAGACTGCATTTAGCATAAACGCTTCCCTCTTACGAGTCAGCCATGCTAAGCACCATAGAGGCAACAAAATAATAGATATGGGACCCCATCCCCTAATCCATGGCTGCCGTTAACACAATCGCTTCCCTCCTGATCTCGAGTCAGCCAGTGTTAACAACATTTAGAGCAACAAAGCTTTAAAAGACATGAGGACCCTATCTCTCATATCAATGTCCGCCGGAGTTTCACCATTGGACTGAACCATTCTAATAATTATGAGTCCTTAACGTGACTTCGGCTAGGCACGGATGGGTCGTTAACCCCATCCGCCCTGGCCTTCTGCAAAGCATGTCGGAACATGTAGTGCAGGGAAATCTCGTTAAGTCGTCACATGAGATCGAGGATTGTCGTTCTTGCGAATCCAATCAACTTCCTATCTTAGCGTTATCATAATTAATATGGCTCGTCACTATTAGCCATACACTACCATATACTCGCGTATACTTCGCACGCTGCACCACTCCAAACTTAAATAGTTCGTCGTTGTCTCCACAAGTGCTGACAATCTCGATCTAATAATCTCATCCATTTAATGTACAAGGTTTTTAATCTTGTTAGTCAGTTCCCCGCTTCGACCGAAGCACCCACGGGTTGACTTATGAAGTAATAGAAGTAATGCAGGGCATACCTACATTAATGCACAGTTATAGTCACGGAGTTATATCACCAATTATAACTCACTGCGAGACTTTGAGCAGTTTTATGTCTAAACCACACTCCTTTGTCAATTGTGTGATCAGTACGAAAGAAAGTGAGACTAATGGACGATCACAGATCTACCTTCCAAATGTCTCCAGAGTGCTGCGGCACACAGCCACCGGTGCTCAGGACTCTTATGTGGTATATGTTACCCACTTGTGCTTCCGGAGGCCCACAGTTTGTTATTGGCTAAACTCAAAGTTCCTAAAGCTTATAGCTTTGCTCCGACGGGGTCCACCAGCACAATTCCGTCAATGTGGACCCACCGAACAATGAGCACACATGTACCTTAGCAGAAACACCGTTCGCTTAACAGTGCCCTGACAGCGGGGTCCGTCGTGAAGGCGTTACATGCTTGCTACCCACCAGCCAGACAAGTTGGCGATACGCCAGGCTCCTTGAATGCTTATACGCGCCCGCAGCGCTCTAGGCTTTTACAGTATAAGACTTATAACTCACCTACCCGCGCCAAAAAGCTGACCCTGATAGCGTGCTCCCCTAGTCTCTCAGATACCGTCCCCACATCAATACTTGTCAAGCTACCATGACCAGTTCTGGAAAGGGGGCGGGTATCCTCAACACCGGAAGTACCTTAGTTCTCTTTCCAGCGTGTTGTGTTGGCTGCAACTATGGCAAGTTCTGCAGCTCAATGAGAGTCCTGGGAACACCCACCCAATTGAGCGTCAGTGGAGAAATATTCGCTCAACTATTCCCAGCTATGGTTACTCGACAGTATCATATAGCCGAGTATTTGAATGAATATCTCTTTAAGTACATTACACCCAATGGAGGAGAAAGAATGTATTCTGTATATCTATGAATGTAAGAATGGATATGTATTCGTCCAGATAAATAGCGTCTATTCGTAAATAAGGTTTCTAGAAATTGATATTATACAGTGGAACGGACGGAAATTAATTAGTGAAATATTGAAATATTTATAAATTTGTAAAATTAAATTATAAAAGATGTATTTAAAAAAGATTGTTGGTGGCTATGACGAAAGAAAGTCAAGGCAAATAAGTGAATAAATATAAAAAAAATATTCGTCCAGACAGCAGCAAAATTATATCCTCCCTAATAAATTTTACTTACAATCTTTTTATTGTTATTGATGTTTTATGAAGTCTTTTTCGTTTTATTTTATGTTATTTTTTATGAAAAACTATCTAAAATCACTCATACTATCGAGATGTATACACACGCAGGAACCAACGGTTCTTGTTATAACTAAAAATTTTAAAAAAGAATTAATATATATTTGTAATGCATATGGTTTAATTCGATAAGGTTTATATATAATTACTAAATTAGAAACATGTAAAATTAGGTATTTAAAAGCACCGCGATTTTTTGAATATTTGAAATCACATATTTAAACCATTTGTAAATTTATTTTATCATATATTCAAACACATCACATATATTTATAGTTGCTTTGAATCTTGGGAAGTAAGTATTACACTGGCCAATATTAATGAAATTATGTGTAAAATGATGTCAAATATCACATTCTTTGGTCAACTTTAACCCTCAATATCTTCTATTTCTTAATAAAAAGTGATAAATTAAATATTGTGTAGTGATTTTGACATGTTTTGAGAATACAATAAGTATAATAAAACATACAAAAATGCAGTAGTTTTTTTACAAAGTGAAAAACAAAAGTGGCAGTTATATCGAATAATTACCCTAAGTTAAGGTGGGAAATGCATGTTAAGGAAAAAAAAGAACTGAACATAAAGTACAAGAATATGTACTGGCTAATTGAGGGACGCTCTAAACCAAACATTGAAAACAAACTGCTCATATATAATATATATATGCAGCCCATATGCAACTCTGGGGTTGCACCAAGAAATCTAACGGTAAAGAAATCCAATCGTTCCAAAATAAAGTTCTACGAGGAATAGTTAATGCACCGTGGTATGTTTGCAATGACGACATACATAGAGGCCTGAAGATTAACACAGTCGGAGAAGAAATCAAAAGCTATAGCAGCAAAGCATGAATTGAGACTTCGTAACAACGAAAACATCGCCGTGACGCAAATGTTGTTTGATAGTAATGATGTTCGAAGACTTCGCAGGAGTAAGCCCTCGAACCTAGTAACCTAATCATGTAGAATTGTTCATTGGAGCAATCTCTACCACACCGTGTAATTATTGAAATGTAAGCCACTAGATAAGTATATCTATACTCACTTGTAGTATTATAGGTGGGCGGGCTGTGCAATGTGTTTAATAATTATTTTTGTAAAAAATGTTTTTAAATCAGATCGATGATTTTTGTTATAGTTTTTAAGATTTAAAATGTATATGTAGCTTTCAGACAGATTTTATGTAAACATTTGAAACTGATAAGAGGATGTTGAATTTGCTATCATTTGATTATTTGTTTTATATAAGAAAATAGATGTCGTTATGGAAATTGTTTATTACCGATTATTGCCAAAGTTAGATGTCTCAGATTTGTATTTGGTACAAATGGTATCAAATATGGTACTTACAAAATACAACAATATTAACATAATTTTAGCATAGCAAAAATAATAACTATGATGACATCGTCAATTTTAAGGAATTGTTTAATTTTTTTTTCAGTAAAAAAACTGCATCATTGCTACGAAATGTTTAAATATCTAGAAATTGTGTACTTTTATAGATTATGACATCAAGGACTCATTTCAGTAGTGGTACAACTCTATTTTTGTCTATTTTGAGAAACGGAGTGTTTAACATAAATGAGTGATGAAAATTCTGTGGTTGAGTACTCCAAAATATTGCTTCCCTCGAATTTTTAGACATTTTTCTTTAGACTTTGTTTCTATGAGTTTGGATTATAATTTCATTGATTTCATTTCATTGACAATTGATTAAATTACAGTAAAAATGGCAGAATTCGTATTTATCAGACTAATATAATAGAATTGCGCTTTGGTATATTTCATGACATCATCCTTCTTGGACTTAGTCATTACTGATCTTTATCGTAATAAAATCGTTTTAGACGGAGGCCTACAGAAATAATTTGTATAGAGTTTTGGTAAAAAATGGCGTGGTGTTGCCAATAAGTATGCCAGAATATCCGATACTAAGATAATGTATTCTCGATATTCACTAAATAAATAAAAATAAAAATACTTTGTATCTCATTAAAATTTTCTTAAGATATTGAATACATTTTAGATTTTTAAGATCTTTCATAAGTATATGTTGAATGATGTTTTCAATGGATGGTCATTGATGGCTTCATAGGTGGTAGAGATGTTCCCAAGATGTGAAGTACTGGAGGATCTGGGTGTATTCTAGGTGACTTTTCGAAATATATGTATAGTATATAAGGTATTATTTGGTTGGGTCGTAAGTTATTGCCAAATAAATTAGGCTTGTTGTTGTATAGATATTGCCGTTGAAGTTATTTTAAGACATGTTTTATTGCACATTGTTGCCGAAGACAGGAATAGATTGCCTATTACCTGTTATGTGCCAGATGTAAATGCCTCTCGAGTGAAGGATGGTTTCTGACATTGCCAATTTTTGTAATGTTTTTGCGTATGACTTGGTACATAGGGTTTTGATGAAATTGTCATTATATGGGTCCCATGAACCAAGTGATCCTATAATTAATGGTATGATCTGTACGCTCTGGAATCTATCTGCGAGTTCTTGTCTTATGTTCTCGTACTTTTCCAGTTTATTTCTGCGTGCCTTTTCCAATGCTTCGAAGCGATTTTCAAATGGTATTGTAACGTCTATTACGTAACATGACTCACCTTTAAAAAGTACAAGGTCAGGTCTTAAGTTATCTCTACCAATTCCTTGGTTTTCTGACATGATAGAGAAATTGCGGCTAATTGCAGCGTTCTTAATTCTTTTCAGAAACACATTGTGTCGGTCGGTGTAAGACGAGCCATATTTTTGTAAACAACTGTTTAAGACATGTCCTAAAGTTTCCTTGGCCTTTTTACAAACTCTACATAATTGCTCGTTTTCAGGGAGCCATGGCATTGCTCCATAAAGTTTCACTAGGTTTAAACGAGCTTTATAAATGAATTGCCATTCGACGAATCTAGTATATTGCGCGTCATATATAAAATGGAAACTAGCCTGGTGTTTTGAGACGCATTCCATTGTTTTACCCTGGCTTTACAATTCATGTAGAGTTTATGTGTGTTGTTTCCTGTCAATAGTTCTGAGGATCTGCATTGTGTTACAGCGTTGGGGTTCTCTAATGTAAGTTTTATCATGGTTTAGAGAAACATCCTCCGTTGTAAAGTTCCTTCTTACTGTAATGCGTCTAGATGCCATTCTCGCTCTTGTCCAGGTATTTGATGTTGATGTTGCAGGTGCCCTAAAGATTCCTTCAATCTCACCTGAAAGATAATTGCTTTTATCTTCATTTGAAGGAGGGGCGCGGAGTCTGCTGATGTATGTCTCATTGAGTTCTTTCATTGCTAAATCGGATATAATGAGGTCTTTGGATGTTAGTAGCTTATAAGCATTATCAATAAGTGATATGTCACTATCCATTGCTGTGTTTGGTATTCCAATACATCCCTGTCTTGAGTAGCCATATAGGTAGTTGGATGATGCTTCCTGTGGAATGTATAGTGACTTTTTGGTAAGTGGTCTCATTTTATTGTCTAGTTGTTCCCACATGGTCTTGGTGGAAGAACCAACTCGCATTAAGAAGTTGCATGCAGGGTACATGAACGTTTTAAGTGCATTAATGCGTTGCCATGGTGCGAGTTTGCACGACATTATCTTTTGTCCGATTGTGGCAATGGCTTTAGTATCAGCATTACGTGGAATAATATTAAAGCCTACAGGGGCGCCTAGCGATCGCTCGATGTCATCTTGTTTTAGATTGCGTATATTAACATTGTTGATATTAAAACAAGGTGGATTGTTTGATGCATTGAATTGCATAGCAAAACATTTTTTGGGGTTAATTAGGAGCCCCACACGTTTTGCTAGCGAGCTTGTTAAGTCAATAAGTTCTTGCAACTGAGTGTTCCTATGAGGATGATGTCGTCCGCATACGCAATGACCCTATGTTCAAGATTTGAACCTTGTAGCTGGCGTATTATAGGGTCAATTGCAATGTTGAACAGTAATCCGCTAAGTGGGCAACCCTGCTTTATTCCGCTATTAAGATTGATTGGTTCTGTATAACCATTGGCTGGCAAAAGAATATGACGGTTTTAATTCTAGTTTGGTGCTGTTGCTCAAGATGACGTTTGAGGTTTTGTTTAGATGCTGTCCAAGCAAAGCATTTAAACATTTTGTCACATCCAGCTTCGGTACAAGTCATTGCTTCAGGTGTTGGAAAGTAAATAGTTGACGCATCATTCTGACTAGTCGGTTGGTTGTTAAGAATCAAATCTGAACTCAGTACTATGTTTGTCATTGTTAGCGTCATTGTTAATATTGTTACGATCTACTGACTTAGTTGAAGATGAAGATGATTCTGAGTTTAAGAAATCAGGATCAATTATTGAGTCGTTTATACTTTCTTCAGATGTAATATTTGTTGATTCCGGGGATTTTGATGGATTTTGATGGGTTAGATGGAGTGTCTCCTTTTTCACTTCCTGGTAATGCAGCGGCATTACTGATAACGTTGGTTACATTTGTTGCCTTCAAGTCAACCCATTCAGCATCCAAATGGAACACATAATCTGTAATGTCACCACTTTTCCTTGGTTGGATCGTGATGAGGTCACACAGCGGGATGGTAATTGGCTGGGGAGATCCAAGTGACTGGGAAAGGGGAGGATCCTCCGGATTAATTCCAGACCTCTTGGTGTTGGTAATTGAAGAGGTGTCGAAAGACTTTGTCAGTCTTTTAGGCTTCACCAAGTAAATTAGTGGTACTATTTTGCCTTTCTCTATACTTTTGGTAGTATTTTTATTTTTTAAACGGTTGTCCAATAATTTTATAATTTCAACGAGATCGGTTTTGACGTTTTTGACTATTTTATCTTCTAAAATCTCGAACCTGCAATTAGTTTGCCTAACAGGTAACTCTTTACAGGTTAGAGATTTTATTATATTTTGGACACTATTTTGCAAATTGTTTTCATTGATTGATCCAACGAATTTTTTGGAATTTTATATAAATTTTCTAATTTTGAATTTGATGAGAATATCATTTCTGGACAGTTAATTTATTTTTTAACAATTTTGTCTTTTGGTGAAAGAATAGGTGAGGGATGTGTTGAAGTTAAATTAAAATTTTTTAGAAGCGATGAATTTAAAAAAATTAATGAACTGTCTAATGATTTTGATATTTTGTTTAAATTATGATTCTCAAATGGAGAGCATGGTTGCGTTGAATTTAATCTTCCTGAGACAAATGGTTTGATATTACTATGGATGATTTTGTTTAATAGATTCTTATCAGAGTTATTTGATTTTAATACATCCGCGTAAGACCGGGAAGTATTACCAGAAAATAAATCTACTGAAATGTTACTTGAATTTGACCTATTTAAAATAATATTTGAAATACTATTTTTATTAATAATTTTATTTGCTGCTGTATTTGTTTTAACTACTGTATATAAAAAATAATTTGGAATCTGAATCTGTTGGTTCAGATTTAGAACTGGAGACGTTAGGAGAGGAAATGATTGAAGATTGGGAGACATTTGGGGTTGAACTTACCCTATGAGAATAAAATTTCCTTGTTTTCACCGGAGTAATTTTGACACTTTTGTTTGAACTATTAGATGAATTTATTTTAGAAGCAGTTTTTAATTTTGAAGCTGAAATTTTATTTGAAATATTTTTATGTACATTTTTGGGAACACTTTTAATATTTTTCACCGGAGGATTGTCACGGGAACACTTTTTCACATTTAATTTATTTTTACTAGGGGTATTGTCACGGGTACACTTTTTAAAATTAATTTTATTTTTATTAGGGTTATTGTCAAAGGGACATGTTTCAGCGTTGAAACTAATATCAGTTTCAGAATCTGTTGGAATACTTATTAATTTACTGTTAATTTTGTTTCTGCCCAATGTTAGGCTCGGAAATTTATTTATGCTTGAACGAGTACATATACGCTGTAATTTTGACGTTGATGGATCAATATTTTTCTTCGTTGGAAGAATTGTCGGTTTATATTCAACTTCATTCTCTGATTCTGTCGCAGAAGAATCACTCGTGAGCGGTTCCAATTTTTTGGACGCCTTACGAGTGATTCTTTTCGACATGTTTGAGATATAATGTTGAATATATGTACGATGGTTGCAATTGACGAAAGAATATCTGTATTGCTTTTCACCGCGTGATAACTATGTCTTGTAGTGAGTTCACCAGACAGGGAGTTACCGTTGGTGAAAAAAGGTGTTCGGAAAATGTAAAAGATTTTCCGAATGTTGTAATGGTAATAGGCCGCACACGCAGGGAGATACCGCCACCAGCACTCCAAAAAAAAACTAATCTTCTACGGCCTTCGTTGTAAATATTTCTGCTGAGTACAATGCAGACAATATTCTGTGATAAGGTGTTTTACAAAAAGGGGGCTATAAATAGTCTCCAGTTTGTAATTGTCACGTGTCAGGTGGAAGTGAAACTAGGTGATAGCAGTGTATTAGTTATGTTAAGATTGTTTTGGCGGTACAAGGACTATCTGTGGCTATGCCAGCAAGGATCCAAGTACCAACCAGTGTGCGTGATGGGGTGACTGTCAAGGAGGTTTGCCCTTGGGATGTATGTATGGCTGTACAGGGACTATGGTCTCCTAAGGAGCTCCGATCCCCGTAGAACCACGAAATGTGCTTGGAAACCTGTCTAACGCTCAAGTGCTTTGAAAAAAGCACTCGAACGACGACCTTTAATGCTCACCTCAAAGCCCCAGGCAAGATCGACAAAAAAGATATCTGTTCAGTAATCAACCTCAAATCCTGGTCCTACCGAAGTAGGACTTTTCATCAAAAGGCTGATAAGAACAGATATTTTTTTGAGTTTTTACATAGTTGCGGGTTTCAATCATAAAATAACATAAAAAAATTTCTAAACCTAATCTAATCTAACGCATGCAACTATTATTAATAAAATTTATTCTAGGGGACAACACAACCTCTATCGGCGGGAAATTGCCGATGTACAATTCAAGAGGTACCTACTCTAATCTAAACATAGAACACATTAAAAAAGTTGTAACATCATGCACAAGATACGTTAAAAAAGTGAACAAATTAGAAAATGAAATATAAATAAGTTACTAACTAAATACAGATTTTACATAGTAGACGTGCACATAATAAGTTATGACAACACATTTTACTTACATATATAATAAATTACTGACGAGTATGATGTTACAACATATGACAGGCGCCATAACTTTTATAGGGAAGGGGCGTTATACTAAATGATGTGGGACTACAGGCTATTCCTGTCGGTGTCCCGTGAGATGCCAAACATATATGTTACGTGAGTGACGTGTGATGTCACTCACCTCTAGCTTACGCAATAAACTAGCGTATGACTTCGAGCAAATCTTTTTGAGGAAGTCATCGTTGTTTGGGTCCCACGATCCCAGTGTTCCAATTATCATTGGGATCACCTCAACTGACTGGTAACGTTGCCGTAATTCTAACCTTAACCGTTCATATTTACGTCGCTTTTCATTTCGCGCGATTTCCATGGCTTCCCGGCGGTTTTCAAATGGGATCGTTACATCCACAATATAGCAAGTCTCACCTCTAACTAACACAAGGTCGGGCTTGAGCCTTTGCTCACCTATCTGCGTGTTCTCTGCTATTACCGTAATTAGGAGTCGCGGCGTTCTTGATCCTCTCAACGAATGTGTTATGTCTGGCGGTGTACGCTTGCGAGTAACGCATGCAGTGACATAACACGTGGGGGAGAGTCTCGTAGGGGTTCTCACATCTTCTACATTTTGTGTTACCAGAATTGTAGGTACGGCCATTTAAATTACATAGGTTGAGTCGCGCGTTATGAATAAAGCGCCACTCTGCAAATCGCTTAAATTTCCCATTTCTCAAGAAATGGGAACTTGCAGGATGTGCGGCAACGCACTCCATGGCTTTCCCCTGATCTGGCTTTTGCACCAACTCAGCAGCATATTTATTACGCGCCTCAGCACGGAGTTTTTTCATAACAGTTTGCCTGTGAATCTCTTTAATGTTGTGTTTGTGTGTAGAGATTGAAAGGTTACTGTCATCAAAGCTCCATGCAACGCACGTTCGACGTGATGCTGCTCTAGCCCGTGTAAAGTGGTTAGTAGTTGAAGTAGCTGGTGCTCTGAACACCCCCTTTGTTTCGCCGGACATATACTGCGATACTTCGATGTTCGACGGTAATCTTTTAATTCGTTTTTCGATGGTTGCAGTCAGCAGATCCTTGGCAATGATCGAGATTTCAGTGTCAGCAGAAGTCAGTAATTTAAACGCATTGTCAATCAATGAAAAATCACTGTCATCTGCCGCAACCGGTATCCCCATCATGCCAGCGCTCATGGCACGGTATAGGTAACCCTTCGAAGCTTCCTGGTGCAAACTTAATGTTTGCTTGATCTCCGGTCTTAATGCCTCGTCAAGATGGCCCCATTGTGTTTTCGTAAACGAGTGGGTATACGAATGTTTTCAGTGCGTCTAATGCGTTGCCATGGTGCCAGTTTTGACCGTATGATCTTAGGTCCAGTTTTTATTATATCTTTAAGCTCCTGGATTTTCGGTATTACCGTAAAACCTACCGGTGCTCCCAGAGATTTGCATTCTTCCCCTTCTTTCAAGTCGTTGATCGCAGTACCATTAATATTGAACACGCTATTCACAACACCCACGGGGTTCATTCCCGATATGTGTAGGGTGTTGCACTTTTCCGCCCTTAGTGTTAGTCCAATTATTCTAGCTAAGTCTGATGTCACATTTATCGCATCCTGGACTTGTTGTGGAGTATTTTTCAGGAGGATATTGTCGTCAGCATATGCTAGCACATTGTGTGTCGTAGAGTCACCCTGCATATTCCGGACGATCGGGTCAATAGCGAGATTAAACAGTATCCCGCTAAGCGGGCAGCCCTGTTTAATCCCACTATGCACATCAATGGGCGCCATTCCTCCGTCCTGCGTGATGACTGACGAAGTGCTATCACTGTAGATGTCTCTTATGATACTGACAAAATCATCCCCCGTTCCAGCAGCTGCCAGTTTTTTTTTTTTTTTTTTTTTTTTTTTTTATTTACAAGGTAATTACAACTAAGCAAATTTGCTTATCTAGCAATTTTTATATATAATAAGTACAATACGTATTCCAGATCCAATCCACTGACTAGTTCCGAAAGATTTATATTACACACTTCTTATTGTGTGGTACAGTGGTAGATATCACAGGGTCAGGTCTTGAGGCTTGGTCCTCTTCAATCTACGCAGATCTGTTCTCGTATCGAGTAACTGCAATATTTCATTGTTGTGGTGGTCTTGTAGACGTAGCAAATGTCTACTCGCTGCCTTCTTGATTTCATCGTCTACGGTGGGCATCTTTAAGTCACGATGTAGATTTTCATTTCTGATGTACCATGGCGCATCTGTAATACTACGCAGTACTTTATTTTGAAACGTTTGTATTTTCTTCAAATTGGTTTTCTTGGTACAACCCCACAGTTGTATACCATAGGTCCAAATGGGTTTCAGTATTTGGTTGTATAATACCAGCTTGTTATGCACGGTCAGCTGTGAGTGCCTTCCCATTAACCAATGCATTTTTCTGAGTTTAATATTTAGCTGCTCTCCTTTCATTTTGACATGCTCCTTCCACTTGAGCTTCGCATCTAGTGTCATACCTAGGTATTTCGCTGTGTTGGAGTAAGGTATTGTTTGTGAGTTGAGGGTAACTGCGAGAGGAACAGTTTTCCTGTTTGTAAAATTTATGTGCGTTGATTTGGCTTCGTTCAGCTTAATTCGCCATTTCTTTGTCCACTTATAAACCTCATTAAGCGATTGCTGCAGTTTACTATTCACTTCTTCTTCTTTCTTCCCAGTAACCATTATTGCAGTGTCATCTGCGAAGGTAGCTATTGTGGCATTCTCAGGTTGTGGAATATCCCTTGTATATAATAAATACAAAACTGGTCCAAGGACGCTACCCTGGGGCACTCCTGCTTTTATTTGCTTCATCTCAGAGTACTCATCTTCTATTTTAACTCTAAAATGTCTACCTTTTAGATAGGATTTGAGAATGAGGTACCATTCAGCAGGTAAATCCTTTTGCAATTTGTGTTCTAGTCCTTGGTGCCATACTTTATCAAACGCCTGTGCCACATCCAGAAAGACGCTGGAACATATTTGTTGCGTTTCAAGTGCTTTTTCGATGATATTAGTTATTCGATGAACCTGTTCTATTGTCGTGTGTTTATTTCTAAATCCGAATTGATGATCCGGAATTAGCCTTCTTTCATATATTATTGGCTTCAACCTTTTCAGGAGAAGTTTTTCAAATATTTTAGAAATAACTGGCAGTAGTGAAATTGGCCGGTAGCTCGTGACTTCATTTAGTGGTTTACCTGGTTTAAGTAGCATTATCACTTCAGCTACTTTCAATTGGCTAGGGACGTATAGTAGTCTGATAGCTGCATTAAAGTGATGTAGGAGTTTTCTCAGTGCTATATCCGGTAATTCTTTAATTACCTTACCCGTTATAAGGTCAAATCCCGGGGCTTTTTTGGCATTCAAATCGGTCTTAATTATGTGTTTTAGTTCTTTGAGAGTTACTGGAAGAATTTTGAGGTTGTCTTTTTTTGCAGTGCGAGCGATGTCTTCTTCGGTAGTCTGTCGAGGATATGGCTTAAATGTTTTCTCTAAATATTTAGCGAATAGGTCTGCTTTTTGCTTGTTGTTGACCATCCATGATCCGTCTTCTGTTTTGATGGGTGGGTTCTGGTTTTTCGGCCTCTTCAATGCTTTCGCTGCTTTCCATAATGAGTAGTCCGTTTCCTTGTCTGCAGAGAGCTTTCTCAGGTACCAAGCAAAGTTATCATTCTTGATTTCTTTCAGCAGTTCTTTTAAACTATTAGCTAATGTATTTAGAATGGTTTTGTCCTGGGGTGCTCTAGTAATTTGCCATTTCTTTCTAGCTTTTCTTTTTTTGTTGACAAGTTCTCTAACCTCTTTTGGAAAATTGATATTAAAATTTTCTTTTACTTTTATTTTTGGAGAATTTCGCCATGCCGCATTTTGAATTGCTTTTACTAAAATGTCAACATCGTCTTCCAGTTCTTTAGGTGTTTTCAGCGGTATTTGTAAATTTATATCTTGTTCGAGATCTTTACGGTATCCTTCCCAGTCTGTTTTATGGTTAATGAGACTTGGTGGAGTACTTCTCATTATTATTGAACTACTAATGGTGAGTATGATCGGTGTGTGATCCGATGATATTGTTTCATCACTCCCTATGTGCATGTAGTTTCTTGAGAGCCCTTTTGTTATATAGAAGTCAATGAGATCTGGAATTTTTTCATTATCTGTTGGCCAGTACGTTGGCATTCCCGTGGATAGGAACTCACACTTATAATCGCAACCTGCCTGATAGAGCTCCTTTCCTTTGGCCGTGGTTAAGCGAGAGCCCCAGAAAGTGTTATTGGCGTTGAGATCTCCTCCAATGATAAATTTGTTGCCTAGAGTTTTAAAGAGATTTAAATAGTCTTGTTTTTTAAGATTATATCGTGGTGGACAATATATGGCTGCAATTTTGAATGCTTGGTTTTGTATTTTCATTGAAATTGTTGTAACTTGCATTTCTTCTATTTCAATGTTTACTTCTGCATTGTGTTTTACTCTTTCGTGAATAATTATAGCTGTTCCTCCCCTCGCTTTATTTGCTGGATGATTTGATTTGTAAATGCGATAATTATTGAGCTTGATATACGACTCCCGTGTGAAATGTGTTTCGGACACAAGGCATATATCAACTTTTTTAAGATGCATAAATAGTTCTAATTCGTGAATGCGTCCTTGCAATCCGTTGCGCTCCAGGCAGCTATTGTAATTACGTTATTCATTTCTGTTTCCTTGTCGCATTGTTATCAAACCAGTTTCTAGTTTTTGTATTTTCTCAAAGATTTGTTTGTTTACATTTTGCTGCTCGTTCATATTGTTAAGAATTTGATTTAGCATTCCTTCTATTGTTCTTTTTTCTTCTCTACCGCTGGCAATCTGGCTGTATGTTTTAGGCGCTTCGCTGCTTGCGCTACTTGCTTGTATATTTGCAGGTTGAATCTCCTTTTCCTGTGTATACCTTCGTTGTACTTGTACTTGCTTCTTCTGCTTTGTAATATTGTCCCTTCTGCTTTGTAATATTGTCCCTTCTGTTTTGAAGTTCCATGGCTACTACACACCCTCTGTAGCTAGCTGGATGATCCCCTTTACAGTTGATGGATATGGGAGTCGTCTTTCTACTTACTGTACAAGATATGGTTTTGCGTTTTCCAGCACATTTTACACATCGTGGATCTTTATTGCAGTAGCTTTGAGTGTGATTAAACTCCTGACACCTCTTGCATTGTGGTATTAAACGTGTGTTTTTCCGAAGCGGTTCTATTTTTACTACTATATTTAGTATGTTTCTTATTTCATATATTTTGTCTATACTCTCCTTATTGTCAAAAGTTAGCATAAATAGCGGTAGTCCCCGCTTCGTAGTCTCTCGTTTCTCGTTTATTTCTTTTTTGATTATGTTGATTGCATCCAGTGACCAGCTGCCAGTGACTTGAAAATTGCATTGTGCGATATAGCGCCAAATGCATTGGCAAAATCAAGCCACGCAATGCAGACATTCCCTCTGTTCTGCCTGGCATGGTTCACGCGTTGTTTAAGCACAAAATTGTGCTCAAACACACCGTCGTGTGCTAAGAAGCCCTTCTGGCATTTGCTCAAAGCCTGGTTCTGCGTAATCCAATCTGTAAGCCTTCTCGTTAAACAGCCAGCATACAATTTGTATACTGTGCTGCAGATCGAGATTGGCCTCCAGTTTGAGATTTCGTCATGACTTCCTTTTTTATGAATCCGCACAGTAAACGATTTTTTCCATGCCTTAGGGATTCTCTTGAAGCGTAGGCATATATTTAGTACTTTGGTAAGTACTTTACAGGCAGGGTCCACTGCTTTCCAGTTGTTGTAGGTGATACGGTCTTCACCCGGAGCCGTATTTTCAAACCACTTTAATCGCTGTAATACCTCCGGTTCTGTAAAGGATCCCAAATCTACCGCATCCCGGGTGGAGCCAGTCGAAGCGTCATAAATGTCGCTAGGACATTCGTGGCTTGCCCAGGTTTTAGTGAAGTGTTCCTCGATACACTCAGTTGCAATAACGCAGCGGTTTGAATCTCCGCCCAGTATTAACCGTACCGCCTGCCTGCGGTTCCTCCGATAAAGTTTCTGAATATATGCAGCGTCGTCTGCATCTGCCTTTCTCCTGGATGTTGCTGTGTTGTCTCCTCTATCTGGGAACTTCATTTTGATCGCGACAGTTTCCGTTATTCGCTGCATGACGTTTTCAAACGTAATCCAATTCTCGAATGTCGTCGGTGCTACGCGTTAGCGTAGCTTTTTGGGCACTCAGAACATGTATATCTTAATACTGGTTCTGCATTCCTGGGCCTACGCAAATACTCAATCATGCTCGCACATGATTTATGTTTCGTAGGGCGTGCTCCGAGGTTCTCCTTGCAGAAGGTACATACATGCTGTGATCGCTTTAGCCGCATGTTGTGATACTACTCGAAGTGTCTCTGTAGAGAGGCCTTACCTTGGGTTCACGGATCTAGGTCGTACTTCAAACGACTGCATCCTTCCTCCGGACATTGAAGCTTTGCAGGTAGCGGAAATCTAATGTACAGGGTATCAAGCACCCTGTAAGGCTGATTTACAATCAGCACCGCTGCTCCTGTTTCCACCTCAGATGTTACGGAGGGGGCAGATGCGCCATCTTGGTTATTCGCTTCAGCAGAAGCTGCTCGGGTAGTACGCCTAGTGGCAATACCATGTTGAGCACCTCTGGCTGTGGTGGACGTGGAATTCGACGAATGTGGCTCTCTAGTCGGCATATTACTTCCTTAAAGAATTAATTGCTGACAATCCTAAGCATATCGTAAACAATGTGACAGTATAGAAGTATAATAGTTGAAGACAATTTAGTGGTAATAATATAACATTGACAGCAGGTGATACAATGCTATATAGATAATGGGGGGACAAGGAACAGCTGTCGGTAGCTAGAATAATAATTGTTAGGTTTACGCGGTGGGGAATAACAATAAGTATGTCACACTTAAAATAATAAATTAACAAAATCAGCAGACAAATTAAACTGGATAATAAATAAATAAATAAGAACAAATTTATATAAAATAGGGGGACAAAAGACGGCTGATACTATAACGAGAAAGTTAAATTTGTAAAAAGAGGAGTCAAAAAAAAAGTAAGAAAGTCAAAAAGTCAATACAGATATAAAATAAGTTGATAAGTTAGGACGGTAAAATGAATTTAAAAGTGATGCTTATTGTTATGACCTATATACGCGAACTTGCAACATGGATTATAAACCTGTGCGTTCGTGCAATGGGCTCCGAGCCCTGAATGAATACGTTTGTGGAAATAAAAATGAAATCAAATATGAACGTGTTATTGTATGAAATTACGGTGACTTACAGCGGTTTCAGTATAACAAAAAATTAAGGGTAAAAAATTAGAAAATCAAATAATTAAAAAAAGCAAAGCAAAAGGTCAAAAGGATACTAAAATAATTACGCTGTCGTAATGGGGAGTCAAAAGGAAGTTAAAATGAAGGTTATGGTGCCTGATGTCAAAAAATTATAAGAAATTAGACAACACACAAACAACAAACAAATATAATAAATTATTTGACACTCTTGGTACGACAGATTACAATGTACAATTAAGTATTTCTTATTACATACAGACAATTATTTGGTTATTGTTACAAGACATATATATATATATATAATAAAATACTTATATAAACTAATAACAATAATTTACAAAAAGTTTAAACATAAAATGCTTCAAGTAACTGTCCTCTGTTGTATGTAAAAGAATGTCCTACACGCTGCACACTGTAATGTTTGACACTAAATATGGACGACACACCTTAGTAGCGCTGCACGATAGTTTTCTGAAGATCTTCAGCCCCCTTAGGCCCTTGGATATTAGGAGTATACTTTAATATGTATACAATGGGCCTCTCGTAGAAAATTGTTTGAACGGTGTCAATCTCCGCTGCAGTGATGGTGGAGTTCCCTGCTATGGATCTAATCTGCGCTTACTGATAGGATTATACCTTTTCACTGTCATCGCCATCTTGGCAGCCATATTGCAATTGATGTTCTATTGTTAGGTTTTCCAGGCCCCTACCTCGCACAGTTTTCCACCTCGGTCGTCCTGATAACTCTTAATGCGTAGCCCTTATTTTTCTTTAGTAATTGATATATAACAATCAATTGGATTGATATGTCAATTGCTAAAAATCTTGACAGGCGAGCTCCCAGTACGATTACCTCAGAAAACAGATGACGATTTTCTTTTGGCCGTATTTCCTATAATTTTCCTCGCAGGTCCTTCGGAAAAGTATTATTTTGCAGCTCCGGACTTCCTGCAACAGGTGGTGTACAGTTTATATACAGAACTACGTCTGATCTCTTCGAGCGCCAAGAGGCCGAGAAGCGATTTATAAATTTCATTGAAAATAGATTAAATTACAGTAAAAATGGCAGAATTCGTATTTATCAGACTAATATAATAGAATTGCACTTTGGTATATTTCATGACATCATCCTTCTTGGACTTAGTCATTACTGATCTTCATCGTAATAAAATCATTTCAGACGGAGGCCTGCAGAAATAATTTGTATAGAGTTTTGGTAAAAAATGGCGTGGTGTTGCCAATGAGTATGCCAGAATATCCGATTAAAATATTGTATTCTCTAGATTCACTAAGTACAAGTTTCAAGAAATTGCTAAACTTAAAAATATTTTGTATCTCATTAGAAATTTGCTTAATATATTGAATACATTTTATTAATTTTTTAAGTTCTTTCATATATTTTGTTGCGTGTTGTTATCAAGGATGGTAAAGATGGCTTCATAGATGGTAAAGATGTTCCCATGATGCGAAGTAAAAACTTGAGGATCTAGTAGAATTCTAGGTGATTTTTGCAGATAATACAAGGTATTTATTTGGATTGACGTGAGTTATTGCCAAATAACTTATGTTTGTTGATATATAGGTATTGAAGTATTGCCGTATAAATTATTTTAGGACATATTTTGTTGCACATTACTACCGAATACAGGAATAGATTGTCTATTACCTGTAATGTGCCAGATGTAAATAGCTCTTGAGTGAAGTATGGTTTCTGACACCGCCAATTTTCGTAGAGTTTTAGCGTAAGACTTGGTACATAGGGTTTTGATAAAATTGTCATTGTATGGGTCCCATGAACCAAGTGATCCTATTAGTAATGGTAATCTGAACGCTCTGGAATCTATCTGAGAGTTCTTGTCTAATATTCTCATATTTTTCCAGTTTATTTCTACGAGCTTTTTCCATTGCTTCAAAGCGGTTCTCAAACGGTATTGTAACGTCAATTATAAAGCAAGTCTCACCTTTAAAAAGAACAAGGTCAGGTCTTAAGTTGTCTCTACCGAGTCCTTGATTTTCCGACATGATGGAAAAGTTTCGGCCAATTGCAGCGTTTTTAATACGTTTCAGAAACGCATTGTGTCGTTCCAAGATGATCCATATTTCTGCAAACAACTGTTTAAGACATGTCCTAAAGTTTCTTTGGACTTTTTACAAACTCTACATAGTTGCTCGTTGTCAGGGAGCCATGGCATTGCTCCATAGAGTTTAACTAGGTTCAATCGAGGTTTATGAATGAATTGCCATTCTACGAATCTTGTATATTGGGCGTCATTAATAAAATGTAAACTAGCCTGATGTTTCGATACACATTCCATTGTCTTGCCCTGGCTTTTCAATTCATGTTAAGTTTTTGTATGATGTTTTCTGTCCATGGTTCTAAGTATTTGCATAGTATTACATCGTTGAGGTTCTCTGATATAAGTGTCATTGTGGTTCAGAGAAATACCCTCCGTTGTAAAACTCCATCTTACTGTAATGCGCCTAGAAGCCATTCTTGCTCTTGTCCATGTATTTGCTGTAGATGTTGCAGGTGCCCTAAAAATTCCTTCTATTTTACCAGAAAGATAATTTCCTTTATCTTCATTTGAAGGAGGGGCGCGGAGTCTGCTGATGTAAGTTTCGTTCAGTTCTTTCATTGCCAAGTCAGAAATAATGTGGTCTTTTGATGTTAGTAGCTTAAATGCGTTGTCAATTAAAAAAATGTCACTATCCATGGCTGTATTTGGGATGCCAATACATCCCTGTCTTGAATATCCATAGAGGTAGTTGGATGATGCCTCTTGTGGTATGTATAGTGACTTCTGAATTAGAGGCCTCACTTTGTTATCTAATTGTTCCCATATGGTCTTAGTGGAAGAACCAACTCGCATTAGAAAGTTGCATGCCGGATACATAAAGGTCTTTAGTGCATTAATTCGTTGCCAAGGTGCAAGTTTGCACGACATTATGTTCTGTCCAATTGTGGCAATGGCTTTTGTATCGGCATTACGAGGGATGATGTTAAAACCTACAGGGGCGCCAAGTGATCGCTCGATTTCATCTTCTTTAAGGTTACGGATATTTACATTATTGATCTTGAAACATGGTGGGTTGTTCAATGCATTGAATTGCATTGCAAAACATTCCTTGGGGTTGATAAGGAGCCCCACACGTTTTGCTTGCGAGCTTGTTAAATCAATAAGTTCTTGTAAATGCGTGTTACTATTACCTATCAGAATTATGTCGTCCGCGTATGCTATTACTCTATGTTCAAGGTTCAAGGAGCCTTGTAATTGGCGTATTATGGGGTCAATTGCTATATTAAACAACAATCCACTAAGTGGGCAGCCCTGCTTTATTCCACTGTTTAGATTAATAGGTTCTGTGTATCCATTGGCTGTCAGAATTCTCGTAGTATTATTGGTATAGATGTCTTCAATAATATTTACGAAGTTATTACCTGCACCTGCAGCAGTCAGAGCATTTAGAAGAGCTTTGTGTGGTATAGAGCCAAATGCATTTGCAAAATCTATCCATCCAATACAAGTTTTATTGGCTTTGGATGACTTAGCTTTTCTGATGATAGTTTGTAAAATATAGTTGTTTTCGAATACGCCATCAAAAGGCAAGAACCCTTTCTAGCAATAGCTAGTTATCAAGTGACCCTAATATCATGCTTAAACAAGATAATAAATATATTATCTAAGTAACCAAATAATATTTAAATCAAATTGACTAAAATCAATTTTGTTTTAATGAATTGATTAATTCATTTGTTAAAGTATATTAGTATTTCTCCATCGAGGAGATAATTTTTGTAGAATAAATATATAATTATATAGAAAGTGCATTTATTAATATAAATAAAGTACATAATAATTTAAATATTGTTATTTAACTAGCAATAACATAACTGGCGCAGTCGTCGTCTAGCGGCGGAGATAAAACCAAAGCATCGTGACGGAAAAGAACAAATCTACTCACCCCAGGGAAGAAGATTCGAAAATTAAATAAAATTAAAAATAAGCTGTGTAAAATATAGTGAAGTGAACTGATAACTTAGGGCCAAGGACAAAGGACTACAAGAAGATTAAAGGTTCATCTATTAATATATGGTAGATCAATTGAATTACCTTTTTACACAATTGAATATAAATAAAAAAGAAAAAATGACAACGTCAACTAATAATAATTTCCAACAATATTTGGGAATGATAAAAGAGTATTATGGTAGATCCGAAGGCTTACCGGACTACATCAGAACAAGCGAATTGTTACTAGGACAATTTTTCAATGAAAATAAATTAGATTGCTTCGACAACGTCGCTTTAATAGAAGCGATTCGGGCAAAATAAACTGGAAAAGCTGCCTCACTAATAGAAGGAAGGGATATACAGAGCTGGGCAGAAATTAAAATGACATTGACACAAGCATTTTGCGACCCTAGAGATGAGATGTCATTACTGCGAGAACTGATGGAAATAAGGCAGAGGAATGAAACATTCCTTGAATTCTACGAAAAATGTAGAAAATTGAGAGCATTATTATATGCTAACCAAAAATGCAATGGAGCAATAGAAGAAAGAAATATGAAGACAAAAATGTACGACGAAGTGGCTATAAAATCTTTTAAAGCAGGCTTAAGGGAACCTTTTGGATCATTCTTGAGAACCAGAGCACCCACTACACTGGAACAAGCAATCTCTATTGTAACAGAAGAACAGAACGACAGGAATTGGCAAAGGCAAGAAAATACGAATAATAAACTGGCACAACAACCAGTCAGAATGACACAAAGAACATTCAACAACCCTAAACAATCGGAAAACTTTAACAATACTCACAAATCCGATTTTAATTATAATCAATCACGGAGACAGAGCAATTTTCAACAACCCCATCAACAAAATTGGCGAGCACCAAATACAAAGGTCTCCAAAGAAAGCAACTTATGGAACCGATACCCTAATGAACCTATTAAGAAGCAGTGGACACCTATGGATACTACATCAGTAATTAACTCACAGATTGGAAGCAGAGAAAATATAACAATTAATAATATAACATCAAGTAATTTCCTACCCTATATAATTGATAACAAACTCAACATAAAATTACTTATAGACACCGGATCATCCAAAACCATAATTAACCCCAATTTGATATACAGAAATTTACCCCAATGTATTTCTGAAGAAGCTTTTTGTATTCAGACGGCCCATGGTACCACATACCATAATAAAGTGGCTCACATCCCCATATTTCCAATATTTAAGAGTCAAGACATTTGTAAAGTCTTTTTGTTTAAATGTAGTGATAAATTTGATGGATTACTAGGAATGGATTTGTTGACAAAACTAGGAGCTAATATTAACTTCAATAAAAAGATGTTAACCATTAATGATACCGTGATACCGATATACTTTCAGAATTCAAATAAATTGGAACTATATAATACTCAAATCAAAGTACAGAGTGAAAACACTACAGATGAAGTTTGGAATACAGAAGTAAAGGAAAAAGATGTTAAAACATTTTTTAAAATAAAAACCGATGAAAATTCAATTGTTGAAGTAAACGTCAAACAAGACACAGAAGATGAGAACATGCAAAATTTCAAAGTAGAAAATCTGCAAAATGTCAAACAAGAAACAAAGAATCAAGAAATACAACATTTTGAAATACCAAATAAACAAAAGGTTAATCAACAAACAAAAAATCAAAACTTTCAAGATTTCAAAGTAAAAAATCAACAAAGAATCAAGCAAGTAACAGAAAAGCAAACTATACAAGATATTGAAATAGAGAAACAACAAAACATGAAACAAGAAGAACCAGGAAAACAAAATATGCAATATTCCGAGGTAGAAAAGTCATACAGTATAAAGCAAGAAAAAGCAGAAAACAAGAAAATTAAAAAATTTAAAATAGAACGAAAAATTGAAAAGGAAAACAAAACTAAGTGCTTACCGGAAAAGCTAGAAGATTCAGAAAAAGAGGCACACACTATGTGGATAAATGTTCACAGAAAAGAAAAATACTATGATAAGCCAACATATGAACAAAATGATATAAGTATAACAATTTTCAACAAACTAGAGGAAAATATGATTGAAGAAATAATCAGAAAAAAATACTATTGGGACTATATGAACAAACACATTCAAGAAGTATACATTATAAGAAATGATAGAAGAAGAGGGAAGATAACGAATCCACAAACAGGACCACATAAAGTAACAGCAATCAAAGATAATAAAGTATTAGCCATTTCCGATGCAGTCACCAATAAAATCAAAGATGTTCATGTAAAGCAAATTTCGCAGAGAAAAACCAATACAAATACTATTGCTGCAGAACTCTTATCAGGAAACAGAAGTGACGACTACATCTAGAAAAATCGAGACACCTTCACGAAATTTCTCTATTTTTCTCTCTAAGGATGGAGGAGTTATCAAGTGACCCTAATATCATGCTTAAACAAGATAATAAATATATTATCTAAGTAACCAAATAATATTTAAATCAAATTGACTAAAATCAATTTTGTTTTAATGAATTGATTAATTCATTTGTTGAAGTATATTAGTATTTCTCCATCGAGGAGATAATTTTTGTAGAATAAATATATAATTATATAGAAAGTGCATTTATTAATATAAATAAAGTACATAATAATTTAAATATTGTTATTTAACTAGCAATAACATAACTAGCTCAAAACATTATTATTAATTAGCCAATCGGTAAGTCTAGATGTTAACAATCCGGTATAGATTTTATAAATTGTACGGCAGATTGCGATTGGACGCCAGTTTGTTATCTCCGCTTCACTACCTTTTTTATGTATTAAGATAATTGTTGAGATTTTCCAAGGTGACGGTATTCGCTTGTATTTTAAACAGCAGTTTAAAATATGGGTTAAAATTTTGCAGCTCGGATCTGAAGAGCGCCAATGTCTGTAAGTTAACCTGTCATCTCCTGGGGACGAATTCTCAAATTTTCTTAGTCTAATTGAAACCCCAGGTGGTGTAAACTTCCTGGTATTTACCTCCTCTCGCACGCCTTCCTCTACGGGAGGGTATATATCATTAGGGTATTCTATAAAGGTTAATGTCTTTGTGAAGTGGTTATAAATGTCCTGTTTGCTGATTTGGCATGTTGTGCTATTTTCTCCCATTATTATACGCATGGCTTGTCTTCTGTTTCTTTTATACAGTTTCTGTATAAATTTTGCGTTATTGATGTCACCTATATTGCGTGCTTTTGCGACATAATTGGGATCTCTGACTGGTTTTGAACTGACTGGTTTTGGGATCTCTGACTGGTCTGAATTTTACCTGCCTCAATAGTTATTTCTGTCAAAATGTGTTCAAAATTTTCCCAATTATGTGTATTTATATTACCATTTATAACATTAAGTAGAGCGTCATTAAAGCCATTTAATGGTGAATCATCTAAGATATCATCAGGTAATCGTGGAAAATCATCGTTTATGATTTCAGGTTCCTCGTCTATATCGGAGTTATTGATATCTGCTGCATGAGGACTTAAAGGCAATGTGAAATCTAAAATTAAACTATTTACTGTGGAAGCTTGGGATGGAATATGCTCTAAGTTAATGATTGGCGAAATGGTAGTAATAACGGTATCTGGTATTGTAGGAGTCTCATTTGTAGACGCAATTTCTGTAGATGGAATTATAGGTGATGGGATGTTAATAATAGGTGCATTCACAGTAGGAAGAGATGTTCTAGTCATAATAGAGATATTTGATACAATTGGAGATACAATATTTTGTTCTGCAATGTCGTTGTTATTATTGGTTCCACGGTTGCGTCCATAGTATCTACGCTTGCGTTGACGCGTGTCTGGAGGGCTGATTTCAGACCAGGTGGATTGATTTTATTTTCCAGATCACTTCGTAGATGTTTGCGCTCGCGGTTAACGACACCCTGATTCGATGGACAGATATACTCACAGTACTTACATTTAAACCTGAATTGGACCAATGGCCTGTTTTCTATCGGAATTGGTGCTAAGCAGTAAACCAGATGCCAAGAGGGCTTATTTGTAATAATAGAATGGCAGATATTACAGAAAAATATTACGTTTTTAATTCTGGTTTGATGTTGTTGTTCTAGATGACGTTTTAGGTTCTGCTTAGATGCTGTCCAAGCAAAGCATTTAAACATTTTATCACATCCAGCTTCAGTACATGTCATTGCTTCAGGTGTTGGAAAGTATATAGTCAAAGCATCGTTCTGTCTTGTAGGTTGATTGTGAAGTATTAAGTCAGAACTAAGTACTGTATTTGTATCATTTTTATTTATATTGTTAGTAGTACCATTGTTAGCAATGTTACGATCTTCTGAATTAGTTGAAGATGAAGAAGATTCTAAGTTTAAAAAATCAGGGTCAATTATTGGGTCGTTTACACTTTCTTCAGATGAATTGTTTGTTGATTCCAGGGATTTTGATGGATTAGATGGAGTGTCTCCTTTTTCACTTCCTAGTAATGTAGCGGCATTATTGATAATGTTTGTCGCATTTGTTGCCTTCAAGTCAACCCATTCAGCATCCAAATGAAACTCGTCATCAATAATACCACTACTTTTCCTTGGTTGGATCGAAGGGTCACACAGCGGGATGGTGATAGGCTGGGGAGATCCGAGTGACTGGGAAAGGGGAGGATCCTCCGGATTAGGTCCAGACCTCTTGGTATTGGAAGTTGAAGAATTTTCAAAAGACTTTGTCAGTCTTTTAGGCTTCACCAAGTAAATTGGTGGTACTATTTTGCCTTTCTCTGTGCTTTTGGTAGTATTTTTATTTTTTAAACGAGTGTCCAATAATTTTATGATTTCAGCGAGATCAATTTTAACATTGTTCACTACTTTATCGTCTAAAATCTCGAACCTGCAATTAGTTTGCCTAGTAGGTACCTCCTTACAGGCTGGAGATTTTATTATATTTCTTTGAACATTATTTTGCAAAATGCTTTCATTGTTAAATGTTTTATTACTACCACTTGATTGGTCCAACGAATTTTTTGGATTTTTAAATAAATTTTCTGATTTTGAGTTTGAAGAGAATATCATTTCTGGACAATTAATTAATTTTTTAATAATTTTGTCTTTTGGAGAAAGAATAGATGAGGGATGTGATGAAATTAAATTAAAATTTTTTGGAAGCGAAGAATTTAAAAAAATTAATGAATTGTCTAATGATTTTGATATTTTGTTTAAATTATGATTCTCGAATGGAGCGCATGGTTGTGTTGAATTTAGTCTTCCTGAGACAAATGGTTTGATACTACTATAGACTATTTGGTTTAAAAAATTCTTATCAGAAATATTTGAATTGGTTGATACTAACTTATTTGATTTTAAAACTTCTGCATATGACAATGAAGTATTATTTGAATTATTAATGGAGAATAAATCACTTGAGTTATTGCTAATTACTGATTTTTTTGAATACTCTGATCTTATTGAACATAATTTATCATCATTTATGGCAGTACTATTGATGCTACTTGAATTATTATGTTTATTGACACCCTTGTTTAACTTTATATATGTTTTGACCACAGTATCAGAATGTAAATTTGATTTTTTATCTGAATCTGTTGATTCAGATTTAGAACTGGAGACATTAGGAGAGGAAATAATTGAAGATTGGGAAACATTAGGGGTTGAACTTACCCTATGTGAATAAAATTTCCTTGTTTTGACCGGAGTAATTTTGACACTATTGTTTGAACTATTATTTGAATTTAATTTAGAAACTGTTTTTAATTTTTTATCTTGTGCTGAATTTTTATTGTTTAAATTTTTTTGTACAATTTTAGGAACACTTTTAATTTTCTTGTTATTTCCCACCGGGGGATTGTCACGGGAACACTTTTTCACTATTAATTTATTTTTCTTAGGAGTATTGTCGAAGGGACACGTTTCCGCATTGAAACTTATATCGGTTTCTGAGTCTGATTTTATACTTAATAATTTATTGTTAATTTTGTTTTTACCCAATGTTAAACTCGGAAATTTGTTAAAACTTGAACGAGTACAAATACGTTGCGATTTTGATGTTAAAGGATCAGTATTTCTATTCGTTGGAAGAATTGGCGGTTTATATTCGACTTCATTCTCTGAAGATGTCGCAGAAGAATCACTCGTGAGCGAAACCAATTTTTTGGCCGCCATGCGTGTGTTTCTTTTGGACATGTCTGAGAATTTTAATGTTTGTACGATGAACGCAAATTACGAAGAATGGTCTGAATTGCTTTTCACCGCGTGACAACTATATCTTGTAGTGAGTTCACCAGATAGGGAGTTGCCGTTGGTGAAAAAAGTGAACGGGAAATGTACAAGATTTCCCGTTTGTTGTCAGGGTATTAGGCCGCACGCGCAGGGAGATACCGCCACCAGCACTCCAAAAAAAAAAACAAATCTGCTACGGCCTGTTTTGAAAATATTACTGCTAAGTACAATGCAGAATATTTTGTGATAAAGTATTTTACAAAAAGGGGGCTATAAATAGTCCCCAGTTTGTAATTGTCACGTGTCAGGTGGAAGAGAAACTAGGTGATAGCAGTGTAGTTGTTATGTTTTGAATGTTTGGCGGTACAAGGACTATCTGTGGTTAGACCAGCAAGGATCCAAGTACCGACCGGTGTGCGTGATTGGGGTGACTGTCAAGGAGGTTTGCCCTTGGGATATATGTAGGATGTACGGGGACTATGGTCTCCTATGGATGCTCCGATCCACCGTAAAACCAAGAAGTGTGCTTGAAAACCTGTCTAGCACTCAAGTGCTTTGAAAAAAGCACTCAAGCGACGACTGTTGATGCTCACTTCAAAGCCCGAGGCAAGATCACCAAAAAAGATATCTGTTTACAAATCAACCTCAAATCCTGGTCCTACCGAAGTAGGACTTTTCATCAAAAGGCTGATAAGAACAGATAATACATGTATTCAAGATATAAAAAGTACATTTAAATTTACAGGACAATTAAAGCTAATAACTTAAAATTAAACAAGTGTAATATAACAAAGTTAAATATATCTTATTCTAAAAAGTTTGTAAAAAGTCAAGTAATATTAATAAATCACACATAAGTGTTTGTAAAAAGTTTGTTAAAGTTTTCTGAAAGAAACACGCACATCACTATCACATCACTTAAAAGCGTCTGTAACACTGCCGAAGAGTAGATCATGTAGCAGAGTTGTTTATAACAACTCTGTTGTCTCCAACGTGGCTGGCGTAGATGTTCCTGGAAGCTAGCATCACATCAGCGATCAACAGCTTTCTAAATTTGTTAGCGAAACTTTTCGAACAAATTAAAGATAAAAAGCTGTCGTTTCTGGGGTCCCAGCTTCCTAGCGTACCAATCACGAAGGGGATGACCTCTACTTCTTGGAACCTAGTGAGTAGTTCCTGGCGGATGCCTTCATATTTTTCTATTTTGACTCTTCGGGCTTCATCGAACGCTGCTACTCTGTTGTCGAAAGGAATCGTGACATCAATGATGAAACATCTTTCCCCATGAAACATGACAAGATCAGGTCTAAGGTTCGAGGTGCCGATGGTTTGGTTTTCACTCATTAATGAAAATCTCCTCTCAGCTGTTTCACGTAGCCTGTTAACCACTGCATCATGTCTAGCAGTGTACTCTCTGCCGTACGACGTGAAGCAGTGGTTAAGAACGTGTGGTAGGGTTTCCCTTCTAGATCCACATCTTCGACAAGTTGCTTGTTCTTCTTGTATACGTGGCCATACCGTTTCGTATAGTGGTAGCAGATTCAGACGAGCGGCGTGTATAAACTTCCAGGTAGCGAAGCTAGTGTATTCACCCTTTGATATGAAATTATGGCTCGCTTTGTGAAGACGGACACACTCCGCTACTTTCCCTTGTGACCGCTTATTCACCAGCGCGTCGGCTTGTTCCTTGCGGTATTCTCCTCTTAGTTTCTTCAAAACTAGGTGGCGATTGTCCTCTCCTATTTCTATATGGTTTTTTGTTAGGAGTAGGACATCACCATTCGTCTCGAAGGCCCATTGAAGATTTTGCCGCTCCGATGCCGACCTGGCTGATGACCAGGAGTTTCTGGGAGTTGTAGCTCGGCTGATGTGTTCTTCACTCTCCTTCCCTGAAAGAAAATCTGCCAGATGTTGCGGAGTTGGCAGCATCTTCACCCGAGAGTGTACAGTGCTCTCCAGCTGCTGTCTTGCCGATTTCCTGACTATCTCGTCTCTTTATGTCAACAGCTTGAAGGCGTTGTCAATTAACGAGAAGTCACTATCAACAGCAGCATTCGGGATCCCGATGCAGCCAGATCTTCTTTCCCCATATAGGTAGTGGTTCGCAGCGTTGTCCGGAAGATAAAGTGTCCTCTTAATCTCCGCTCGCATGCAGTCGTCAAGTTTGCCATATTCCTGCTTGCGGAAGGCGTTTGTCCGCATCGGATATAGAAATGATTTTAGAGCGTTCACTCTCTGCCACGGTGCGAGATTAGAACGCATGATCTTCTTTCCTTTGCCAATCAATTCTTCCATTTCTTTCAGATCCGGAACAATCCGGAAGCCTACTGGAGCTCCCAGAGAATTCTGAATTTCCTCTTCCCTCAAGCAGTAGATGAACTCTTTATTGATGCGGATGTCAGCATCCCTTAGCGCAACTTGTCGACTGGCTGGCATCCAGAAGCATTTGCATTTCGTAGGCCGGATCTTAAGGCCTATCCTGGCGGCTTTTGCACAAACTGTATTGATGTTTCTGGACCTCCGCAGGTGATCTTCCTAGTAACACCACGTCATCTGTGTAGGCCAGTGCATTATGTACATTTATTTCCGGTTCTTGGACATCTCTAATGATTGGGTCGATGGCGAGGTTGAAGAGGATACCACTCAGCGGACAACCTTGTCGTATCCCTCTTCCGACGTCGATGTTCTCAACTGTTCCGTCTGCAGTGCGTATGATGGTGAAGTTCTGGCTGTACATCTCCCTCACGATATCCCCAAATTCTTTTCCAGCTCCTGCGTTAAGAACAGCTTGTAGATCGCCTCATGCGGAATTGACCCAAATGCATTTTCGAAGTCCAGCCAGGCAATGCACAAATTCTTCTTCTTTGTTCTGGCATCGTAGATTCTGTGCTGTAGTATGAAGTTGTTCTCGAAAACCCCATCATGGGGAAGGAATCCCTTCTGGCACGGGCTTAGGACATTATTCCTTATTAGCCAGGGTGTCATTCGCGCCGCCAGACAACCTGTGTAGAGTTTGTATATGGTTCTGGTGATGGCAATCGGTCTCCAATTCTCAATATCTTCAGAAGGTCCTTTCTTATGAATGAGAATAGTGAAGGAGGATTTCCATGCTGCTGGTATTCTTTTGAAGTGAAGGCACGCGTTGAGGATCTTCGTGGCTACCTTGCAACCTCTGTCTGCTCCTCTCCAGTGAGAATAGGTTAACCTATCACTCCCTGGAGCAGAGTTTTCGAAGCGCAGTAGCTTCTTCAACACCTCATCTTCGGAGAATTTGTCAGTTAGTTCCGAAATCCTGTTGACCTCTTTATCCTCATAAATGTCGTTGGGATGTTCTACTGTTCTTAGTGATTCCGAGTAGTGGTTCCTTATGGTTGTAGAGTCGATAGGGCTCCTGCTTGCGACATCTCCCATAATGGCACGCACCGCTCTTCTTCTGTTTCTTTTATACAGCCTCTGTATCACAGCAGGATTGCCTACATTAGGTACATTGGCTGTATAGGTGTTGTCTTTTAACTCTGGTAGTTTGACAATTCTTGAGACTTTTCGGTTATTTCTTGAACCAGTTTCTTAAATATTGGCCAAGCTTCTTCCTGGTTTGGCGCATCTATAATGTCCGTCAGCTGCTGGCCAAACATAGTGTGAAGCGTTGGAGAGTTGCTTGTAGAATTCTCAGGAATGTTGGACTGTTGTGAATCCATCGGAATCGTCGGAGGATACGAAGTTGGTATTTGCGAGATTCCTTCCAGTTCTGGTAAGTCTTGTAGAGTTTCATCCGATTCTTGGGTGGATGCAGGCAAATCTGGTCTTAAATTTGCGAGATCAACCAGTCTTTGTATCGTATTGTAGATATATCTAGTAGGATACGCACTCCGCTCTGGTTGTGTTGTATTGATACCCTCAGTTGTAGTTTCAGTATCTTCTTCGTGATTGGTGGGAGATATGCTCCGATCAGGTTGTGTTGGAACGATACCGATAGTTGTAGTTTGTTCGTGATTGGTGGGGGATGTGTTCCGATCTGGTTGTGTAGGAACGATACCCTCAATTGTATTTTCAGTAACTTGTTCGTAATTGGTGGGGGACAAGTTCCGATCTGGTTGTGTTGTGATATTTTCTTCTTCATTTTCTATCTCTTCAAGTATCGTAGAATTCAGGGGGGGTCGCCATCTCTCCTTTTCCCTCCTTCTGGCTGCAGATTGAGTTGCTGGGTTTGGCAGAGTGGTATTGCCATTGACCACCTATCTTGTTCGCTCAAGTGAGTGCACAGAGATATGATTTCTCAATCCCTGAGCAGATGGAAATGTCTCAGAGCAATCCCGGCAGGCGAAGGGGTGAACCAGCATGTCGTGAACCACTGCAAGCAATCCCGACACGCGTGGATGGAGGTGATGTTCGTGATGGCATGTTCCTCTTTTAGATGGCGAGTGAGGGCCATCTTGTTCACCGTCCATGACTTGCTGGAGACGAATGAGCTGTTGCAATTGTCCTCTGTGCAGTGGAATGTCGTCGGCAGCGGGAACATCAAGTACAGGAATCTTCCCCTCCACTTTCATCTTAGCCAAGAGGCCGAGAAGCGATCTCTTCCTACTGTGAATGCACCTAATATTAACATATTTTGAATATTTCTCTTGTGTAGATCCCAGACCACAGGGCCGATGACACCTGGATCAGCGCTTCCAACAATAAGATGCCGCGACAATGTGGATGGTTTGAGGGGTTCTGTAGGTGGTGGAGATATCTGTATCGGAATCCCTTCGCCTTCCCAATCCAAATGATGAACGCTCATGGGCTCCAGCACTCTGCTAAGGGGTTCTGGCACATCGCACCTGGGAAACGACTTAATAGAAGGCATGGATAAATAGGAGCCCACACTGCCTCCCGGACTTGACATCTTTTTGCGTTCCATGAGCGCTTCTGATGAATTTTGATCGCTAAATTCATGCTGCTCCATTAACGCTCTATCTCTTTCCGAAGGTGTCCAATCAACGCCCACAGCGTTATTGTACCGACCGCGGTGGTGTTTCTTACTGTGCTTTCTTTTCGAGCTCTTTTTATGCCTGCGTCGCGGTTCTCGGACCGGTGGAGCGATGACGTTGCTGAGCTGCTGGACGTTGTCAGTGGCTACTTTGTTACCCGGGGTGTACAACGGGGAATCCAGGGAACTACTGCAATGCAAAAAGTTTTATAAAATATTATTAGTATTTCATCATTTATTTACATGCTAGCTGTGTTCTTAGATATTAAGGGAGCTTATGATGCAGTTACATATCCTAACCTACAACTGAAATTAAGAGAAATTGGAATAACCAGCAAAATTACAAATTGGTTAATATCATATTTAGAATTGAGATCCATTTATGTAAGAAATGAAGAAAATTTAATAGGACCATTTACCTGCAATAAAGGCCTACCTCAAGGATCTATTCTTAGTCCACTTTTATACACAATATATTCTAAAGACATTTCTAAATTAAAAGACGATCACACATTTATTTTACAATTTGCAGATGATATTGTTTTATATAGTATTGGCCCATCCATAGAATGTTTAAGGAAGAGAATTAACAAGAAATTATGCAAATTAAGAGATATATTAGACAAAATTGAATTATAAATCTCAGTAGAAAAATCTCAAGCTGTCATTTTTACTAGACACAAAATTATAAGTCCGAGGATAATATATAATAACAAAAATATTAATATATCAAATAGAGCAAAATTTTTAGGTATTTGGTTTGATTGTAAATCTACTTGGAGCTTCGAAATTGATAAAATTATACTTAAATGCAACAGAGGAATAAATGTTTTAAGAAGTCTAGCAGGAAGTAAATGGGGAGCTCATCCTATCTCTTTACTACAAATTTATCAAGCAATTATAAGTTCACATTTAGACTATTCAAGTATATTAATTAGTACAGCTTCCAAATCAAGATTATTAAAATTGGATAGAATACAATACAGAAGCTTAAGAATCGCTTTAGGTTGCATGACTTCAACTCCAACTCATATACTTCAAGCTGAATCTAATATAGCTCCATTACAATTTAGAAACCAACTGCTTAGTGATAAATTTTATGTTAAATGTGAAAGATTATCGAAATTACAAATTATTGATAAAATTAAATTATTAACTACATATATTCAAAACTCTTCTTACTGGACCAAAAAGAATAAACTTATTTTAATAAATAGCTACATGAAATTAAAGGATCTAATTATACAAAGAAATTCCAAATCGCCTTTATACTCTATTCCTTTTGAATCATTAATTAAACCTATGGATATATATATATATATTAACAAAAAATTATTGTCAAAATCTTTTAATAATGCGATAAATAATGAAATTTCTTTAAATCTAATGCATCAATTTAATATAAATTTTACAAAAATAATATATACAGATGCATCCATTGATTTAGAAAAAAATAAAGCAGGATTTGCTATATATGAACAGATAAATTTAAGATATTATAAATATAAATTAAATAACAAAGTTTGCTCTTACACTGGAGAAAAAAAAAGCATTGGAAATTAACGAAAATATCAACAACAATAAAATTATAATAATAACGGATTCTTTAAGTGTTTTAAAAAATTTAAATTCAAATAATAACAAATCAAATAATAATATTTTAACATGCAAAATTAAGGAGATGTATTTCAATATAATAAATAGGAATAATACCATAAAATTTATGTGGATACCAGGACATTGTGGAATAAGAGGAAATGAAATTGCGGATAAATTGGCAAAGGAATCAATAAATTTGGAAATTGAGATGAGAGTGAAATTACCTTCATATGAAATTTTTAATATAATCAAAAAATTTAACTTCAATTTAAGAAACACAGACTTCATTAACAAAAGTCAGTTAAAAGGAAGAGATTATTATATGTTGCATCCAAATTTAAGTAAGAAGAGATGGTTTAGAAATGAGTCCCGCAAAATGATATCAACTATAATCAGAATCAAAAGTAATCATTGCAAAACTCCAGCTCACATGTACAAAATTAATATTAAATCTGACGACAGATGTCAATGTGGTGAAGAAGGAACTTTGGATCATATTATATTTGAATGCATAAATTATAGTTTAGGAAGATCAAAATTGAATAGTGGTATATTAGATGTGATTAAAACTTTTCCTGTTAATACTAAATTTTTGTTAAGTGATTCAAAATTAATTAGTGAATTATTGAAATATTTAGAAATGTGTAAAATTGAATTATAAATTATAAAAGATGTTAAAAAATTATTTGATGGTGGCTATGACGAAAGAAAGTCAAGGCAAAGAAGAAAATAAATAAAAAAAAAAAAAAAAAAACATTATTTATTTATTATTATTATTAAAAATTGAAATAACAGTGGAAGACATGAGTAAAATAAAAAAATGAAAGTAGTGGTTGTAAGGAAAAAGGCAAAAAAAAAAACAAATAGCAAACAACAATGAAGATGAGATAGAGGGAACGGGAGATTTAGGAGAAGGTGGGTTGGAGAGGCAATGACCTAAGAGGCTAAGATATAGAAGATAACGAAAGCTGGGAAAGAGAGCGATATATTGATAGTGCAGGTAAAATTGGGGGAGCAAAGTAAAAAGATATTGAAAATAAAAAACAAGTTCAAGAAAAGATATCTTTGTAGAACAGGACTTAACAAAGAAGTAAAGAAAGGTACAGATGCAGCTGAGTGCACGGGCGGGGTCTTTCTTGCAAAAAAAAATGAGGAAAAGATATGATGGTAGGCTACAAAAATATGTGGGAGGATGGAAAGACATGGATATGGAATGAAAGGAGTAGGAAAAAGCGTTTGAAGAAGGGAAGCGGAGAAAGAGAAAGGCCAGGATAAAATGTACTACTTTATTTATTCATTTATTATTTATTAAGGGTTTTTCAAGAAGAACTTTGTTTTTTTAATAGGGGAAACATCAACAACATGACAGTTTTGACATTTAGTTCTTTGACATATCAGTAGTAGATGCTTTGGCAATTGTTACAATGTAATAAATGCTCGAAATCGCATTAAAATAATAAAAATCCACAATGAAAATGATGGATCTGTAAAAGTTACATTTCGTAAAGTTCGTGATATTTTCGGTCAACATAATCGTCCTTCTGAAACAGCTATTAAGAATTTGGTCGATAAATTTGAGTCGAAAGGCTCGGTACATAATGAGCGAACACCAATGCGTGTTCGATCGGGTCGTTCAAGAGAAAACATCGCATTTATGAGCCACAGTGTTCCGATCCGAAGAAGATCCGAATATGTCATTTCTTTGACGTTCTCAACAATTGGGGTTATCCAAAATGACCACATGGCGAATTTTGCGTAAGGATTTGGCTATGAAGCCTTTCAAGGTGCAATTGGGGCAAAAATTGGAGCCGGTTTTTCTGGAAAAATCATTGTTTCAGATAAAACCCATTTTCATTTGTCTGCATACGTGAACAAGTATAATTGTCGCATTTGGGTTTCTGAAAATCCAAGAGAGATTGTTGAGAAGCCTTTGCATGCTCAACGTGTCACTGTATGGCACTGTGCGCTATGTGGTCTGGAGGCGTGTTAAATGCGGTTACGGTCTTTGGATTACGCTATCGAGAGATGTTAAGAACTCACTTTTTGCCTATTATTGATGATATAGAAATCACTGATATGTGCTTTCAACAGGACAGTGCCACAAGTCACACAGCCAACGAAACAATGAATTTATTTCAAACCAAATTTCCCGATGGCATAATTACACGAGGTTCAGCTGTTAAGTGGCCAGTGGTGTTAAATCACATGATCGGGCCATGTTTTTTGTGGTGTTATGTTAAAGAGAGAGTGGGATTATGGTAAAGACCATTTTGTCAAAAAGTGAATGGAAATTTTGATCGTCATCTGTCAGCGTGGTTGTGGTGAACACCTTTTTTTATTTTAGAATTTGAGGTAATTCCAACAACAAGGTCATATTCGCCTGAAGTTAATTTATTTTAATTAAATATGGTTTATTATATTTATATCTGTAAGGAATTCAAGCACTTTTGTGGTGAACATGTGTCCGATATCATTTTTCATTCATAATTCTCAAACCTTACTCTTTCAGAATCAAAATTGAATCATTTTCATCCAAATTCCTTGTTTTAAAAAACAAAGTTCTTTTTGATATACCCAATATTTAAATGGATTTTCAATACAAAACGTACCAATAAAAATCTAATAATAATAAGTCTAATAATATACCTGCTTTGATTGGTAATTGGCCAAGATTTGTTACTTGTTCTTTGCAGAGGAGCCAGAACAGGAAGTTTTCCCAAGTAGCTTGTCTGTAAAGAATGTTGTAAGTAAATATTATATGTACATGTGATAGAACACTAAAAATAATCATCGAAATGAAAATATCGACATGGTAAAATGGTCAAATTCGTTGTTAGAAAGAGGTCAACCGTGCATTTTGAGAAGGCAGAAATTTTTTGTTTCATCATGGAAAACGTTCAATTTTTTTCTTTTTATTCTTCTTTTTGTTTCTTCTAATCTTTCTTTAATTTCTTTTAGAGAATTGGCCATAAATATTTCTGATTCTTTAATTGACTATTTTAATTATTTATATCTTCAACAATATTGCAACGTTTAAAAAAAAAACATTTAAGATCCGTGTCTTATTTTATGAGAGAAATGATCAATTATACGACGCACCTTAATGTGATACCTGAACTAATCTTTAAAAAATGTGTACTGGACTATAGCAGTTTTTCACTGAAATGAATGAAGTCTAAGAAAAACTTTTATTGGATATGATAAATCTGGTGACGCGTATGATCTATTATTTTAAAATCCTTTGAATCAAATTTTGAACCATTTTTTTTTTTTTAATAATAATTCATGGGCTATTTTGAATTATTTTCTTATGTATATTTTTCTTAGTATTTAATTTGGCCGGAGTCGTATGTTTTCTTACCAGCTTCACAGTCTTAATTTTGATAATGTTTTTATATATATGGTTTATGAAGTAAAGATAGTCATTTAGGTACATGAACAACATTATTACCTAATACATCTACGAGTATGTTTATATTTGACCGCCAAGTTAATGTTCCATACAGTGGTTTACCTTATGGTCCATGTTGTCATTCGTGAAGCCATGGTTGTCTACGCCTATCGGAGTATTTTTATTCCTCACGGAAGTGCTTCGGTCGATGAGAACATTCTTATGCTTCCGTTTATATCCCGCGAATAATATCAACGCTATCAACATGACCAACAGAAGACAGGCTCCGATCACGATGACCACAATCACCCATGGCTGTCTTTCAAAGGCTGTGCCGACCCCCCACGATGATCGTTCTACTGACTTCAAGTAAGCTGCAAAGATTTCACCATATCAAAAAATATACAAGTGGGCAATTCATCACGACGCAGATCAAAGTGTGTAGGTGCCGTCACACAAAGTGACACCAGGCAATGAATTCCAATGCGAGTCACTTGGAGTGACGGCCACTGTACTTAATACACTCTTACGCTCTGATTTGGTAAGGACGTTGTAACCTAGCTCGTCCATCACTTCAACATCTGAAACCAAGTTCATATCATTGGCCGCCGTCACTGCCAGCACGGGTTGCCCACCGACTAGCACAGAATATAGCAGTTCCGTGTATTCCTGCTCGATACTGTTGTTTTCCAGATCTTGGTTGACGTGGTAGTGAGTCACGATGTGAAGGTGACCAGTACATCTGGTTTTTTGGTGACCTCCCTCTTTGCAACATTGAAAGCAGTTTCATTTAAATTCAGGGCAGATGAGTTATTATGGAGAATCTGCAACATTGTAGACCTTTTTGTTTTTCTGTTTAGATTTGGGGTTCTTGTATTATTCAACAAACCGAGATGGTGATCTTGTTGTCTGAAAGGAAAATTACTTTAGTATTTAGCTCATATATTAGATTATTTTCATTTCAAAATTCTTCACAAATAGATGACGTCAAATTTGTTTTGAAGTACTTCCTTCAACTTAATGATATCTTCCTTTTGACAAATGTTACTTTCAGCTTACTTAAGAAATAATTTGCGTATAATTTTGTTTGCAGTTTTGTTTAGGGTCAATTTTAATAAAGATTTCTAAAATGAACGATAAGTTGCTGAGGCTCAAAAAAAAAGATGTGAAGTTGGTTCCTTAATAAGAAGCACGCTTTAAAATTCTATAAAAGATTTAATATTAGAGATTTTTCACCTAACGATGTCCAAAGCTCTGGTGTTCAAATATTGATAATAATCGAATCAAAGTAGTTATTAAATCGGATAGTTATATAACTGTGCGAGAGGATGCAGAGAGGTTAAATATATCATGGTTAAAGTGTATATCAGAACAACGAATTGCTCTGCGAAAGCAAGCGCCTCCATTAGTGATAGTTTAGGCCGCGGTAACTAAAACAGAACGCTCACCACTCATTTTCATTGAAAAGGGCGTAAAGGTAAATCAACAAATCTATCGTGAAAAGATTTTAAACCATGCTTTGTTACCTAGGACACGTAAACAATTCGGTAGAAACCGTTGAACGTTTCAAAAGACGCGAACCCCAAAGAAAAGAATCCATAAAACGTCCCACCTTCTCGAAATTACTTTTCCAGGGAACAATTCGTGTAGTACTTCCGTCGAGTTGCATGGGACGTGGCTCCATCTTGCTAAAACCAAGTCGCTATAATAGTAATGTAATGGTGGTAATGTAAGCATTCTTGAAACTCGTGGATGGGTGAAGTTGCAGACCATGTTTATAACGCGCCGAATTTACAGTTACTGCTCTGCTTCTTGCCTGTTCGAAATGTAAGATTCTATGACGTATTCTTCTGACATAGCCACCCATACAGTCACTTTAGGATTATGCAATGGATGTTGATGAAGGTTGGATTAGACTTACCCTCGAAACGGCAATTTTGTCGATTCACACTTTCCTTCCTACTCTTGCAATATCGCGCTATCTCATTTACACTTGAAATAGTTGGATCATTATAAGACACTCCTCATGTTGTTAAATTGGTTAAATTTTGAACTACTTACAAAGAATCATACGATCAATTTAAGTGTTTATTGGTAACAGTTAATGGAACAGGAAGAAGTAGTCAAATAAAACTGGCCTGACCTTGCACCACTAGATTATAATTTATTTAAAAGTGTACACACTCTTTGAATGGTTTCCTTTAATTGATGATAATGAGAAATTATTATATATTGTCTATGAACGTGGAATAATCATAATCAACCAGAAAGTTTATCGAGGTTAAGTAATAAAATCAATTCTTTCTAAATTGTGAAACGATTAATCAACCACTATATTCAATTTTCCAATATAAATGCATGAAAAAGTCGAGGGAAAAGACTAATATGACCCTAAACGATATTTTTATGTATAATATTTACAAACCTTGAGAACGCCATGCTGTATAATTTAGCCAACTTGGACTCCCAATCAAAAGCAGTATAAACGCCTCCAGACACGATTGTTAATAGCCAGTACCTTCTGTCTGTCGGTGGAGGAGGTCGATACGTGGACGCATTACCACTCCCGATTGTTCCCGTTGGTGCAATAGTCCCACCTTGTTCTCGGGGTTTCTCACAGTTAATTACACATTGTGGATCAGCAGGCTAAAATATATGTAATGTTTGTAATTAAATCCATCCGGCACTTAATAGTTTGCGGTACTTGATTTCCAAGTGAAAGTTTTACTCCCCTGAGTAAACTCCCCGATCTATTCTAGATCGAGTTGTTTTCCAAACAGAAAGAAAGTATCCATAAAGTGTTTATACCTATGCAAAAAATAGTGTTTTCTTATTTTAAATACTTCAATCAAGTCTAAAACTCGAACAGTAGTAAGAGTCCAAAGCGTCTTATCACAGGTATAGCAACAGGATAACTTTAACGTGACGTTCTTAACTAGGTTTTGATCACATGGTGTTGAAATTTTTTAAAAATCACGAAAATAAATGGTACGCTTACAATTTAACTTTTAGTTAACGGTAATAGTAAGATACTAAATAATTTCCAATCATAAATATGTATCCTCGTATAACCGAAAAAATCTGTCTATACATAAAGGGTGTCCCAAAATTCAACGATAAGCCGGCACCAGAGGGTGGTCCTGCTCATGACTACACAAGAAAAAAAGAAAAAAAAAATTTATCTCATTTTATTTAGAAATTACAAAAAAAAGAAAAATATTTCGAAAATTGAAACACCTTAAGATGTTTTTAACTACCATGACCACAATTTTTCAAATATTTCTAATTTCTTTTTTGTATCGGCAACCTAAATAGCACAGTTATCCACCACAACCATTAAAAATCCCAGAATGCTAGTAGTTTTTAATAATAGTTTTGCTATATTTGAAAAATAATCTGTTTTACTTTGCAAGGACTGTTAGGTCTATCGGTATAGTATTTCTACCTATCGAAAAATACATGAATCTTAGTGATCGTTTCAAGTCAGTAATTTTTTTTGACAAATTCTATCAAACGTCCTCCGATTACGCCCGACGTTTAGCATTAAGAGTTTTAAGTTTATATTTTATTAATTATGAAATGAAACCCTTTAAGGATCAAATATTTCAATATTTGTCTACCTTTCTGTCATCATTGACAAATGGTTGAAGTAACGTTGCGTACAAGCGAAAATAGAAATAATATAAGACACAGATGAAATTTTTAATTTTAAATATTAGATAAGAGCAAATATTTTTTAATATTTGAAATTTACATCCGGCAGTATAAGGAAATTGAAAGATTGAGAGGCAGGAACGCTGCAGGCTAGGTTTTCCAGTTATAATCTCGCTACTTACTGTTACACTCTAATTAGTTAGTAGTAAGCTATCAAATGTAATACCTACATTGCCACAAAATTTCTATATAAGATGATATAAATGAATCTTAGAATTAGCTTTGCAAGTTTGAATGACAATTTTCTACCTGGGTAAATATAACGGTAATTACGAATACCTGCACAATGGGGGTAGACGGTACAACGTACACTGTGGCCAGCACGGTGGAGGTTCTGAACACAGTGGACGTTGCAGAAGACTTCTCCACCCCAGGGTGATGGTTCTCTGTGTCGGATGCGCCTCCATCTCCAGAACCAGTCCAGAAGAAGTCTTCCAGGCGGTAGTCGACCACTGGAATTATGATGTTGTACTCTCCTGAAAGTATTACCAAATTAATCAATGCGCTTTTATGGGCGCTATGTCTATTAATAATAAACATTGGCCGGGCTACTGATCTAACTATTCAACGTATAGTTATCATCAGTTCCAATAAATCCGGTTGCTGCGTATGAAAACAACAGCATGTTAACTATCGTTAAGTACCCGATGTGATTTAACATTTTAGTAAGTATATTTTAATAGATCTACCACTCAGTAGATGGTGTCTCTATAACTTTTTATCATTATTGTGTAAGATTTTATATGTTGAATTATAAAATTGTTTTTGTAAATTGTATTTGTCATTGTTGGTCATTGTTTAAATCAGTTAAAATATTTTATTTGATTGTAATTATAAAAAAATAATAGTATTGTGTGTAAAATATTTGTAAAATAGTCTTTAACTGTGTTTTATTCAATCAATATCTGTAACATACATTCTTTTTTCTTACAAGGTTTTTATAATATAAAATGAAAAAAACGCAGCCGAAATTTTACTGAGTTTGATAAAAATTTACTTATTGATTTGGTATTAGATAATAAAAATTTGTTGGAGAATAAACAAACAAATACGCCAAATAATAAGCTAAAGGATAACTGTGGGGATGAGATTACTATGAAATATAACGCATCAGCAATTTCAGGTGTACGTACAAAGAAACAGCTAAATTAACTGTACAACATATTAAAGAGATGCGCCAAAAAGAAATTGAACGACGATCGTGTAAGTAATACGTTTCAATACGTAACATATACCTAATCTAATTATTATTTAAGTTTTCATGAATATGTAACTACAGTTTTCTCAATATATTAAATAGTAAATATTAATTTTCAGCAAGAATCTTACAAAACTAGAGGCGGAACGTACAACAAATGTACTGAAGTTGATTTGAAAATTATTAATATTTTAAAAGATAATTTTATGCCGGATGATAATAATCCGTTCGATTCAAGTGCTGATTTATTCGGTGAAGGTTTGTATATCACTACATACATTGTTAAACAAATGATATACTCGTATTAGTACAAACAATAATTGATACAGATTTTAATTATGATATTGTTCAAAATATTTAGGAGTAAGTATTATTATCAATTGTATTTACAAAAGTAATTTTACATCGTTTTTTTACAGACTATTGTATTCAGACAAAGACGAAGCCCATAGATTTAGATAGAGCCGAGCCATCGACAGCGAACATTGATTTAGGTGCATCCAGTTCAAAAACTGCACTCGAAGTGTGTTCTTTACCAGAACCATCCCAGTATACAACATCTGTTGAACCAATATCTTCCATAAATTACGAAACACCAGAAAAGCACCAAAAATTAGTAACCAGAGAGTTAAAAAAGCACCAGCCATTCAGCTGAGGAAAAAAAAATATTTATTATTTTCAGAAAATAAAAAAAAAAAATAAAAAAATAAGGAAGATGATTTACAATTAAATAAAAAAATAATAATACTAAACTCAGAAAAATAAAATAAACTTAAAAAGCTGGAGCAGAGTGAAATGTTATTTAACAAACAAATGGAGATTTTAGAGCTGGAGAAAAATTGTAAATTGGAACAAAGCAATAAACAAATGATAATATTGGAATTAGCGAAACAAATAAAAAGAGGCAGAACTAAAAATTAAGCTGAGAGAACTGCAAAAGCATACATAATTATTCTTTAATTTATTCCTATTTTCATTATTATTATTATCACATATTTGAATTAAGTATATATATATAAAATATCAACAATAAATATCAATGTTTATATTATGTAATAACATATGTTTTATTTATAACAAGTAATAAACACATTATCATTATCTAAAATAAATTCTATAACAGAGTCTCTTAACTATACTTTGTTCTGCTATTTTTTTTTTTTTTTTTTTTTTTTATTACAAGAATATTACAACTAAGCGTGGCTTATCTAGTAATTTATATATAAAAAAGTTAAATATAATTGTTCAGTTCTAGTCCACTGACTAGTTCCAAAATTTTAAAAACGTGTGTGGTTTGTACTAGCAGAATCACAGGGTCAAGTCTTCCGGCTTGGTCCTCTTCAATCTGCGCAGATTCTCTCTGTTATTAAGAAGCTGCAGAATTTCTTCATTCTGGTGGTTCTGCAGTCGCAGTAGATGTTTGCTTGCTGCCTTCCTGACTTCTTCGTCTACGGTGGGCATCTTTTAATTTTTTTAAGTTTTCTAAATGAGCAAGTTAATAGTAAAGCTGACGAAAACAGCAGTGACGAAGAGGACGGTCTTGTTAGACTTACTGTTGGCCATCTGCAAGCTGCATTCTACTTACTGGCCATTGGGTGGTTGCTCGCCTTTGCTGCTCTTTTAAGTGAAATAGTTGTTGCGTATTATTTATATAAATTGATAGCTGAAATTATAAACTTCTTCTTGTAAGATTATTACCATTGGTTTGTCCTATTCTAAGTCCTAATTCTAAGCGGGATTCATCAGAAGACTGAATTGTAAAGGGGTGAGTGTTGTGAAATATGTCTTAATCACTAGGTCGTCGATCAATGGCAATAGTTGAGCTTGTGTCACCACTATTTTGTTTAGATCTCTAAAATCTTAACATAATTTTGATTTTCTGTTGTCTCCTTTTTTGAAAACCAAAGTCACCGGTGCCGCAAACGGACTATAAGATGCTTCTATAAGATCTATTTTCTATTTCCTTTTTATCTTCAACTAAACAGCTATAAGACCTTTTATTACAATATTTGTCCATGAGCAGATCAATACGTGCTTCGAATTCTCTTACCGTGCCAATGTCATATTTGTCTTTTGCAAACATTGATCTATAAGTGTTTATCAGTTTGTGTATTTCTGACTTTTGTTGGGTATTTAAGTTACTCATATTTGTTTTGAATTTTTTTTTACTTTATGTGTTCATTGAAATTTATTTTTATGGGTTTTCTTTATTTTTCACCTCCTTAGAAGTGTTGTTTTTATCGTCAAATTTTTTTCAGAGGACTTTTTGTTCTTCCAGTTTTGTTTTTCTCTTTTTTGAGTGATTTTCGAGTCATATTTTCATCTTGAACCACCCAGTAAACAATTTGGTGAAGTTCGAGTCACTCGTACAGTTTTATTCTAACGCCTTACAAGTTCGAAGCAACAACACAGAAACCAATTTTAGTTAAAATTTATTCCCCTGTCAAGATTTTGTGAAATAAAATCTGATATATGTAGTATTAGCAAGTTCGTTAATAGTTCAAAAGTGGTACACAAAAGTCGCTTTTAGTTAAAATTCATTCTCTACCTGTCACAGATTTTGTGTTAGTTATTCTAATAATATTCTTTCTTTTTCCAACATCATTCATTAAGTATTTCTGTTTCTTACACACATAGATATTTTTTTTTAACTTCACTTTCACCTCATTTATTCCAAAGTGAGAGAGAAACGAGATGTGGTTAGACAAGCAAAATATATTTTTCATGGTTATTTTATTATATTCGTATGTTATTTCATTCCAAAGATATGTATAAATTATATACTATCCCTTTTCAACAAACGGATGTATAATGACATATATAAGATTGCTATCTCTCTCATTCTTACTTGTTCGGCAATGATCGACTACTATTCGTTTCGATTTAAATGGCGGAATATGAGCCTGGCATTCAACGGTCTAACGGTTTACTGTGTACGTCAGTGTACGTAGTAAAGTTTCTAAGTTCTTTTTGCTGTTGAAATTATTAATAGTATTTTTAATACCGTTTATTAAATATTCATTAATAGTTTTATATTTTTATAGTTATATTTGTGCAGTTATATTTAAATATATAGTAAGTTGTAATTTCTTTCTATATGTAACAACGTACGTTGTTAAGAATCACGTTTTTATTGTACCGCCATTTTGTCAATTATTTCTTATGTATTTTATATAAAAGTTATTTTGGTAATTATTATGAGTACCTCTTTTATGTATTATATATTGTATTACATATTTTTTATTTATTTTATTATATTAAATATCTTAAATTTTTGATCTTTTAATTTCAGTCTACATCAACTTTGCTTTATTTTCTACTCTATCTAATTTTTGGCAAAGTTTGGTTTTTGTATTTAGTGTTTTTTTGCTTATACATTGCACGTCTGGTGATACCAAGTTTTTAATTGCATGTTTGGCGTTCCGAACTTGCATCCCTTAATTTTTTACAATAATAAAATAACATTTGCAAATGTTTTTAGTTTTCACGCCATCACCCCATTAAGGATACATGCCAACACGCCATCAGGTACATCTGCAGGATGCACACAATTTTTATGACATTCCATCTGGTAAGAGCAATTATATTTGCTGCTATTGTTATACTACATATTTAAAGAATTTTTATAAATCATTTTATCGTTCGTTTTTAGGTTCCCAAACAATTGATAATTGCTCAGAGACTTGCGCAAGAAAATATGGTAATTTTTTCTATAGCAACATGCTTTATATAATATTATAATTATACATTCAGTAATAATCTCTCTATTTAGCTTCTCTACAGAAGGCATTGGCAGCCAAAACAAAAGAAACAGGTTTTTTTTCTTTATATAATATTATAATTATTATACATTTAGTAATAATCTCTCTGTTTAGATTCTATCCAGCATACAATGGCAGTGCTCTGTGCAACTGTATCTGGGTTGCGCCAAGATTTGTACTCTCTGAAGAACCACCCAGAGCAACAAAAGGAAACTTACAATCTCCTTCCAGAGTAAAAAATAAACCTGTAAAGGAATACAGAATTATGTCGATCATAATAGGTGCTGTATAGTTTTCTTAGTGTTTAAACAATATATATATATATATATATATATATATATATATATATATATATATATATATATATATATATATATATGTAGGTTTTTAATCTACATTAGTAGTTTTTGAATCTATTACCATCCCGGTACAGACTCCGCTTTGCAGGTTAGAATTTACAACCACGTGTTGAGATTCTATTATGCAGCCTAGAACTATTCAATCCCGGTTGATAGCTCACAATTTGTAGGTACTTTCCCACAATTATAAGTTACAATTAACATCAGCCTAAGGTTGATGTACAATACAACAATATAGTTTCTTTTATAACGAGTAAACACATAATTTGGATATTAATAGTTTGTTTAATCACTTATCAAAGTCACAAAATTTACATCTAAATAAAGTTAATCAATCTTAATTATATTCACAACAAAATACACTAGATTAAATACAATATAGTTCTTTACAATGTTTATGCGTTACACCCGTAATACGCAGTACAATTGTCCATAGTTAACAACACAATATTCCTAATGAAAATACGCACTAGTACTAAACATTACATTTGCTGTCTAACTCTATTGTTTACGATAATCACAATATCAATTATATTACACCTTGTAATTAATTTAACTATGATTTTAATACACAAAAATAGCAACCATATAATACCCATTATACTTCTATCGCCATTTTCTATTGAACACTTTTTGCACACGACACGTTGACGTATCCATGAGACAACGCCTTGATGACTCATCATCTTGAACAGCTAGCGTACGCCGTTCGGCTGTTTGCTGTAAGCGAACTGCTAAGTATGCTGCTGTGAATGGCTATAGGGTCTGTCACCAGTTTATTTAATCATTTAAATATACCCCGTTCTTAGCAAAGATCTCTACCCTAGTTTACAGTTTCTTATTTCTATTTCTTAAAACTAAATATAATTTAACTTAAAATTACTCCTTAAAAATAACCCACATCTCGGCCTTTCCTGACTAGTAACTGTCCTCAGTTGCTAAATTCATCCTTGCCCTTGATGTCATCTTGTCTGCAGATGTAGAAGTCCTGTCTGGCCCTTCATACTCTCCTGCTTCCTCCACGTCATAACGATCATTTCCTTTAATTCTCGTTATTTTGTATGGTCCTTTGATTTTAGCTTTAACTTTAGCTCCTGTTGCTTTAGTAGGTAACAACCAAACAAACTTTGTAAAAGCATTTACTTTAACGAGAATATGTTTATACTTTTTGCTTGTTGTCTTACATTTTCTACCGTAGCTAATTCTGTTTTCTTGCTGAACTCTTAGAATAATTCCTTTATCCTCTTCTCTCAGCTTCTTGCGTTTTTCTACAAACTCATTTTGTATTTCTTCTGCTTGTAACCTCTCCTTCGGCTTCGGAAAATGCTTAACGGCTTCATCCTTAACCTTCGAGGAACGAACAGTGTCTTGATTGGTTTTCATTTTAACCCCAATCTTCAATTCATTTTCTGTTATACACTTCCTTGTATAATTCATTGCTTGTTGCGTCTTCTTCGGCTTCGGAAAATGCTTGTCTGCTTTTACCTTATCCTTAGAGGGACGAACATTGCCTTGTTTCCTCATCTTCGGCTTCGGAAAATGCTTGGCTGCTTTTACCTTGTCCTTAGATAGACGAACAATGTCTTGTTTCACTGCACAACCTAGGTCATTCATTTCCTGGGCTGCCTGTATGACATCCTTTTCTAACCCCTCACCCAGCTGCTCTCCAACAACTAGTCGATCTGCAGGTGGTAGTCTAAGCGGTCTAGAAAATATAGGAGTATCAATTTTCAATATAATTGTCTTTTCACTTTCAGAGTTGCGTAACTCTTTACGTTTGTCATTGTCCACTGACTCAGGTATTTTATTAATAACAATTTTATCGTTTATATGAGATAAGTCTAGATCACTTTCTTTATCACCATAGTCTATTTTCATTGTCATTAATTGTTTAACCTCACTTTCATCTACATCTTTATCGCTATAAAGTTTATGAAATTTAACTCCGGTTTTATCAATAACTACTTTAGCTTTCGCTATAATGTCCAATCCTATCACCATGTTCATATGCATTGCATGAGATGGTAACACTTCAAAATAACCCACGTAAGGTTCTGAATCAATTTCAATGTCCAATTCAATTCTACCTAAAGAATTTACTCTTGAGTTTGATAAACCACGTATTGTTATTTCAGAGTCATATAATTTAACATTCTTTAATGTTTTAAAATAATCTTCCCGCACTGCTGACAAATCACTGCCAGTGTCTATTAAAGCATTTACATTACTCCTGTTATTAACACAAATTGATTTTATCATTTCTACTTTCATAACATTATGTTCCGCTTTAACAGTTTTTATTTTAGTATTACAGTTTCGGCTAACATGTCCATAATTACCACAATTAAAACATTTATAACCCTTGTCTTTATCAGGACACACTTTAGATGAGTGTGATAACAAACCACAATTAAAACATTTAATCTTCTCACCTGTTGTCTCAATTTTAGTTTTTGTACCTGGCCTAGATCTCCTATCATAGTCCTGGGTATCCATTTTCATTTTTTCATATTGTTCCAGCTTACGTCTAAGTTGTCCAATATTCTCAGCTCCATAAAGTATTACCTTGTTGGCTGCACTGTCGCGAATTCCTGCTATGATATAATCCATAATAGCTGCTTCTTCGACGTCTGCTTGTCTAGCTATATCTAAAATATCATACACATATTGACGAATAGTTTCACCTGGCTTCTTCACCCTTTGTTGAAGCATTTTGTGAACCTGTGCGCTATTCAAACTCGTATCGAATTCATCAATCAAATACGATTTAAATGTATCCCAATTTATTATCCTGGTTTCAAAATTAACAAATTGTTTTGCTGTATCAGTCAACAATCTCCTGGCATACCAATATCTGTATTTTGCATCTATTTCTGCCTGGTCGCAGAAATCATCAAATTGTTTAATCCACAATCTGACATTTTTAAGCCCATCATATTTAGGTAAAGCCAATTCTAAATCTAAAAATGTATAATTAGTTTTATTGACTGTTTCATTGTTTACAGACCTATTATTCTGTTCACCGACACGGCTATTGAATGAGTTCATTCTTGACAATAATTCTGCACGAATCCCACGTTGACTAAGTCCAACAAAATTAAGTTCTTGCCGTAGCTCTGCCACTGACAAATTGTCTAATTCTTGTGTCATTGTTATAATTTTCACTGCTGTACAATTACTTTAATGAGCAAACTGTACACTAAGTTTTCCTCTTGATTCCGCTGATCAATAAGTCTGGTTCTAAGGTTAAATATATTTTTGACTAAATATACTTGGTTTTGCCTTATCCCGTTAATCAATAAGTCTGGTTCTAAGGTTAAATATATTTTTGACTAAATATACTTGGTTTTGCCTTATCCCGGTTGAGCCCCCAATTTGTAGGTTTTTAATCTACATTAGTAGTTTTTGAATCTATTACCATCCCGGTACAGACTCCGCTTTGCAGGTTAGAATTTACAACCACGTGTTGAGATTCTATTATGCAGCGTAGAACTATTCAATCCCGGTTGATAGCTCACAATTTGTAGGTACTTTCCCACAATTATAAGTTACAATTAACATCAGCCTAAGGTTGATGTACAATACAACAATATAGTTTCTTTTATAACGAGTAAACACATAATTTGGATATTAATAGTTTGTTTAATCACTTATCAAAGTCACAAAATTTACATCTAAATAAAGTTAATCAATCTTAATTATATTCACAACAAAATACACTAGATTAAATACAATATAGTTCTTTACAATGTTTATGCGTTACACCCGTAATACGCAGTACAATTGTCCATAGTTAACAACACAATATTCCTAATGAAAATACGCACTAGTACTAAACATTACATTTGCTGTCTAACTCTATTGTTTACGATAATCACAATATCAATTATATTACACCTTGTAATTAATTTAACTATGATTTTAATACACAAAAATAGCAACCATATAATACCCATTATACTTCTATCGCCATTTTCTATTGAACACTTTTTGCACACGACACGTTGTACGTGTATCCATGAGACAACGCCTTGATGACTCATCATCTTGAACAGCTAGCGTACGCCGTTCGGCTGTTTGCTGTAAGCGAACTGCTAAGTATGCTGCTGTGAACGGCTATAGGGTCTGTCACCAGTTTATTTAATCATTTAAATATACCCCGTTCTTAGCAAAGATCTCTACCCTAGTTTACAGTTTCTTATTTCTATTTCTTAAAACTAAATATAATTTAACTTAAAATTACTCCTTAAAAAATAACCCACATATATATATATATATATATATATATATATATATATATATATATATATATTATATATATATATATATATATATATATATATATATATATATATATATATATATATATATATACATATTATAAATATAATTATATTTTTTCAGACTAGACAGACAGTATCTGCCGCATATAGTGGAACCACAAACGATAATATAGAATCAACAATTAAGCGATGGCTACATTATACAAAAGACAGACTTAAGAAATCCATATAATAAGAAATAAAGATATTTTAGTTACGTTTATTATTACTGTTATATATTACTATTATTACTGTTTTATTGTTACTGTTTGAATATTAATGAAATAAACTATGAATATTAATGAAATATGCAAACTACGTTATCTTTTATTAAAAAAATATATCTAAATATATATAAATTATTAATTAATTAATTAATAAATTAATTTAATATAATTTTTACCGCCTATTTTTCAATATTAAATTTTCTTTTTAAATTTCCCGCTTAATTTTAATATAATTATTACCGCCTATTTTTCAAATTTAAATTTTCTTTTTAAACTTCCCGCTTAATTTTAATGTAATTTCTCTGTCCAATCACAGCAGGGCATAAATTATAATTTATAACTCCGGTCATAAATCATAAACCGACTCGGCTTTTAATTCAGCAGTGAACCGTCGTTGCAATGTCTGTAGCTCATAAAAAGGGCCTTTCCTATGAACGACTGAATAGAAAACGAACACGTTCCAGACAAAAAATTCATGATATGTAATAGAAATTAAGTAGAATTTACTCCAAAATGTTTACTGGGCAGTCTAAATTGTTTTATGATATCCAGTCCAATTACGAAATCGTATTTAAATTCTTCTTCATCAATTATATAAACATATAAATTTGCTTTTTAAATGTTTTCATAAACTATATACGATTTTTCCGAACAGAACCGTATCAGGTTTGCCTGAAACCAGCGCCTTATCAAGGTCCTTGCAACATCTACACTAACTTCTAAATACAATATCTTATAAGCAATAAAAGCTTAAGTATATGTTTTTAATCTTTACATTTATTTTAATTTTTAGCAAGTATATAATTAATTCTATTTTTATTTATTTAACAATTAATTAATTATAAATATTTTGTTTTCGTAACACCAGCGCAAGACTTCTTTAAGATGTTGAACAGACTTCAAAACATTTTCAAAATAAAAGAAAAAAGATAAAAATTGTAACGAATAAGTACCAATTAATTTTTATTCCACTGCAGCTACGACCTGCAATTTAAATCAAATTAAGATAAAGTTATTGGTATGTGTATAAACATCGTTACACCGAACAACTGAACACGCGACTGTATAAAGACAGACTGTCTGTGAATGGAAACTTATGAATACATGCGCAGTCGAAACAGCTTATCGTTCAGTCATGTTAAAAGAAAGTTTTCACAACTGTGTGTGTGTGTGGCTTTCATTTGAACATTACATTTATTTACATGGTATAAATGGACAAGTGCAAACCAATCACCAAATGGTTTACAGGAGTGATAAAATAAACACAGAAAAATGCGTGGAAGAGAAGGAAAGCCTTGTGCAGCGAGAACTACGTAGTTTAGAAGTGTATTGTCAAAAATATGTGTTACCGCTAGGGTTGCCACCCGTACTTTATAATAAAGTAATTATATAATATTATAATATTAATTATATAATATATAATAATATAGTAAAAATTACGAGAGTTCGGCGGCGACTCACACTTAAAACAAGTTGTGGGGTATAAACTGGCGATACAACTAAAAAGCACTGACTCACTTGTTTTTCTACAATGTATATAGAAACGAATAAGATAAAATTTATTATCGTATTATAGATTTATACCGCTCTTATAACCTCTTTTAGGTATAAGTCACTGCCGAACTATCGTGATTTGGACTATATATTATAGTAAAGTAAAATTGGACGTTATTTCGGGTAATTATACTCTATACTTTACGAGAGAACAAAAGTACGCGAAAATACTTTATTTCGCGTGATTTGATTTTTCTTGGATTCAAAAAGTTTGGTCGTAAGCATTTTTGCGTAAAACAGAACGTTATCGATTGGTGCCAAATTGATAGGTCATTTAAACGCTCGTTTTGATATTTTATTTGACAATATAAATTTAAAGAGCCATGTTGAATTTGATATTATTGTTAATATAATCGTTAATAAAATTTAAATCTGCAAAGACTTAATATTGTTTTATTAAACAAACTTAATGATCAGATATATAATGCTAAGGGGTTTTCGGAATTATCTACTGCACAAAAATGGCAGCAAGTATTTAATAAGACTGATGATAATTTTTCAAAACATGTATAAAATAATTTCACTTTCATCAGCATTCACAGAGAGAGTTTTTTCTGTGATGAATTGCAAATGGCGAGACTGAAGAAACAAAATGTCTCTGAACTTTATAAGTAATAAATTAGTTATTAACTTTAACTTAAATATAGTCTGTATAGTTTAGCATTGATAATATTTCGTAAAAAAAAGGAAAAGCAATAAAAAATATGATTTTAAATATAATGCTAAAGAAAAGTAAATGATACTTTATGTTGACACTATGTACTTTGTATTTCTTACCTATAATCACCAATGTACTTTAATTGCAAATAAAGGTGGCAACCCTAGTTACCGCCGGCGTTCTCAATGAGGTCACCGTTGCTTCTCTTGTATTTCATATTTACCTTAACGGAACCGTTAATAAGCACAGCCAGTTAACATCGCTTAACTTACTACATAATTCTGGATACTCTGAGTCAGTTCTATTGCAGTTGGATGCCATCTTTCCAACAGTAAAGACACTATCTCCATAAAATATAATGTGAGAATATAAGCAACACATAGTGAAGATGTGGAGATCATCTATATCCGTGTATGTTCCGATAGCGCAGCCTATGTGTGTCACCTTGTCGTGCAAGTACTGGCCGGTATACATATAGGAAAAACTGTAACCATAAAACGAGATGAGTCAGAGAAGATAAGCAAGAGGAGAAAAAGAAAGCGAAGGGAACAACGAAAGCGACAGCCTAGCTAATCATTTTATCTTTCAAATTAAAAGAGAGGTAAAGGAAGTACGTGTCTAGAAAGGGCGACGTAGTATGATATCACGTTGAAATTCTCCGTTCGCTAGGGTGCTATTTGTGGGGCAGTCATGTACTGTCCCACTCTAGTACCTAGGTGGCCCAAAAGTAGTAAGACCTGGGAATCCTTACTACTTAAGAAGTTTATGATTGACGATAAAAGGACTTGTTTTGCTACCTCGGTAGCAGTTAGATTACGAAGGGTACTAACGATTCGTTTCAATACCTTAACGATTAATAATAGTGGACTACGGACCATGGCCCCGGTCTCTTACGATAACCAAGGGTTGTTGCTGACAGAAGCATAAAAGTATTTGTATCAGACAAAAACGCAAATTTGATTTGCCCTATCTACTTGAGATACAATATGAACATACTATCCGCGTGTTTATCCGACGCTAACAAGCATCTAACAGCAGATCACTCGTCCTTCAACTTGGAATAGATCTAAGGAACTACAAGTGGCCGACAAAAGAAATATTACCATTAATCTAAATAATTTATTCACATCTAGATGAATCGCCAATTAGAGCTGTACTAAGCGTCAGTGAAAGATTAACTTCCACTCCTAATAGTAAATGGTCGTTAAAACAGACTTCTCCTGACTGGATTTAACATATAGATTCTTTTATAAATAAACTTGTAGAAACTGGCGAAACAAGGAGTAAATTGTAAGAACTAATAGACACAATAGGTGAAACAATACTTACTACCTGTTAATACAGCAAAAGTTGAAAGAAGTAGGAGGAGAATCAGAAGGAGAGGTACTAGGAATAGTATTTTAAAATTCTATGTTTTAGACGCGGTATAAAGCGCGTATTTGCCATCCAAACGCTTGAATAATACATCTGTATAATGGTATTAAACGTTGTAATGCGAGAAGCGAAGGAAAACAATGGAGGTGCATTTTAAATATTCGATATTTCTTAAGCATTCTGAAGCATACCACACGACGCTATATACAAAACAAAGTCAAGGGTTGAAAAGTCAAGTAATTCCAAACCTAATAATCAGACACAAGTCAAGAGCGGCCAGATCTTCATACCAATGGATATTCCAGAAGAGATAAAACAGAGGAAACCGCTATCGCTTTTGTTATTCAATATGGTGTTAGAAATTCTAATGGATGAGCTATCACCGAAGACTACTGCTATGCCTATAGCAGTACACAATTCCTCTACCTTTGAAATAAAGGCTCTCCAAGGTAAAACCATTGGCATAATTGGATCCGTAAATCTTAGGCGCAACGAACGGACTAAAAATATGGTACCTTGGGGTTATCAACATATTTAAAAGCCTAGGAACATTCTTTCTCTATACACTGCCGCATGATGGTGGCTCAGATATCCCGAAAGTGAAGTTTCTTAACAAGTTTGCAACATTAAAATGTTAAGCAAAACTGATGTTTGTCCAGGAGGAAGCCAAACAGGCAATCATCATGTCTGAATGTTTTATAAAGAAGGCAAAAATTCTATCTACGTAAATGTGGGCTACAATGGACTTGTACTCCAGATGAGAAAGTCGGCAAAAGAGCGGCAGAGAGAAAATCATGGTTTAAGTTGAAATTACAAGGTCAAGGAGGTAAAGCATTCAATTACGATTAGAGCAAGATCCCATGGCCAATAGACGTCACTTTTTCTGATGAACAAAACATGTAACTAATTCTATTCTATTCTATATTAATTCTCCATAATGTAATAATAATTTATTATATTATACGGACTTTTACATTTTTTTTTTTTAATTGTAAATTTTATTTTACTTTATTATATTTATTATGTTGACCTCTCCAGAGAATGTCGTAAGCAGTCGGAGCAATATGTCTTTTTATTCATATGGCCTAAGGTCTCTGATACCTGGGGTCAGCCTAAAGATCTGATACCACTATATTATATTTAAATACTTTTGAAAAGTATTTGTGCGCATCTCTGGACCTATCAAAAATCGAATTTGGGGATGTTTGACCCCTTGGATCCGTCTGTGAGCTTGTCAAAACGTTTTAAAATAGTTGTCTGGCTAATACATATAAATGAAGTTTAAGACGGTAACTGAGATTGAGTAATTTTTTTGTGAGCTTTAAAGCGTCTACAAGGTAATACTACTGACGGGACGGGTCTGGGAGAATTGATGACTGATTTTTAACGATATTGTCTAACATATAGGTCAAAATGAGCTTTCACAATTTGAGTGAGGTGAGTACTGTTTTTACGTACTTTCTAGCCAATTTAGTAGACAGGCTTACGATCATAGCACATACTAACTCTCTCAATGTTACATATTTTTCATCAGTAAATAAATGACGTCTGGTGGCTCTGGGCTCTTGGACTAGATGTCATTGTAAACAGAAGGCTATGGGACAGTACTCTTATAAATCCAAACTGGATGGCAGGCGCAATCCGTCTCGTACAAATACTTTTGAATGCAATAAATGTTAGCGAAGGAAGGTTCTGCGAAAGTCCTCTGCGATGGATGTAGTTTCGCCGTAGAAACTCTGTGACATATCATTGGCTAATGATTCGTATTAAAACCGTTTCGAATCAATCGCAACAAAGAAAATGTAAATTTTTTTATTTATTTTTTCTTTTACTTTTAGAATTAAAAAATTGAACTCTAAAAATGAGTTCACAACCCAATTTAAAGAAATATTGATAACAGCAAAGGGAAAATAGCACAATAGCCATGATGTTATCGTTCGTGCCAGAGGTAGCCATATTGAACAGTGACCATGAACATTGCCTTAATAATAAATAAAAAGATCCCTAAATGATAAAACTACAGCATTGGAATGGGAATGGGTTTCACTTTGAGTGCGGTGCTTATATATTGTCGCAGATGCAAGCTGCGGTACCAGTACCGTACCAAGAGCCGTTTTGAACATCTGCAAAATTATGAAACATATCGAATGTCAAATCCTGTTCACCCCAATCTCGCAGTATGGCTCTCACAGCATCTAGTTTTCTAAAACCTTTTAAATTCACATTCCTTTGAGAGATTAGCTGCCCCGGGTGACGAAAATAATCTGAAATATTCAAAAATATTCATGAAGATACCTTCCTGGAACTAAGTAAGTAGCAGCGCCGGAATTCATATGCAATGAAAAACTTGAAATAAGGCTTTCCCTCGCTGTGTCACATTGCTACCATAGAAATCTCAACAGTTGCATTGAATTCACAGCGCGTACACAGTGCTATTTCACGAACTAGGTACGAGCAAGTTCACTACTTTAGCTGAACGTACTCCTCATATAAATTATGTAGAATTTGTTTTTAAAATTAAATAAAACTGATATTACTTAATTCAATTGCTTTTTTTAGTATATTTTTTTAATTAAAAAGGCGCGTTATGTGTCGCATACCTATTAGGCCTGTCTCAGTATAGGATCGTATTTAAGCGACGGAGAATTCGGACGTAAATCGGCGGGTTGGATGAGCGACAAAGCAAACCGCCTATGTGTGTCACAATTCATATGTGAACTAATTTATTTATCTATATTTTTGATACAGCATTCAGTTGTTGTTTACGTCTTAAATCTGGTATGCCTGGATAATAAGATAAAGGTATATTATCTCATTATATTATTGGATACATAATCAAACGCATATGCTTACTGCATGATATTATAATGGACAGAGAAAGTCTTAATATAAATTTTGATTCCACATCCAGCGGAGCTCAACAAACCTCAGACACGAATCGATCAAGTAATACGGGTGAAAAACGTGCTGCTGGAAAAGCTTACGATGTTCGTGAAAATTTCAAAACTATTTTTTGCCAACAATCCATTGTAATTATTTTTACCAAAAATTTTAAATATATATATATCGAATGATAGTTTGGATTTTTCTGGTTCCACAAACTCTTCCTTTCTTGAATTAAAAGAATTAATTTTTCGGCGTTCACTGAAATACAAACATAAACTGAAGCATGCTGAACATACTCGTTCACAAAGCGATATCGCCGATAGATCCGAAAAGATCCGGATTGAAGCGAAACAACAAGCGTTCTTAGGTATCCCCTCCAGTCTGAGGCGGCTATTTGCATTTACAAAGGTTCGGATAGGATAGCGTTGTAGTAGTGGTAATGCTTAGCTAAAATTCGCTGATATTCGGTTCTAATATGGGAGATAGGTGCCGCCCGTATTCGGACTGCTTTGTAGCTTGCAGTGTGAGAGGTCTCATTACATTTACAGGGTTCGGATAGGTAAAGCGTAGTGCCGCGTATACGCCCGGTCGAAGTTCGTCGAATTACGGTGCCATACTGAGACAGGTCTTAGGTGCTAACTGTGACCCCCTCTCAACTATCAATAGAATACCTCTCATCAACGAATTACTAACGACTATCTGTAGGTAATTTGTGAAGAGTACTCAGATATCGCATTTATAAATTTGTGGTGGAACCCATTTTGAATTAACACTGGGAAGATTTAAAATTTTAAAACATTTAAAAACTATGGACACATTGAATTGGTTAACTAAAAGTAGCAAAAGCGTAGCTTAGAAGAATAACCAGATTTGGTTTATATTATACACCCGCACAAAAGTTGGAAGATTCGATAAAGTAAGTAAACTAAGATACGCAATTACATTTTTTCATCATGTATTGCACTATCTGAAAATGTGTTTAATATTTCAAAGAGAAATAATCTCGTTTTTTAAATAGGAGTGAACTACAATGATATCATGATGGCACAAGATAACAAATTTAAAATAATTTACTAATATTATGTTACCATTCAAAAATCAAGCAAAAATGGATTAAATACCAAAAAATAAAAATTAAAGTTAACAATAATAAAAATTGATATTTCTCTGGTGTAAACGCTAAGTGGCTAAAGCGTAAAAGCAATTTTACTTTGACGTGATTGGGACGTAGCGAGAATTAAAATCTAATAACAATAATAATAATTACGAGTAGCTATGCAGCGATCCTGTCTTGCAACACACTTCTGTATGTTCAATTCAGCAATGTAGGTCAGTTCGTTGCTCCATACCTGAAAGGTTTAAATACTTGTAATTTTAAACATAGCAAGTTGGCAGTAAAGTTGGGCTCGGAAGAAATTGCGGTTTTCACTGATAGATAACAGTGCGTGCAAAATCTAACATTTTCTAAATTCTTTACTTTTTTAAAAACCAACAAAGTGGCGTCCTAACAAAATACATCTCAGACTTATTTTAAAACATTTCTTTCTGGAGTTATTTTACTCAAAGAATCGTGAAATAACTATGCGAGATAAAGAGAGAAATTTACTTAACACAACGAATCATGATTTGCCATATGTATCTCAAACGCAATAATCTCGATTCTTTGGTGTTGTACATTTGTGTTTTAGGTCCACAAAGAAATTGTTCAACAAATGAATACTGGTTATTTCTGTTGTTTTGCGCTTTTATTTTTATTCGATCATTATTATATAATGTCATAATACTTTCATTAACTAGTTTAATTTCTTATTTGTGTGCAGGTAATGATAACGCTGCTAAGGTGAAATAAGCTAGCGCCGAAGTGCGACTATTTAGTTAGTTATATTAGGAACATATGATTGTTAGTCATATTCCAGCGTCAAGAATGGAAATATATATTTGTTTAGGTATTAAACAAATTTTGTATTATTTATAGTTAAATGAGTTCGCAGACAAAAACATTAGTAAAATATGTTTAATAAAAATAAACATTTTTGAGAATTAATTTTTAATCATTATTTTATTTTATGAAGAGAATTATTGAACCTAGGTTGGAAACTGATGTCAAATCCTCATACAGCTCTGACCTTCTACCCATTAAATACCATTTATTTAGATTTTAAAACTATCACAAATGACGATATATATTTTTTTTCTGATAAGGACTATAAACTCTAAATAACCTTAAAAAATAAAATAACGATATATTTTGATATGTACCGAACTTTAACATAATTCTGCTACAATATCATAAAATAAATCCAAAAAGGTATATTCTTTAATTACGTCGAACTTTTGTTAACAAACTTTATATTTTATACCCTAAAACATGTTATCTAATAAGTTTTTTTTTAGGTTCAATAGACGTAAAATATATATAGCATTTGTAGCCAATAAGTTCTATATGCGAGGAATAATGAAGATACAGAAAAGATAATCAAACAAAATGGACACTACATAACTGATCGTTTTCTTTTTTGTATAAAAAATAGAATTATATAATATAACAAAATCAAAATTACTTCCGTGCCGATCCAATAATGTAATTTACAGTAGGAATGCAAAATTTAAATTAAATATTACGCGTGTATGTAAAAAAAGTACACAAAACTCTTACAACTTTATTCATTTGGGCAGCGGGTCCAGTTTTAGGTCCAACAACATTTTTATTGCTAGCTTCAAATAGTGGAAATCCATCACGCGCAATTCTTGCTCGTTCTTCATTGTGAGTTTGAAGTATCTCGTCACGTATTGCTGTCTCTATTGGTGACATATCTAAACTATTTCGGCAGCGAATGTGTTGTCTTCCCTATAAAAGGTATAACACATTCTCCATTTTATCCTTTCGAAATACAGAATTTAAACCACTAGTAAATTTCGAATAGATGAATTCTGTTCTTACTAAATACAGTACAAATGTATATGACTATTTAGACACTAGTGTTTGTGTTTTGTGGCTAGTGGTAAAACACGAGAATCTATCTGGACAAACCTAAGACAACACCCAAATTCAGTTTTGTGCTTATCGAGGATTGGGCGTTTTATACAAGAAGATAGTGACAGACATATCCTAACCATTTTTCCCCCAGTGCGGCACCTCTACAGAGGTCGAGTTCCATTAAAGAACATGAACCTCACCGTTAAATACTGATGCGTAAACGTCTGACCTCGTTGTTCCCTAGGCCGAAATCGCGCTATCCCGATATTATAGACTACGGCACGTTAATGCGTCCGTCACATGCACGTAAAGCTGGACTCTGGCCGCTCTATCAGATTACATAAGTCAGAAGAGGGCAGCGAGACCTGTCTAAAACACTCGTTGTGAACACAGGTTCCTAGTGCTACAAATTTCTGATTGGAACGTTATTTTACAGAAAGATTAACATAATTCCCAGAGCAAAGAACCCTTCTCTGTGAGTAGCACAAATGCATTTATTGTCCAAACGTAGCAGGGTGGTGAAAATCTGCTTCTTTGAGACAGTATAATGGTATTTAGAAACGTTATGATGTTTTTCATTAATGACTTCTTGAACATGATTCGAAAAATAAACCTGTTTCAATTAATATGGCGAACTATAAACCCAACTTAATTAATAAAACATTTTGATTCCGCAGAGGTATTTTTTATTTACCACCGGAAAATACATAATTCTCATCATAAAAGAATTGTTTAAAATCAGTCATTTTCTTGAAAGTTTGGTTAATCCATTGTCTTGCTATTACGCCCCAATGTTCAGCAGTAAGGATCATCTGTTCGTTTTCTTAATTACCAGATATATCGATAAATTACATTATCCGAATTTCATAGTTATTGACCTCCCCGTTCTCATTCTCACAAATTGTATACCCCCTGTTGTGACGTCACACATTTGAAAAAATGAATTAGATGTGATGTCACAAAACTTACGACTGCCCCTCCTCCTTTGTCACACCGCGCAGGCACCCTTTTGCATGTGACGAAATTATGGATGCATTACGAAATTCGACTCTGAAGAGGTGTAAAGGATCGACTCCTGTACAGGTGCTGTTCATGTTTGTTTGTATGGCATGGTTGAGATTTTTCTGTCGCTATCAACTGATCAAAGCAATTTACAGTGGTCGCTCTGGTTGGCATACCGTTGAAGAATTTATAATTGCTAACTATAACATATCCATACATACGTAGCTCCTACTCAAATATTACACATCTGTAAATACCTCCGGTTTACACGCCACATGTCCTCTTTCAGGACAAAGAACGCGACTGCAATATCCATAACGCAAATATGCTCTACAACCAATCACATGTTGATTTATTAGGGGACAAATAAAAAGCAAAATCAAAATATATTTCATTACTTTCAATAATAACCAACACTCATTTGTTTTTATTTTTATTTTATTTAATTCTAATTTAATTTTATTCAACTTTCTATGCCTACTAGTTGTTTGCAACTATGCTACGTGCAAAAGTGCAAAAGCTACGTGTAAAAGTCTAATCCTGTTAGCGATTCCAGTCGTCCCGAAATTGTCCCGTATAAGAGTAATTAGTTCGCTAAAACGTACAGCAAGAATAAATGAGTAGGTTGTGATTATAAAAATAATAATCATAAAAAGTGAGAACCCTAAAATATTATTATTTGCCACAAAAAGTAAATGTAATTATACAATAAAGACTACAGCATTTTCGAATGTATTATAATGCTTGTTGTAATCTCAAAACATGTACAAATCACTAATTAAGAAATAAAAGATATCGAGGGTTAGTGTTGGAAATTCAAAATTGAGAGTAGAACACCACTTTTATGTGTAACACAGTGTATCAGATGTCAGATGTTTTGCATGACATTGCTTATTTGGATTCAAACCAAATCAGTTTATTAGGATTCCTACCATATGGTTTAAAAATGTAATAGTTTTATACTAAGAGGAAATATGATATTTGGACATTTCAAATTTTAAATACGTTTCCTTTTCGTTTTATTTTATGTTATTTTTAATAAAAATCAATCTAGAATCATTCATACTATCATGATGTTTACCTATGTTGATGATCCTGTTAAAACTAAAAATTTCTTTAAAAAAGAATTATTCTATAATTATAATGTATACTAATGGTCACTACCGTTATATGTATGATTTGAATTCAATAAAGTATTTCGTAATTTTATTTTCAATTTCAATTCCATTTTTAAATATATAAGAGTAATATAGAATATAGAGTAATTTATTGACAACGAAATATTTTCAAAAACACCAACAATGGTACTTAACATAATTTTAAAACATTTTATTGGTTATGGAATAAGACTACTTATTGAAAGAGTAAAAAGTAAGCAAATAGGTCATTCTCGTGGTCCATGTTTAAAAACTGTGATAAAATTTCAATCAAATCTATTGTTCTTAGAAGAAACACAATTTACAATTAATTGATTTTGTTGAAATTAAATCACAGTCTAAAAATGAATTATGGTCTGATGAATCAGATAGAATGTAACGACAAGAACATCAAGAATTCAAGCTGCGCATTTGTCAACGTGAAATCCGGAGTTGTCCCAATTCTCAGCCTTGGGAACACGGTCAGCATGAATTGAAGGCAGAGGAAAAGACGGGCATCCGGGGTGTACAGGATGTAGTTGATTTCCAGGCCATTGTATTGCTGATCTTGTGCCCTTAGAGGTTGTGGAGTAAGTTACAAGTCGGTCAGAGCGTAATCACCCTAAAATATTTGACACGTTAGATATTGCTTTTTAAATATAACATTCTATAAATAATGTGACACTAACCAATTCATGGAAGCAAGGATTCCTGGAGTCCAAAGCTTGTCTGAGGGCTCCTTCAGCGGTGCCTTCTTTACTTCCTTCGCCGCATATCAATGGAACTAAAGGTTCTCTCTTCACAGCGGTGCAATGATAGCCGTGGCGTTTATGAACTTCTGGTTCTTCGCAGCTCCAGGTTTATCTTTGGAACTGTTTAATGATATAACTGAAACAAGAGAAGAGTTAAATGGGAAACCGAAGAATTGAACATAAAACCTTATCCCAAGACAACATCGTTTTCAAACTTAATTTGAAAGTATGATATTGTGCATTTAATGTACTTTTGGCGTTAGGCATTATATTCTGTTACAATAGTTCTACCCTATATATATTATTAAGTAGAATTTTAAGGATGTGATATGCTAAGAAACAGTTTCCCAATTGGTTTGAAGTATTGAAGTCAGAACATAGCCCACATAAATGAGGCCACGACACCATAAATACTGCCAACATTGAAGGAGGTCGTCGGTGATAGGACTCAGCATCGGAAATAGGCCGACGTTAAATAAAAAAAAAAAAAAAAAAAAAAAAAAAGAAGTCAGAACATCCTTCATTTTAAATATGCGTTTTGTAAATTAACTGTTTAGATATCTAAATATCTCCCGCTTAAAACAGTTACGTTTTTAAGATTTATCTAAGAAAACAAAAATTACGTGTTATATAAACAATGTTACCTAAACTAGCAATCCTCTTTATTTCTTCTTTAAAAAACAAATCTCTTTGGTCACTAACGTAATTATAATTTAAGGTAAGGATAACATTTTATACAATATCTTTTTGTGGATCTTTTTAGATTAAATATTAATGGCTCGCTTGAGTAAAATATGACATTATTGTAAGATAATGTTTATGCTTTGTATAAAACGGGAAAAATTACTTTGAAAAAGTATTAGGAAATTGATTTTTTATTATTGGGTTATTGTGACTTCAAAATTACTTCTACCCAGGTAGAAAAATAACCTTGGAATTATCTTGTAACATACTAGGATGTTGTATAGAAATAGAAGGTTAACCTAGAATTCAGCTTGTGGTAAACTAGAAAATGTGTGTGAGTCTCTTAGTATATAACTACAGTCTATAGTTTAAGTACATCACTTACAACATCATTATTATTACTAAAATCGATATCATTATTACCGTTGTCATCTACTGTTGATTTTGTGCCACTTAATGATAACGTACTGCTTAATACATCATCATTATCTGCAGCTTCATCACTTACAACATCATTAATATTACTAAAATCGATATCATTATTACCGTTGTCTTCTACTGTTGATTTTGTGCCACTTAATGATAACGTACTGCTTAATACATCATCATTATCTGCAGCTTCATCCCTTACAACCTCATTAATATTACTAATATCTCCCAGTTTGCCAATGTTCTCATGATCTTTTCTACGACGATATTCTGGTAAAACCTGCTGCTTGACAAAATCCATAGTCAGGTCCTCTTGACTTATAAGATCAACAGCTGTAGTTACGCTATCGTAGCTTTCTGGTAAAGATCCCAATAATATTGCACACTGGAAAAACTCAGGTTTTATATTCGTTTCTAACGCAATTAATCTTTGATATAATTCCGCCCTTTTCATTACATGCTTTTCAATGTTCTCATCCTCATGTACATTTAGTCGCATAATTTCCCGTAATACGTGCACTCTATTTCCTGGGCTGTCACGTTCATAAAAATTAATTAACGCCAACCACGCCGATTTTGCAGATTTAGTTCTATGATGTGAACAATTTAGTCATCTTTAATGTTCAATTTTACAGTTCCATTTTTCAATTAAATTAGGCATCGGGTATAAAGCTGTTCCTACGAGCTTTTCTTTATTGATACAATACCAAATGTCTTTCTCCTTTAAGAGTATTTCAATTTTGCACCTCCACCTCCGTTATAATCTATTCTAACACCATTTACAGAGAAAACAAACAAAATAATTTCTACTAAAAAACTTATAAGATTACTTTTATCGATAAAAAGTGATTTACTTGATTATTACATTAACATAAAATTAAAAGTATAAAATAAAGTTATTACTAAAAAATTTTTTAGTTAAATATATTCCTCAATTCTTATTCATAAATCTTAATCCTACTAAACATTAGTCTGTCTCATATTATGGTGGTCGTCTGTAACAACTGTTAATCCTTTATTAATTCACGCCCTAAATATTATCTGGCAGAATTTATTTCCTACAAAGTAGATGTTACTGCCAAAAAATTGGAAGAATAAGTTGAAAAGATTTCTCCAGCGCCACAGGACTTAAAGTAATACGCATTACAAAGCATTTTTATTTATGAGGTCTGTGACTACAATTTTAGTAACATATCAAATTTTCATAAGAACTTTTAAGAATATACTGTTAAATTTTTGTAAGGATATTGCCAATAGTTTCGTTTATACAGCCGTTTTAGCATATATCAATAACCATATAGCCATAGCATAATTAAAACTTTAATCACATTTATCACAAGACTACTTTCTTCGGCATGGTGTTGTAGAAACAATAGCCGAATCGTCTAAAATTTTAATATGTTATTCACAACATCAATAGCTATCGTTGGAACTAGAATCATATTTTTTTTTTTCTTTTTTTTTTTTTTTATTTCAATATTTTCGTAGTATTCCTTGATGTTTCTCAGGCATTTGATAAGGTCTTGCACAAAGGACTGGCATATAAAATAGATAGGATGTTACCCAGACAACTCAGCGAATTACTGAATTCCTATATAGCAGGCCGACTTTTCAGAGTAAAAGTTGAAGACCAATTCTCCAAATTAAAGAATATAGCTGCAGGCGTCCCACAAGGAAGTGTATTGGGTCCTGTCCTGTATACTTTATACACTAGTGACTTACCACTAACCAACGGTACCATAATGGCCACTTTTGCCGATGAGACAGCAATAATGGCAATAGCTAATAATATGGAAGAAGCAACGGATAAAGTGCAAGAAGCTTTGAATAATGTTACCACTTAGACAAGCAAATGGAGAATAAAACTAAATGAAAGCAAGTCGGTACACATTAACTTTACGAATAAAAAAGTTAATCACCGACCAGTAACAATAAATGGACAAGCTATCCCGCATGCAAATACTGCGAAATATTTGGGGATGACACTAGATGCCAAACTGCGTTGGAAGGCACACGTGAAGAAAAAGAAAGAAGAAATGGGAATCAGATATAGAAAAATGTATTGGCTAATGGGACGACAAGCATTGTTATCCTTACATAATAAGTTAATAATATATCAGCAAATACTAAAGTCAGTGTGGACGTATGGTATCCAACTGTGGGGTTGCACCAAAGACAGTAACATCAAAATCATCCAGACATTTCAGAACAAAGTACTACGTAACATAGTTAACGCGCCGTGGTACGTTCGTAACGTAGACATCCATAAGGATCTAGGAATCACTACAGTTGCTGAAGAAATCAAAAAACATGCTAAGAAGCACAAGAAACGACTACATCAACACGCAAATGATGAAGTGGTACAGTTGCTCGACACTGACGGGTTGCAGCGAAGGCTAAAGAACGAAGAACGAAGCCGTTCGAACTAGTATGAATGTACGAGTATTATCACTGGATAACACTCGACGTTATTCTTTTGTTTAGATTAGTATTAGAGATAAGCTATCGGTTAATTGTACAAAATTAGTTATAGCAGTAAATAATAATAATAAAAAAAAAAAAATATTTTCGTATTTTTTTCATTAATTAACTGGTAAAATAAACCTAGCTTTTAGAATTACAATTTCAAAAGTGCACCTTTATGTCAATTTACAATTTTTCTATTTTTTTTCTAGTTCCAACCATAATTGTACTCAAACTAATTAATAATTTTCTTGGTTTTTATTTCTCAGATAAAGAAAAGAGCCAAAATCGGCAACACCTTCCAGGTCCAATTTTTTGACATTTGATTGTTAAAATATTGATTTTCATTATTTTTATTATAGAAAAACAATCTTCCAAATACCTTTAACTTTCGAGATCTGGACCCCTTAATTAAGGATTGTGATATAATCCTTAGATATCATTCTAACTCACTATTTCCATTTGGAATTTAATTTAAGTTTTCTTTGTCTTTATAGAACCTTACATGTTCCAATGTTTCCAAATTAAATAAAACTTTATTATATTATAACAGGTAGTTTATATATAGTAATAAATATAGTAGATATATACATATGTATAGTTGTAAATAATTTTTATATAATATAAAATGTAATATTTATTTGTACTTTAACATAGAATGGCAAGAAAGCTGAATAAGCCAAAGCTCAATAAATAAATATAAAAACCCAAGGCGCACTGGAACAGGAAATATGGAGTGTTGGTAACGCTAGACATCAAGAATGCCTTTAATTCAGCACCTTGGGATGGAACCATGAAAGCGCTGAAAGAATTTGAAGTCAGTGAGTACCTGACAAGAATTATAAGCAGCTATCTAGAGGACCGCTGGATAGAAGTCGAGGGGAATTTAATAAGTGTAACCTGTAGAGTTCCACAGGGATCGGTATTAGGGCCTCTACTATGGAACATTTTGCACGACGAGGTACTAAAAATTGAGCTATTAAAAGGCGCATCAGTTATTGGATTCGCGGATGACACTGCACTTATTATTGATGCTAAAACTGAAGAAACACTAAAGGCACACGCTAACACGGCGCTGAACAGGATTGAACAGATGCTAGAGAGGAAGCAATTACAGCTCCGGAAAAAACGGAGGCAATCGTACTTTATGGTAGAAGAAAACTGACGGAAATACCTTTGGATGTAGGCACAATGAAAATTAAATCCAAAGAACACTTAAAGTACCTGGGGATCTATATTGGAAGGAATGCAGACATGTTATACAAGCGGCTAAGAAATCCGAGGAAAAACTTATGACATTAAGTAGACTAATGCCAAATCTGAAGGGACCGAGGGCAAGTAAGAGAAGAGTCTTTGCGTCGGTGGTTCACTCAATAATGCTGAATGCTGCACCGATATGAAAAGAAGCTGTAAAACTAAAAAAAAAATAGAAATATGTTAATGAGTGTGCAACGTAGAATCGCAATACAAGTGAGTAGTGCTTATCGCACAATCTCGGCAGAAGCTGTCCAGATGATAAGCGGAATAGTATCTCTGGCACTACTGGTGGAAAAGCGGAAAAGGGTCTATCTGGAAAAAGAAAAAAACACCAGGAAGTAAGGAAATTTTTTTTAAAAAAATGGCAGTGCGAATGGGAGAAAGAGACCGGTAAAGCGGTGTGGACTAAAAGGCTAATACAGAAGATTAGTAAACTTGGAAAAAACGAAAATACGAGGAAATTGATTATTTTATAACACAATTTCTCGGAGGACATGGATGCTTTGGGAGTTACTTGAAGAGATTCAAAAAGAGAGAGTCCGACAAATGTTGGTACTGTGAACATGTCGATACACCAGAACATACGTTCTTCTATTGTGGCCGATGGGCGATATAAAAGGGAAGAAGTACGGACGATAACGGGAACCACACTGACCGTAGATAATATTGTTAATATTATGGTGGAGAAGGAAGAGTATTGGAGTGCGGTTCGAGTCTTCGTCACGAAAATTCTAAAAACCAAAGAAGTGGATGTCCAGTTACAGCATCGTAACTGGAACCCGAGTATCAAGATCCAAACTGAAGGAATGCTATTGCGGTACCAAATTGTGGTCTAGATGAAGAGAGGAGGAGTTTTAGTTGGTAGGCGCTTTTCCAGGGAGGGTGAATCCGAATGTGTGGAAAACGAGAGTACAATGCCACCTCTGATGTGGTAAACGAGAACTATCCAACTTCTTATGTAGAAAACAATAACCAATCCGCTAATCTGATGTGGAATCAAGGTGCTCTTATTTAATTTAGGGCAATGTCAATTCAATTAATATTCAAATATGTAATATCTTAGTTGGTTTGTCAGGATGATAAAGAATCACATAATTGGTTTAATACATTTATTGAATAAAATAATAACGATGAAATAATAAAGATAATAATAATGACAATACAATAAGGTTACAATATAAACGTTGGTGTTTACTTTACAAATACAGAACAATGAATGCATACACCACCTTAAGTTCTAGCTAATATATACTCAGTCCTACATTAGTTTTCAGCTTGACTTTAAAAAGGTTTGTTTTTATTACTTCCAAGAATATGCCTGGTTAATTTTAGTAAACACATCCCTTACGTATTCAGTCACTGGTTTAAAGTTTCACACAATATAATTGCTTCGACCTTTCACTTGGTTTCTATTTAAAACATATACCCTCATTAATCACACTATTTTACGACTTTTCTAGACCGGGTATTATAGTTACGCCTATTTTCTATGCTCGATTTATTTTCACGTTTCACACGGCCATATGACATTTCTTTGGCCTCCAAAGACGATACGTCACTGCGGTCATCTGGTTGCGGTTCGGCACCTGACACAACATCTACAGTTTCAGAATCGCTGTCGTCTGAGAACACACCCCATGGCTTCATGTGGTTTACAGCTACAATGTCTCCGATTTTGTATGTCCTAGCTGGTTTCCTATTTCTATTGAAATTCCTGGGATTCTCTTCCTGTGTTTTCAATATTTGTTTCTGGGCGTTAACACGTAACTCTTGCAAATCGTCCTTACGCATTTCTCGATTAACTTCTTCTTGTTCGCAGTAAGTCATACGTCGCGAATTTTGAAAAACAGGAACCTCATCGGTCATGTATATTTTCGCTTCTACTTCAGTAACCCTTGTTACTTTTGGTTCATAAGTTTTAAGTAGTTCCTTAACTTTAGCCCTGGCACCTGGACTAATATTATTACCTATGACGATTTCGTCGTCGGCTACACATAATATTTTATTCTGTTCACTTTTCTCGTACTTTTTTCGCATGGTAATACCGTCTACACTTATTATGGTTTCTACTTGGTCTAGCAGAGGTTTACCGATTACAATACTATGCCTAGTTGTACTTGATGGAACTATTAAAAAGTTAGTACAGTACTGTTCATTGTCTACTTTCACTTGAGCACTAAATTCACCTAAAACTTTGATTTGAAATCCTCCGATTCCAGTCAATACAATATTGTTTTCGCGCACAACCGCTTTATTACTTAATTTAATATAATCGTCAGCTCTAATCAAATTCTGATCACTTCCGGTATCAATCAGACATTTAAAACTGATACTGTCTATGCTCATGTCTTTTGTCATATTACATGTTTTATTTGTGTCCACTAACAAAGCATCACTCGTTTTATTCGCGGTACAATTTCTCGAAATATGTCCCTCTTCATGACATTTAAAACACTTTATTTTACTTTCACTTTTAATGTTTTTCTCACTTGGTTCGACTCTTTTATTCTCACTGTCTTGGTTACTTTTTCGGCACACGTTTGCTTTATGTCCGAGTTCATTACAATTAAAACATTTTATCGCGTTTAAGTCTTTTGGTCTGTCTTTACGTACACTAAAATGATTCCTTTCTTGCACTTGCAATAGCGTCGAATCATACCGTTTTAAAGTCCGTCTTATAAATTCTCGACTATTCCGCTAATGAACTATCACTTGAAAGCACTGTTTGTAGAAAACTATCTTGTATTATTCTTCTTTGTATTATTCACTTCGCGCACTTAGTTCAATTCGCTATGAGTTACTAATCCGCACTTAGTTCAATTCGCTATGAGTTACTAATCCGCACTTAGTTCAATTCACTATGACTTACTAATCCGCACTTAGTTCAATTCACTATGAGTTACTAATCCGCACTTCTGATGTGGAAAACGAGAGTACAATGCCACCTCTGATGTGGTAAACGAGAACTATCCAACTTCTTATGTGGAAAACAATAACCAATCCGCTAATCTGATGTGGAATCAAGGTACTCTTATTTAATTTAGGGCAATGTCAATTCAATTAATAGTCAAATATGTAATATCTTAGTTGGTTTGTCAGGATGATAAAGAATCACATAATTGGTTTAATACATTTATTGAATAAAATAATAACGATGAAATAATAATGATAATACAATAAGGTTACAATATAAACGTTGGTGTTTACTTTACAAATACAGAACAATGAATGCATACACCACCTTAAGTTCTAGCTAATATATACTCAGTCCTACATTAGTTTTCAGCTTGACTTTAAAAAGGTTTGTTTTTATTACTTCCAAGAATATGCCTGGTTAATTTTAGTAAACACATCCCTTACGTATTCAGTCACTGGTTTAAAGTTTCACACAATATAATTGCTTCGACCTTTCACTTGGTTTCTATTTAAAACATACCCTCATTAATCACACTATTTTACGACTTTTCTAGACCGGGTATTATAGTTACGCCTATTTTCTATGCTCGATTTATTTTTACGTTTCACATATATATATATATATATATATATATATATATATATATATATATATATATATATGTATATAAACGTTTTTATATTTGAAAACATATGGAATACTAGTAAAAAGTTACAAATCGACTGTCATTTTAGTACACAGTTGCCATCTATATCTACCTGTAAACCCATGAAGTAATGTTTTACCATAAACGTACTATTAAAATAGAAAAAAATACTTTCCCACATTTACTACATATTTATTGAACTAATTTGATTTTCGTTTCTAGGTGCACCAACGAAACTTTCTACACAGTTTGTTTCCGATATGTATCCCCACCAGAAGCCATGTGAAGAATATTTGCATTCAACCTGCAATATAAAACACACTGTTGCGTACTATAAGTTTTAATAGACAGAACCAGCTGATGGACCATATCGGCTCTTTAATTTTAGTTTTTTGTTATAAATGTAAATTGATTGTAAATTTTGTAGAGATTCTGAGTCTACGGCTTGTGCTGGTTTTATTTTATAATTTTGATTCCACTGTACTTATGTTTATTTTATAATTTTGATTCCATTGTACTTATGTTTATTTTATAATTTTGATTCCATTGTACTTATGTTTATTTTATAATTTTGATTCCATTGTACTTCACTGTTAACTTAACTATTGTATTCAAGAAAAAGCATTCATTCATTTTGCACAGTTGCTTGTAGTTGATAGTTCTTAATAAATCAATTTAATTTTAAACGAAAAATTATTCGTAGTTTTCTTCACATAATTCGACAACATCATCGTACAACATCGCAAAAATAATCGCGATAAAATAACGCGACACAAACATTGGTCCTTCGATAGCCAGATAGTGAACAGTGAACCAGAATAATCAGATAGTAGAAACAACTACATCAATCGTGTGCAATCAAACATTTTTTATGCAAAGAATTATACAAATAGCACATCAACATTTGTATAATCATAACCGGGGTGCCGTTCTTCATTGAAACTTCAAATCGACTTCACTGCGGATACAGAACAATACATCGACGTGATCAAGTAAGTCAGTTGATTCACCAATAATCCTTGGCACTCATTTAATTCCGATCAATTACTCATCCTATTTTCCCAATTCGCCAATTATCCTAGCATTTGTTAGTACATATTTTTACCTTAAACAAAATTCCCATTAATTAATAATGGCTGAAGTGCAAGTTAGACTTTTAAAGATCAAACGCGCGACTGCAAAACGAGCTCTAACATCATTCGTGAACCTTCTCAATAATGATTCGGAATAAATACGACGAGATAAAGCAAACGCGTAAAAAATTCTTAGCATATCAAGACGAGATAGACTTATTGGTAGCGGATGAGGAGGGATGTGTTCCGGAGGAACAGCATCAATATAGAGATGAGTTCGAGGATCAGTATTGGAAAGCATGCGCTAAGGCCATTAAAATGGGTGGTGTAGAACCCATCTGGTTCTAGGGTATCCACTGCTACTAGTATTATGGGAACACCGGTATTATCAACGTATAATCAAGGCCTAGAATCATTGAGCAACAGTCCTCAGACCCAAAATCAATTGAATAGTTCACCACCTGTGCATAGTAATCAATTAGCCGGGCACAATACAAATTTCAGGAATAAAGCACCTTTACCAACTATTCATTTGCCAGCATTCGACGGGTTATTTGACACTTGGTTAGGATTTTGTGACCTGTTTAACTCCTTGGTCGATGACGATAACACTTTACCCACAGTTCGCAAACTAATTTTTTTAAAAGATTGTCTGAGGGGTGAAGCGAAGGAGGTTATTGCCTCCATTGAATCGTCATCTCAGAATTATGAATTAGCGTGGAAGTTATTAAAAGAACGATATGATAATAGACAAATTATAAAAGAAAAATATATTAAATCTCTACTTAATACACCGGCAGTTTCAAACAACTTCTCTACGTGATCGTTTATCGATCATGTACAGAAGAATTTACGTGTTCTAAAAACTCGTAACTATTAATTGTTATTCTTCGCGACAAATTACATGAGCACGTTCGTGAACTGTGGGAAGAGCATTATTGCACCTTGACCAAGCCCACCATTGACCATATGATTGCCTTTTTAACAAAGCGAGCTAATTTCGAAAGTATGCGAGCTCAAGTAGTCCCTCAATTTGTGAATCCTCAGTTTAATCGTTCGAGAGGTAAGGGTCGAGATATAGGCCACTCAAGGCAAGTCTTTGCGACCAAGGGAACGCAAAAGCGTAATTGTATTCATTGTCAAGGTAGCAATCATTACATCAGCAATTGTGAACAATTCATATCGTTAGATCCTTTTGCTCGATATGAACTAGCAAGAAAGAGTAACTGGTGCATTAATTGTCTGCACGAGGGCCACTCTGTCTCCAAGTGCACTTCTGGCACGTGTCACAAATGTAAACAACGGCATCACACTCTTCTTCACTTCAATAAACCCTCATCCTCGTCTAATAATATTCCAACAGAAACAGCATCTCATTCGGAGATGCCTAGATCTAGTGTAAATTTGCATGCTCGCGTATCGTCAGAAGTCTTGTTAGCCACTGCCGTAGTGGATCTGGCAAATCCGGAAGGCGTTACAAAAATTGTAGAGTCTTCCTAGACGCTGGTTCTCAGGGTCATTTCATTACGGAAGCCACGGCTAAGTTTTTAGCGCTGTCAATATTTCGGTCAGCGGAGTCGATGACCTATGCACTAACATTAAATACAGCACCCGTGCTACTATTAAATCGCGTTTATTTTTAAATTTATTAAAATTCTCAAAAAACATAGAATTTCTTATAGTTCCAAACATAAGTAAGGCAATGCCGTCGGCGCATATAGATCCCTCGCAGTTTGAAATTCCAAAAAATATTGCACTTGCGGATCCGGAATTCTGCAAACCATCGAGCATAGACTAGCTGACCCGGCGAACTTCGTACCGCCTAACAGTCAATGAATGTCGTGTTACCTTTTAGCTGAACTAATTTAGGCTTTGATGAGCGTAATACAATGATACAAAATAATATTTATTAATATAGATAGAAACATAAAAGTATTTTATTATCATGCATGATGATGAAAACATACAGAATGAGAATAGTAGAACGCATATCTGGATAACCAGGAACTGCATCGCCTTGCTTCCGACGTTGAAATTTCTTCGATGTAGCGTTCCAAGTGTAATAACGTGGCATTTCTGAGTAAAGCAAAGTTCGTGCGAACGGATCGCTTTGACAAATCGCAAAGAAACTGGTCAGTGTTGTCGCTGGAGGTGTTTCGGCACGTTGAGCAGCATTCGACGCTGTGAAATATACTCTCTGACCGTTCTCTAGATGCACCCCCAAATGTACAACAGTGGGATGACGTTCGTGAATAGGGAATGAAAATATACGCCAAATTGCTTCATTGCAGTTCACATATCTACCGACTTGATAGCGCGTGATTTCATCGTTGATATTGGATGTTTGGATACCAAAAACCGCCATGTCGCTCACTTTCGTGACATATTTGCAAATGTATTTAATTGACTTGACCGAATTGCAATACTCAACATTACAATGTGCCTTGAATGTTTTGGAAAGAAGTGGCGAATATGGAACAATCCAACTGTTGTCAAGTACGAAATCATTTCCTTTCACTTTAGTTGTGATAGTACTTGAATACATCCAGCATCGAGTATTCCCAAAGACGTGTTGCTTAACAATGTAATTCATTAGTGACCGAATTTTTTGCCTGAAAACACGTGCGGTGATGTCGTGTCGATCACTTGATGTTTGTCCGGGAAGCAGCAATTGAATAATTTCTATCCATTTCGGATTACATGTAAATGTAATGAATAGATCTGGCCGACCATAATGACGAACATATGTCATTGCATCTTGCGCATATTCATGCAAATGACGCGGGCTACCTGTGTATGTTGCCGGTAAAATAGTCAATCGACCAACATTCAATAACCATGAATATTGGTTCAGCAGATCTCAAGTTATAAGTGTTGTAACAAACCTGTCTTTCTTTTATATATTAAGATTAAGCGTAGGCCAAATACAGTTAAAAAATTATCCGGATGCCGTACTCCAAAAGACACAGCTTGGATGGGTCGTCGCAGGGAGCGTGAATCAATTAGTTAAAGGATCCTCCGTGTCTTGTCATCTTGCATTTAGCAGCCAGCCTAACGATTATAACCTTACGCGATTCTTGGACATCGAGGAGTTACCTCCTGTTAAGGTCTTGTCTCCAGACGAAAGGTTGTGTGAAGAGCACTACAAGTTACACACCACCAGGGATTCTACAGGCCGATACATGGTTCGATTGCCGTTTAATGAAAATAAATTAAAACTTGGGAATTCCTATGATTCAGCACTGCGACGGTTTCATTCTCTTGAGAAGCGTCTTCTCAAGGATTCTATCACGCGCAATAATTACAATTCATTTTTACAGGAATATTTAGAGCTGGGTCATATGTCAAGTGCCGACCAGTCAGATAATTCTCATGATTTTTATCTCCCTCACCACGCAGTCATAAAATATGACAGTATTACAACTAAAACTCGGGTAGTTATCGACGACTCTGCTAAAACATCTACCGGAATTTCATTAAATGATTCGCTTCTCGTCGGTCCTAAACTACAAGATAACTTATTCAACATTCTCATTCGCTATCGATCGCATTCATTTGTACTTACGGTAGACATTGAAAAAATGTACCACCAAATTCAGGTGCATCCTGAAGATACGCGTTATCAAAAAATTTTATTTCGTAGCAAGCCATCAGATCCAATAAAAATTTACGCGCTAAATACCGCTACCTATGGCACTGCATGTGCTTCTTATCTGTCAATCCGATCGTTGCACCAGCTCGCGGAGGACGAGGGTCATGCTTATCCCCGCGCTGCTAATGCGTTAAGGCACGATTTTTATGTGGACGACTTACTAACAGGCGCAAACACGCGACAAGAAGCAGAGGCTTTACGAGATGAATTGAATTGCATCACTAAAAGGGGTGGGTTTAACTTGAGAAAATGGGCGTCAAATGATCCATCTCTCGTTTACAGCTGCGATGAAAATGACAATGCTACTCACATGTCACTGGATCCTGATATGACAATCAAGGCCCTAGGTATTCACTGGAATGCTAGGGAGGATCAGATTTTCTACAGTGTAAATAGCAGTAAGATTACCGCAGTAAATAAAAGTTCCATCTTAAGTCAAATAGCTCAATTATTTGATCCGCTGGGTCTTCTGGGTCCGGTAATAGTGTATGCGAAAATAGTTATGCAAGTGTTATGGAAATTAGGGGTAGCCTGGGATGAAGCTATTCCCGTAGATATACATACTTTGTGGTCAACGTTTCGTGACCAGCTTCCGTTACTCGAGTCACCGCGGTTCAAACACTGCATCACTGTAGCTGAATCAAAAAATATTCAATTACATGGGTTTTGTGATGCTAGCGAGAAGGCGTATGGCGCTTGTATTTACCTACGATCCATAGATAAAAAAGATAGGGTCCACGTTCAACTAATCTGCTCTAAGTCGCGAGTGGCTCCAGTAATTTCCATTTCACTACCTCGTTTGGAGCTCTGCGGCGCCCTTTTGCTTGCGTGGCTTGTTGAAACTGTAAAAACCGCGCTGTTAATTACCATAGACGACCTTTTCTTGTGGTGTGACTCCACGATAGCATTGCATTGGAACAACACTTATCCGCATCGCCTAAAAACATTTGTCTCTAACCGCGTCGCCGAAATACAACGATTAACCGCCACGTGTCATTGGCGACACATTGCTTCACTTGACAACCCCGCGGATCTAGTTTCTCGCGGTCAGCTTCCGTCGGAGTTTATTTCAGGAAAACTGTGGCTGCATGGTCCGTCATGGCTATTAGAACCTCAGAGCTCATGGCCCAAAACAATTTTAGCTAGCATTGAGCTTCCTGATGTAAAAACAAACGCGCTTACTAATTACACCTGCTTGAAATTACAATTGCGAGGGTTTGAGCTGATTGACAGGTACTCCTCGCTGGGCAAAACGACCCGTATTGTTGCATACATTCTCCGGTTCATTAACAATTCAAGATGCATGGATTCACCGCGAACTTATGGCTGCTTATCGCTTTCGGAAATGGCCACAGCCCGCGAAACGATAATTAAAATGGTTCAAGGATCCTCGTTTTCAGTAGAAATTAATCGTTTAAAAAAGGGGATAGCTATTCAGGATAACAGTCGCTTAATACCTCTTAGCCCGTTTCTCGACTCTATAGAAATTCTCCGTGTAGGTGGTAGACTTGCGCGCGCTGACTTGCCCGACAGTCAGCGTCACCCTATATTATTGCCCGCTCATCATCACATCACTCGCACCATTATACGGGAGGAGCATGTTGGGCTCAATCACGCGGGTATTCAAAGCACCTTATATTCCGTGCGTCAAACCTATTGGCCGCTGGACAGTCGCAACGTTACGCGAAAAATTATACATCAATGTGTGATCTGTTTTCGAGCTAAGCCTCGTCCAGCAGGCCACGTCATGGGCGATCTTCCACCCTACCGAGTTTCCCAGGCCCGTCCGTTTCTTCGCGTCGGGGTCGATTATTGTGGACCGTTGTACATTAAGGAAAGACGACATCGTAATCGTCAGAGCGTAAAGGTTTATGTGGCTTTATATGTTTGCATGTCTACTAAGGCTGTCCACCTCGAACTGGTAAGTGACCTCACCACAGAGGCATTTATTGCTAGTCTCAAGCGTTTCTTTTCTAGGCGTGGAAAGTCTACGGACATTTTCTCCGACAACGCTATCAATTTTGTAGGGGCAAATCGTGAATTAAATGAATTATATGATCTTATTAACACAGTCGAGCACAAGTATTTAATACAGAGATATCTTCACAAGGATAAAATAACTTGGCATTTTATTCCTCCCAGGGCTCCTCACTTCGGAGGGCTTTGGGAGGCTGCGGTACGATCATTTAAGAATCACCTGACGCGCACTGTAGGGAACACTGTGTTAACGTACGAGTAATTAGAAACGTATGTAGTTGAGATCGAAGCCATCCTAAATGTTCGTCCTATATCTCCCTTATCTCCTGATCCCAATGACCTACTCCCTTTAACTCCTGGCCATTTTCTTATTGGTGGTCCACTGACAAGCTTTCCTCAAGCGGACTGGACTAGCTCCACCTCCAATCGACTGTCGGCATTCCAACATGCACAGCAGATGAAGCAACACTTTTGGAAGCGGTGGTATAAGGAATACCTTCATCAACTAATCACGCGGCCAGTTTATCAAGGAAGGTCACCGAATCTTCAAGTCGGCACACTTGTCTTAATTGCCGAGGATAACCTCCCTCCATTTCAGTGGCTGCTAGGTCGTGTGATCAAAATTCATCATGGGAAAGATGGGATAGTGCGTGTTGCCACAATTAAAACTGCCTCAGGGCAACTGGATCGCAGCTCAAAAAGGTTATGCCCGCTGCCGGCTGAAGACGACTCTACTATTCATAAACATTGAACTACAATAGTTCAAGGCGTGGTGCATGTTGCGTACTATAAGTTTTAATAGACAGAACCAGCTGATGGACCACAATGGCTCTTTAATTTTAGTTTTTTGTTATAAATGTAAATTGATTGTAAATTTTGTAGTGATTCTGAGTCTACGGCTTGTGCTGGTTTTATTTTATAATTTTGATTCCATTGTACTTATGTTTTATTTTATAATTTTGATTCCATTGTACTTATGTTTATTTTATAATTTTGATTACATTGTACTTATGTTTATTTTAAATTCACTGTTAACTTAACTATTGTATTCGAGACAAAGCATTCATTCATTTTGCACAGTTGCTTGTAGTTCATAGTTCTTAATAAATCAATTTAATTTTAAACGAAAAATTATTCGTGGTTTTCTTCACATAATTCGACATCATCGTACAACATCGCAAAAATAATCGCGATAAAATAATCGCGATTCAAACGCACACACTATATATAGGTTAGCAGTTCATTTAGAAAACCAACAAAATATTCTATTTACTGAAGAAAATGAAGAATCTGCATTAGCACGGTCTTCAGAAACTACATTAACGGCTTGGTTTAAATTAAATTCAACATCGGTAAAGGCTAAAACTTATTTGTACATTGTACCGAACATTACATTTTTGATCGCAAAAAGACATGGACTTTAAGACAGCACATAAGTCATTTGATAATTCCGAGAATGTATAGTGTTAGTCCTAAAGAAGGTGAAAGGTTTTTATAAAGACACGTTAGCAGTTCGCAACAGACTATATTTGACATAAGAAAAAGTTTTTACACAACAGATTACATATGGCGTTACTAGTTACTAAGTAGTGATATTTTGATACCTATTACAATACCCCCACTTATCAAAATAATCTAAGTACACATGATTACACAGAAACAATGCCAAGTAAATTCATAAACTTATAATGTTTCAGATGACAAAGACCTTTTGTTAAAATATCTGCAGGCATTTCTTCAGTAGGAATGTACTTAACTTTTACAAAGTTGTTCTTTACAACATCTCTAATAAAATGACAACGCACATCTATATGCTTGGATCTATTATGACTCTGACTACTCGAGGCTAACTTCAATGCACTTTGGTTATCACAATACAAATCAATTACATTAAATACATCAGTAATTTCATGCATTAAATTTCTTAGATAAATAGCTTCTCTTGAAGCTTCAGAAAGAGCAGTGTATTCCGCCTCAGTACTGGATAATGAAACCGTTTTCTGCTTCCTACTTTGCCAGGAAATGGCAGACCCTGACAACATAAAGCAAAATCCAGTATAGGATTTTCTATCTAGAGCATCACTTGCCCAATCACTGTCTACAAAACCTTGTAAATTACTATTGTTATTATTGGTATATTTTAAACAATAACTTTTAGTATGCAGTAAATATCTTAATACACGTTTACAATAATTCCAATGTATGTGACTATAACAACTATTAAATTGACTGAGATAGCTAACACAGTAAGCAATATCTGGTCTTGTTAATACTGCCAGATACATCAGACTTCCAATAAGTTTTTGATAAGGAACATCAGGTAAACATTTATCAGATGACTTATCTAAATTCAATTTAGGCTCAATCGGAGTACTTTGTGTCTTACAATCAGACATTTGAAATTTAGAAACTAACTGTTCAATATATTGTTGTTGATCTACAGTAATAACATTTTTATTTTTATCTAAATTTATTCTCATGCCTAAATATTGTCTTACAGGTCCCAAGTCTTTTAACTTAAATTCTGAACCTAATACACTTTTTAATTTATTTGTTTCAAAATCATTGTTTGAAAAAATCAAAAAATCATCCACATACAGGGCCACTATCACTTTAATTTTACCAGTTATTTTTGTAAACAAACATGGTTCATATTGACTATTTTTGAAATCTAATCTACTCAAAACTTCTTTAACTCTTTCATACCATGCCAGGGAAGACTGTTTTAACCCATAAATGGCTTTATTTAATTTTAAGACCTTTCCCCCACTTTTGTTTACAAAACCTTCAGGTAATGACATATAAATATTTTCTTTCAAAAAACCATTAAGGAAAGCAGTGGTTACATCTAGATGTGTTATACTCATTTTCATTTGAACACTAAGTGCAAACAACAATCTTAGAGTAGAATGCCGCACTACCGGTGAAAAAGTATCTGTATAATCAACACCTGGTTTCTGCGAGAAACCTTTTGCCACTAATCGAGCCCTATACCTTACATTGTTTTCAAAATCATACTTTTTATTTAGCACCCACCTACACTTCACTATTGTCACATCACCTGGATGGTCCACAAGCTGCCACGCATCACTGTCCTCAAATGACTGTAATTCATCAGCCATTGCCTGCTTCCACTGCTCCCGATCAGGCCCTTCAAGAGCCTCTGAGAATACAATCTCCTCCGATGCTGGAACAGTACTGGAAACACATATGTTGCTAATACCATAGCGCTCAGGCTTCTTTCTCTGACGCTTACTTGGCACATCTGGCACTTGCTCAGGTATTGATACTGCTTGTTCTGGAACATCTTCAGTGTTTATTTCAGTCAGTGTTTCATTGTCATCAGTATGTAATGAGGAACCTGAAGAGCAATCTAAAAAATCTGTTTCTGAAACATTATTAGACAGATCCCCCACTGAATCTCTGCTCTCCCCCACTTTATCTTTACTTTCCTCCACTAAATTGTCGGTAGGATTTTCTTCATGGGATATCCAAATAGCTGACTCTTCACTGACTTCCTTGATAGGTGTTACATCTTCCATCACTATTATATCTCTACTGATTATTACAGTGTTCTTAGAAGGATTGTACACACGATAACCTTTAACACCATCACCATATCCAACTAGAATATGTTGTGTAGCTTTCTTGTCCCATTTCAAACGTTTCTGTTTAGGTACATGCACCATAATTTTGCTTCCAAACAAACGTAGGTGACTTAAGTCTGGTTTTGATCCATACCATAACTCATAAGGTGTTTTATCCAATCCTGATGCAATCGATCTATTTTTCAAGTACACAGCAGTATTGGCTGCTTCCGCCCAAAATTTCTTATCTAAATTTGCATCATATAGTAAACATTTGGCTTTCTCAACAACTGTACGATTACTCCTTTCACAAAGTCCATTTTGCTCAGGTGTATAACAATTTGTTTTCTGGTGTATAATTCCAGCTTGCTTCAAATAGCCTTCAAATTCCTTGTTACAAAATTCTAGTCCATTGTCTGACCTGATCACCTTTATTTTCTTACTCTGTTGATTCTCAACCAATGATTTGAACTCTTTAAATCTGTTCAAAGCTTCATTCTTTTGCTTCAGAAAATAAATAAAAGTCATGCGACTATAATCATCAACAAATAACAGGAAATAGCGAGCACCACTCAAAGAACTTGTTTCCATTGGGCCGCAAATATCTGTGTGGATTCTGTGTAAAGTTTCTGTACTCCGCTCACCCACATGAGAAAATGGTAATCTCATTTGTTTTCCCTCACAACAAGTAGTACATTGTGATTTGGTTATGTCAAGTGAGTTATCATAAGACAAACCATCAACAATACCATTTCTCATTCTGTGCATGTCTTGGCTGTTTATATGTGCCAGTCTTCTGTGCCATAACTTTGCACTAGCTGTAGTAGCCAACATACAACTTTGTGATTGTAATCTCAACTTATAAACACCATCAGATAAATCAGCTGTCGCCACCAAAACATTGTTCTTGTCTCTAATATAACAGTTTTTCTTTGTAAATATCACATGATTGCCATTCTGAATGAGCTCACTAACCGACAATAGGTTGGTTGTCAGGCTAGGCACACACAACACATCTTTCACTATTATATTGCATCCAAGTTTAGAAATAATGTCAACTTCTCCGGAACAAACAACTGGCACTTTTGATTCATTTGCTACAACAATTTTTGGTATACATGGAGTTGTGTTCATGTTCTTTACCCAATCTTTATTTGCTGTTATGTGTGCACTTGCGCCGGAGTCAACGTACCATTCGTTTTTGTTATACTTTCCGTTTAGGAAAACAACGTTAAACACGCATTTATTTGTGTTTTTCTTCAACATTGGGCACTGATTTCGATAATGTCCATCCTCTTTACATTTGAAACAAGTGATTGTTTTTGCTGGTGTATCTGCCGCGGTCTTTTTGTTCGACATTGGGTTGCCGCCATATTTCTTTGGTTTACCGCTGCTGCCAGAATTATATTTATTTCTCGCTGCAAATGCCGCCGTACCGCCAGCTGCACCTTCAAAATCACTGGTTACTTCCATGTCGAGTAACTTCGACTTTATAGTATCCGTACTTATCGAAATGCCAGAATGTTCTATTGCCATTATCATTGGAGAATAGCGATCAGTCAAACCTGCTAATAATAATGATCCGACCCATTCATCTGTTATTGTAAATCCAGTGCCATTTAACTTTTGAGCCGTTTCGATCATTTGTGTGACATAGGTAGTCATCGAATCACAGTTTTCAAGTCTTATCGAAATCAAATGTCTAAGTAAGGTTATTTTTCTTGAGAAACCGGAGTCATCGAACATGGCTTTCAATTTTGTCCATAATTCTGCCGAGCTCCTGGTATTCCTTATATGCACGTACAATGCTGGATCGATGGTTAAAATTAGCTTTGCCTTCGTTTTGGAGTCGTCCACTGGCTTAACTTCGAAGTCTGCACTAGGTTTTATGTACTTTTCCATCCCTTCTAGTACCAACAAGTTTTCGGCCGCGAAACACCACTCATCGTAATTCTCTCTGCCTTTTAGCTTTGGCACACTCGCAATATAGTTCGTAGTCATGTTTCCGCGAAAAAAAAAACGTAACAATTTATCTATTTTATACTATAAAATAACTGATAAACCGGTAAATTTGCCCATAACCTATAAAGACACGTTAGCAGTTCGCAACAGACTATATTTGACATAAGAAAAAGTTTTTACACAACAGATTACAGATGGCGTTACTAGTTACTAAGTAGTGATATTTTGATACCTATTACAATAGTTTTATTTAAGATTATTGTTGATTCATGTACGCGGCGCTACATGTTTCAAAGACTTGCGAACTCTCAATGGAATCGAATATTCCACTTTCCACGAAACAGCAAAACAATTAGGTTTATTGAATGACGCTACTGAATGGAATCGTTGTTTAGATGATGCTTCAATTTGTAAAATGCCCAAACAGCTACGACAGCTATTTGCTTTTATTTGTATTTTTTGCGAACCCTGCGATCCTAATTTATTATGAGATAATCATAAAGTAACTTTATGCGAAGATTTTAGTTTAGCTTATAACCAAGAAACTTCGGCAGTTAGCTATCAATGATATCATTGATATATTAAAATTACATAATTTCAATCTGGATCTGGATTTCTGGAATATCATAATGTAAATTTAGTTTTAGTTAGGGAAACATTTAACCAAGCAGAAGAATTTGAGCAAGGGGTTAATTTTAGTAATCAATTAAATTCGGAACAGAAAAACGTATTTGATGAAATAATGCTTTGCATAAACAACGATAATGAAGAGCAAAGATGTTTCTTTATTCATGGGTCAGGTGGTTCTGGGAAAACATTTCTTTATACTGCTTTACTACACGTCGTACGTGGAATGGGATTAACTGCTATACCTGTAGCTAGGACAGGAATAGCAGCTATGTTACTAAAATCAGGTAGAACGATCCATTCGCGGTTTAAATTGCCGGTTCCCGTAGATGGAAATTCAACTTCATCCATAAGGCACAACTCTATTGATTGGAAATTATTAAAGTCAGCTAAATTAATTATATGAGACGAGATTACAATAGCGCCTTACTTTGCTTTAGATGTAGTAGATATGTGTCTTAAGTGATTTAATGAAAAATAATAAGCCATTTGGAAATGGTAAACATGGTTAAAATTCCAAATAAATTCATTTCTGACAAACCATTAGTCGATGAAATATACTAATATTAATATTAATTTAGTTAGTGTTGATGAATTAAAATCTCGCGCAATTTTATGTCCATTAAATGAAGACACATTACAGATTAATAAAAAAGTTTTAAATTTATTGGATGGTGAACAAATTTATTCTTTAAGTCATGACTCTGTTTCAACTGATTCAGATACAGAACAAAATCATTTCCCAGTAGAATTTTTAAATAGTTTGACACCATCAGGTATGCCTCCACATAAATTAAATTTAAAAATAGGTGCAATCATAATGCTTTTAAGAAATATGAATGCTAATAATGGATTTTGTAATGGAACCCGTTTAATTGTAAAACATATACATAGGCTGAAAAGTCCCGGGCCTAACAAAGAAAACACAGTTTTTTTGGTTCAAAATTAGCTTTATTCATCATCGTAATCTCCATCAAGAGCAACGCAATCATTCCAGCGCCGCTCTAACAGGCAGTAGTCGCTGGGAGCCAATTTTGGCGAATACGGTGGATGTGGGAGCAATTCGAAGTTCAATTCATGTAGTTTTGCCATTGTTTTAATTGACTTGTGACACGGTGCGTTGTCTTGATGAAACAAATTTTTTTTCTTTGCCGTATGCGGTCTCTACGACCACGTTTAAAGTCAGCAAATCAACGTTTTATTGTTGTTTCTGATGGAGCGGAGTCCCCATAACACTTTTCAAGCCATTGCTTCGCTTGAACGGTATTTTTTCCCATCAAGAAGCAGTGTAAAATTAAAACACGAAATTGTTTTTGATCCATTGTTTTGAAAATAACAAAAGTAGCGTCACTCTTAGCACAATAACTCACAAACTACTGAATAGAATATCATGAAATTTGAACAGCTGTCTTTGGAAGGTTAGTATTAACTGAAAAAAAGGTGACTGCAATAAAACTAGCGCCATCTATGTGTTAGGCCCGGGACTTTTCAGCCCATGTGCTATATACAAATGTAATAGATGCAGAAATAATTACTGGAAGTCACACTGGTGATAGCGCTCTTATTCCTAAAATAGTTTTAGCTCCTTCTGATATAAATCTTCCATTTATTCTTAAAAGAGTTCAGTTTCTTGTCGATTAGCATTTGCTATGACAATAAATAAATCACAGGGCCAAACTTTTGAAAAAGTAGGTGTTTTATTACGGGAACCCGTTTTTACTCATGGCCAATTATATGACGCGTTTTCAAGAGTTAAATCATCCAATAATTTAAAAATTGAAACATTAACTTCTGTTGCTAAATCAAAGAAAGATATATTTACATCTAATGTGGTTTATAAAAATGAACTTCTGTTAGAATAAATACCTCCAAATTATTCTAAATTATTTACCTTTTGCTATTTCATCTGCTATTCGTGTTTTATAAGTAATAATATTATAATTCATCATGTTCAAGTCAAATAGTAGTGTTCTTAAATTTTAGATTCTCTTTACGTATTTTTCTTTTAGCATTTATTTGTTCAACAAATACTCTGTTCGGGAGAGTGAGATTATCATTTAATTGCTTTTAGATAGGTATAATTGAGATTTATTATTTAAGTTCTTATCTACTACTTTATTATTTACTTTTAGATGTAAGTGTTATATATATTATATTGTATGTTATTGGCATTTTAATTGTTTTCAGGTTATCAAAATTCAGTAATATTCATAATGCAATAACTTTTCAATAAGTACATTCTACATGCATGCTATATTATCATATGAATAATATATTTTAAAAATTTGTTTGTTATTTTTTACCTGCTCGCTGGTGTTGTCGCATGATTTATTTGATAACGTTTAGAAAAATACTCTTTTATTTACAAAACGTTAATCGTTATACATTTTCTTTATTGTAGAGTAAAGTTTAATACCTGATCAGCATTTTTGTTACAACGTTTGCAGATAAATTAACCAAAAAGAATATTTCCTTTTTAAATTATAAATTACGTTTTCATATTATAAATTAGTATTACAAATAATTTATATTAAATAATAAACTAAATAATTCTAATAAGTTATTATATTGTACAAATCAACTTTTAGGTATTTGCAACCAAGAATTGTGTAAAATGAGTACAGACCTACCATTATGGAAGAATCATTTGTTTGAAATACGTTTAAAAGTAACCTAAAATACCTTTGTCAAGCAATTATGTCGTTATGCTACAGTTCCCTAAAATAACATAACATTCTAAAAAGTATTATACTTTTTTAAATAGATTTTTAATCAAATTAATTAATGCTTTTGATATTGCAAAACATAACTTTTGTGAAATAACTACTACAAATATTATTACTATACTGTATTATTTTTTTATAAAAAAAATTACGATATATTGTTCATGTTGTTTAAGACGTTCTTGCAAGTTTGATGTAAATTAATGTTATTGTAATTTACAGAGCGAAAAAAGGGCCGTGACAATAAGAAGTACATCGAATTATAATAAAATAAATATATTTATTTTAGTTGAACAATAAGATTTATGAAATACAACACTTACACGACTTACGGGAAATTCATTATCTATTATTTTGATAAACAATTAATGTTCATCACATGTACAAACTGTAAGTGCACTTTTTTTTTAATTCAATATATTTTCTTTATTTATTTATAATGGATGCTTCTTTTAGGTGGGTAATAATTCAGAACTACTATTTAAATGCTCAACCTGAAATGATAGTGGGTTAACACACCGCCAAAACAAGTTACTACTATCATATGAGATGTGATAGTAACGATAGTGTTTTAATGGCTTTACATTTATGAGGAAACAACAAAAATGACAACAACATGAAAATACAAAGAATACTGTTTACTGGTCAATGAAGGAATAATTTTCATTATATATATTAAAGTGTATGAATAATGAAGACGATAAATACAAATATATATATTTCACAGAAATATTTAAATTTAATTATGAAACATATAAAATAATTATAAAACTATAATTTAAAAATTTTATAGTAGGATATAATATGTAAATTTTGCAGAATAATTGTTGCAACAAGCGATTTTAAAGTAGTAGATTGAAAATATTATAAGATTAATTAAATGCAGAATTTTAACTTTAATTTTTTTTTATCTATATGATGTACGAGTATGATATCTCAAAAAGAGCGACCATGCTTTTCTAATTTTATTATGACAAATTTGAAATGAAATTTCAAATTGCTTTATTAAATTCAAATGATATACACTAAACAAACGTCGCTTTGGGACGGGATAAAAGCTAGTTTTTCATATAAATTGACTAAAAAAATATATTTTTTTTATCAAAATAAAAAATATTTTCAATTTATGCGTTATTTGACCAACTTTTTTTCAAAATTTGGAATTTTTTTTTCGATTCGGAAATAAGTTACCAAGAGCCTATATACAAACTTTCTAGCACAATTTTTACTCTCGGCAAATACTGCTCCCGTGCCCCCAAATAAAATTTTGAATTTTCTTTCATTATTAATATACTTAATTATTCTAGAATCCAGAATAGGAACTTTCTCCAAAGTTCCCTACCGGGCCACCGAATTTCTTTAACCTGCCCTTTTCGAAGTTTTGAATTTCTAATTTTTTTTAAATGTGAGCATTGAACACCTTAATATACATGCAAAATTTCAACTTTCTATCTTTACGAATAAAAAGTTATTACATATATATATACAGCAAAAAAGAGCCCAACTTTTTTCCTGAAGTGAGAAGTGAGTTTTTCCAAAATTACGGGTTTCAAGGAAATTGAAGGAAAAATTCAGGGAAGCCAAAAGTCTTAGAATTTTTTTCTCTATGAAATAGGAAATTTTCAAAAACATTGACGGAGCCGTTTTTATTGTACCATACGAATTTCAGCAACATATAAACATACACCTAGGATATTATAATATAGGAGGATATGGTAAAGTATAAAACAACAGTTTATTTAACATGAATATTGTATATACGAAAATATTATATAATATATAATGGAATATAATAATATATGTAATATAAAAGAATAATAATATAGACAAGCTATATTATTATTCTTTTTTAGGGTAAACGCCGAAAGCGTTGAGTGTAGCCCAAGTTAGAGGCTCGTTTTCAAATTCTCTGGGCAGTACTTCTTTGTAGGCGTTAATGCAGTTGGTTTTAGGACTCATCACTTCATTCGGCGATGGCGTTCCGCTTGAAGTTGAAAGGGTTGTCATTTATGTTTCCACAGGCTTATCGTATACCCTACCTCTGCTTCATATAGTATATTGTTTATTAAGTGTTGCACTTTTGCATATTGTGTTTTTAATCTTCGTACTTTACGACTCACGAGTTCACCAAATACGTCAAAATCATCAGGCGTTGATTGTTTTTTTTTCCTACTATCATAAACTGATTTCATCATTTCAAATGCTTCTTGCCTTATGTTGGTAGCAGTTGGTTTTGATTTTTTGGTGATCGGTTTGGGAACAGTAAAGGAATGCTCCACTTTCTCTGCGGCGGCTTCTTCTGGAGTCCCTGAAAGTATTTCGGGTGGAGTCCCGCTACTTTCATAGTCAAGGTTCCACACCATAACTTGTACTTTGCGTGTCATTCAATACATTCAAACTATTGTCTGATAGGCTGTCGCTGTCACGAGAAGAAGAAAAAGAAAATAAATAAATCGTCATACTACATTATAGGTTTCCAAATGAAAGTTTTTTTTTTTTTTTTAATAATAATTCACGGGCTTCTTAGGAGAAAGTTTATTTGTTTACGCGATTCGTACAGTGGCTCAAAAGCGGCTCCGCGCATTTTCTTGAAAATTGTCTATATCGTAGAGAAAAAAATTCTAAGACTTTTGGTAGATTGGCGGCACGGGGTCGGGTTTGCCGGAGTGGGTTTCCGAGGGGTAATAATTGTGCTGAAAAGTTGAAATTTTGTATATGGGCTAATTTTGGTACCTTATTTACAAATCGAAAAAAAAATCTCATATTTTGAAAAAAAAATTGGTCAAAGAGCGAATAAATTATTCGAAAAAAGTTGAAAAAAATATATTTTTTTTATCAATTTTATTATTGAACGAGTTAAATATTTCAATTTAAAAAGAATTAAAATTTGAAATGAAATTCGAATTATTTTATTGGATTCAAATTATATACTCCAAAACGACGGGAGTATGTTATTTTGAATTAAACATTAATCCAATTCGGACTACAGTCTATGGTAGTATAAAAATAATTTGTAACACTAGCGCCATCTGCCATTGTATATGTCAACCTAAGTTTGAAATAATAAAAACAGTCTCTGCTAAACCGCTTCACGAGTTTCATTAGGTTATGGGCCCAGACCCGCATAAAAAATAAAAAAAGTAAAAAATAGTTAGTGATATTTGTACAGCACAGTGATAATGGCAGGAAATTATTCTATGAATGTCCCAAAGCTCAAGGGAAGGGACAATTACGATGATTGGGCGTTCGCAGTGGAAAATTTCCTCATCCTCGAAGGCATTGACATCAGCAACAGCGAAGGATTAAGCGCGCAAGATAACAAGAAGGCTAAAGCTAAGATGGTGATGACCATTGATTCATCACTATATGTACACATCAAGAGTGAAACTACGGTGCATAGCTTATGGAAAAAGTTGAAGTCGTTATTCGACGATACTGGCTTCACTCGCCGCATCAGCCTACTCAGAAGCTTGATCTCCATTCGTCTTGAAAGTTGCGACTCAATGACCGCATACATGACACAGTTAGTGGATACAGCACAAAAGCTAAAGGGCACAGGCTTTGAAATCAACGATGAGTGGATAGGGTCCCTCCTGTTGGCCGGATTGCCAGAAAAGTACGCGCCTATGATTATGGCCATTGAGCACTCGGGGATGAACATTAGTGCAGACGCTATAAAGACGAAACTATTGGATATGAGTGCAGATTCTGAAATTACAAAGTCCGAGGGTGCTTTTATTGCCAAAAGTGCATATCATCAAAACGCGTGCCATAAAAGCAAAGAAAAAGCAAATGGCGGCGGTCAAGGTTACGTAAGTGAAACTAACAAGCCAGGAAAAAATGTCAAGTGTTATAAGTGCAAAAGAACTGGTCACTATGAAAATCAGTGCCGATCTTATAATACGAATGCGAGTACACATAACGAAAAACAAATGAACGCATTCAGTGCAATGTTTTTGACTGGTGAATTTAGTGACAAAGACTGGTATGTGGACTCGGGCGCGAGCACTCATTTGATATCCGAATCAAACAAAAGTTTGTTGACAAATATTTCGTACAATACAGAAACTCGAGACATTGTAGTGGCAAATAAAGAAAGAGTGCCGGTTTTATGTTCTGGAGATCTGCAGATAACAACATGTGTTGGAGATTCAGAGTTTAACATAAAAGTAAACAATGTTTTGTGCATACATAACCTCACTACAAACCTGCTATCCGTGAGCAAGATCATAGCCAGTGGCAACAGAGTCATTTTCAACAAAAATGTGTGTCACATTTACAATCAGCAAAACGATTGTATTGGAGAAGCAAACCAAGTGAATGGTGTGTACAAGTTAAACATTGTAAAGTCGGAAGAGCTTCTAGCAGCAATGGCAGTAACTTCCAGCAAGACTTGGCATCGGCGTCTTGGTCACATTAACAAAAGTGACCTGAACGTCATGAGAAATGGTGCTGTGGAGGGCTTAAATTTTCAAGATAAGGCAGAATTTGACAAAAGTAATTGCACAGTTTGCTGCGAGGGAAAGCAAACTAGACTCCCCTTTCCCACCAGCTTGTCGAGAAGCAAGGAGGTGTTGAATCTGGCACATGCAGACCTGTGTGGGCCTATGGAAACTAAGTCGCTCGGTATGGCCAAATACTTTCTATTATTCGTGGATGATTACAGTCGAATGGCACACGTGTACTTTCTCAAATCTAAAGATGAGACATTCACCTACTTCAAGCAGTACAAAAACTTAGTGGAAAATCAGAAATCAACAAAAATAAAGATTTTAAGAACTGATAACGGAGGTGAATTTTGTTCAGCAGTTATGGAGAATTATATGAAGCAATGTGGCATAGTACATCAGAAAACAAACCCATATACCCCTCAACAAAATGGGCTTTGTGAAAGATACAATAGATCTGTAGTAGAAAAAGCCAGATGCCTGCTATCAGATGCCAAATTTAAAAAAAAATTATGGGCAGAGGCAGTTCATACTGCAGTATACTTAAAAAACAGATCTCCCGCAGCAGGAATTCATCAGAAAACTCCATTTGAATTATGGATGGGATATAAGCCAGATGTGAGCCATATCCGAGTCTTCGGCAGCATAGCCATGACACACATCCCGAAGGAAAGACGTCTTAAATGGGATAAGAAGGCAAAGAAACTTTTTCTTGTTGGTTATGCTGACAACACTAAAGGCTATAGGCTATATGATCCCATAACAAAAACAGTGACAGTTGCAAGGGACGTCATAATAATGGAAAAAGAGTGTGACAGTATGACATCTCAGATTACTATACAAGACAAGAGTGACATACAGGATTCAGTGGAAAAAAAACAGTCAGAAAATGTTCAGGATTTATCAAGTCAAGAAGCTGAAAGTGATGAGCAGATTGATGAACATGACGAAACCTATGTTCCAGTAGAAGAGTTGAGTGACTCGGAGGACAGCTGCCATGAGTCAATGACATTGACGTCAGAAGACAGAGAGGTTAGTTCTCAGCAACAAAACACTGAAATGTCACAGAAACGTACTCGAAAGAAACCAGATTATTATGGCTATGCAAACTTGTGTGTTATGGAGGACTTCTCTGAAGAAGAAATAACCCTGAATGACGCCGTGAATGGACCAGAAAAGGAGCAGTGGCAGAAAGCAATCAGAGAAGAATTGCAATCATTCAGTGACCAAGATGCGTGGGAGTTAGTGGACAGACCAGTGAATAAGACAGTTGTGAAGTGCAAGTGGGTATTTAAAAGAAAGCTCAATAGTGAAAGTGAAGTGCGGTACAGAGCGAGGCTAGTTGCGAAGGGATTCCGTCTGAAGAAAGGTACAGACTTTAAGGAAACCTTCTCACCAGTTCTCAGATATTCCACTTTGAGGTTATTATTTGCACAAAGTGTCGACCAAAACTTAGATATTGTTCACCTTGATGTCCCTACTGCATTTCTGAATGGTCTGTTAAATGAGACTATTTTCATGGAAATACCAGCTTGTTCAAACTTTGCTAATTGTGAGAATAAAGTCTTGAAACTCAAAAGGGCGATATATGGACTAAAACAGTCTGCCAGAGCTTGGTACCAAAGAGTTGAGGAATTATTGCTAGAATTAGGGTATACCAAGTCTCAGTATGAGCCGTGTTTATTTATGAAATGTGATGGAAATATCAAAGTTTATATTGCTCTGTTTGTTGATGATTTTTTTGTCTTTTATAACAGTAAGGAAACTTGTGAGAACTTGAAAAGTGAAAGTTAAAAGCAAAATTTAACATAAAAGATCTAGGCCAAATAAAAAAATGTCTTGGTATGAATGTAACAGTAAATAATGACTCTATTTCTATTGATCAGAAGGACTTTGTTGATACAATTTTGAAAAGATTTAATATGTATAACAGTAAGAGTTCAGACACTCCGATGGAAAATAATTTAAAGTTAGAAAAGGCTACAACTATTTCTCAGCAATATCCTTACCAACAATTGTTAGGTGCTTTAAGTTTTCTAAGTCAATATAATAATTGTTACAGTGAGATTCATTGGAAACATCTAAAACGGGTCTTGAAATATTTAAATAAAACTAAACATTATGGATTAAAATATGTCAAAAGTAATTGAAATTTAATAGGGTATGTTGATGCTGATTGGGCATCATGCTCAATTGACAGAAGGTCATATACGGGTTTAGTTTTAGTATTAAGATTGTAACAAATAATGGTTTAAATTTAGCGCTTGTAAACATTGACGCTGGTTTGTGGACATTTTATATTGTTTTAATTTTTGGTAACACTGTACCAGTGTTATACGATGTGAATATTGAAAACAAATTGTTAATATACCGATTGGTACTGCTCGCAAAACGCCAGTCACTGTAAGAGTGCTCCTGGAGTCACAGTACTACAGTTTTTGTTTTAAACACACAAGTATCAACAGTGTGGTTCTATATTTTGCGTAAGCACATGTTACTATTAATCAATTTATAACACTAGAAATTTACATTTAGTCATATATTTGGCATCTTTATTAGTTTAATAAAATACGAATGTAATTAAGTATTTAGATATTAAAATACAACTAATAAATGATTTATTTTAATAAAAGTGTTTGAATTAATAGTATTTTTAAAAAGATACTAATTGTTCCAACGAGGTACGTTGTAACAAGGTTTTACTTTAGACCGCTCAAGTATTCTCCAAGTTCAACAATACTCTTCGAACATTAATTCTATTAAATCTACTGAAAGAGTTAATTCTTATCTACGTGGGTGATTCAAGAAGGTGGATGATCGTCACCAGAAGAATCTACTTCCAGAAGCTAGCAACACAGCGTGATGTATTAGCAAGCTGAGTAATCTCCACATAGAACGAGCATCTGACCTCTTTTTACAACATTGATGTCAGGTGTAACATCCGCCCTCTAATCAACTTACAACAATATATATATTCTTTCAAATATACAATGTTGCTATGATAAATTATATGAAATAAATAAAGATTTAATTACTGTTTATAAATATATGATTGTTTTAACTGTATCTAAATTCAAATTTAAAAATCTATGTTTAGTTTTAAGAAACTAAAGAGCATGCACTAATAATAAATCTTTGCAACTAAGTAACAACCAGAGATTGTCAGAAAATAAAGACATGAATTTTGATAAAATCCATATATGCAAATTAGGATTAAATTAACAGTTTGAGAATGCATGATTTTTTTAGAATACACGTGGGGCCTAGTATAGAGTTAAAATCACGAATAGAAAATGAGCAATAAAATCATACTAAAATCAAACATAGAAACAAGAATTAGAATAATAAAACTTCCGTTTAGAACAAAGCATTGGAAATAGACTTATTGAAACTCAGAAAGAAAGACAGAGAGAAAAGTACTACGCACTTTTGATTCCATATACAAAGTAAAACTGCTGATGTCAGTGGTTTTCAAACAAAGAATCGATGAGATCATGATTCGAATTATGCTAAACCAGAGTGGGAGATTTTCTTTACCTCATTTTAATCATTACATTATTAAAATCAGTCTAATTTTAGCCTAGGAGGAGAGCTAATTGGTCTCACGGTCGTGTCAAAGTCTGTCTCGTTACATAGACTTTGTCCACGAGCTGTGAGTTATACAGAGTTTTTACAAGTCCAAGATTAATTTAAAGAATTAATTTCCGGTACGCGTCTAAGTCTAAGTTCTAAGTTAAATTTAAAGAGAAATTTAAGTCAAACGTCTAAGCCAGTGCAAAAGTTTTAAAATCAAGTTTTAAAATAAATTGCATGTAACCAAGTTCTAAGTTAAATTTAAAGATAAATTTAAGTCTAAGTCTTATAAGAGAAAAAGGATTGTAATTTCCCATTTAAAAAGAGTTAAATGTGAATAAACAAGTGTAAACCTTAAACCAAAGTGTTTAAAATCCAAATTACCCGACTTAAACCTTTACACAGAATAAAAAGATCAGCTAAATTCCAGCGCAGAACTACCCAGAAACCTGAGCAGAGATCTTCACAGGATAAAAGCTAAGTCAGAATTCCATATAACAAAACGTATAAATCTAGATAAAACGACATTGATACTTGAGAACCACAGGGAACTCAAAGTAACAAAACCATACATAGGTACAGAGCCGTTGTGAATAGAAACCAGCAGTTGCAGCCATCTTGAAATACACATAGCTCGGGCTTAACTCGAGGCTATACGAAAAGCATCGAACGACACTAACCACGACAAACAGACTCATAACAAAACGCATGTTTTGACAGAAAGATTACAGAAATTAACACAATTCAAGGTCGAATGCAGAGTACCCGGAACGAACGCAGAGTACGCACAAACTAACACGAGAACAACGTACGAAAAACAGAGAAACGTCGTATAACGCATGTCATAAGTTTATGTTTTACAGGAATCATAGTTTTAGTCATATGTCTAAATTAACACAACTTGATAACAATTCCCAAGGAACGCTCAAAGAAACGCTCGAAATTAGATGCATGTTTTTATATAGGTTTTACAGCTAAACGTTTAGGTACAAAGTCGACGTCAAAAAGCAAGCATCTAGGCCAAGGCTGATGTCATACACCTTGATGACATACAATGCGGTAATAATAACAATAAGCGTCACTTTTAAATTCATTTTACCGTCCTAACTTATCAACTTATTTTATATCTGTATTGACTTTTTGACTTTCTTACTTTTTTTTTGACTCCTCTTTTTACAAATTTAACTTTCTCGTCATAGTATCAGCCGTCTTTTGTCCCCCATTTTATATATATTTGTTCTTTTTTATTTATTTATTATCCAGTTTAATTTGTCTGCTGATTTTGTTAATTTATTATTTTAAGTGTGACATACTTATTGTTATTCCCCACCGCGTAAACCTAACAATTATTATTCTAGCTAACGACAGCTGTTCCTTGTCCCCCCATTATCTATATAGCATTATATCGCCTGCTGTCAATGTTATATTATTACCACTAAATTGTCTTCAACTATAATATGCCGACTAGAGAGCCACATTCGTCGAATTCCACGTCCACCACAGCCAGAGGTGCTCAACATGGTATCGCCACTAGGCGTACTACCCGAGCAGCCTCTGCCGAAGCGAATAACCAAGATGGCGCATCTGCCCCCTCCGTAACATCTGAGGTGGAAACAGGAGCAGCGGTGCTGATTGTAAATCAGCCTTACAGGGTGATTGATACCCTGTACATTAGATTTCCGCTACCTGCAAAGCTTCAATGTCCGGAGGAAGGATGCAGTCATTTGAAGTACGACCTAGATCCGTGGACCCAGGGTAAGGCCTCTCTCGAGAGACACTTCGAGCAGTATCACAACATGCGGCTAAAGCGATCACAGCATGTATGTACCTTCTGCAAGGAGAACCTCGGAGCACGCCCTACGAACCATAATTCATGTGCGGGCATAATTGAGTATTTGCGTAGGCCCAGGAATGCAGAACCAGTATTAAGATATACCTGTTCTGAGTGCCCAAAAAGCTACGCTAACGCGAGAGCTTTGTCGAACCACGCAACTGCTCACAGGCGGAGGCGTATCAACGAGGAGGTCAATGGTGGTACCTCTTTACCGGTACCAAACACTAGACAGGAGCGCAGAAGGGTACAGAACGTGATCGCGGAACAGGATGAGGAAGACAACGGTAATGAGAACTCAGATAGCGACAGTTCAGAAGGTGCTGAACAGACAGGAGCTAAATGTCTCAGTGACTCTAACTCTGACGCCGATGATGTAAACCTTGCACATGACTCAGACATAGTCATAGTGGGTGCAGGTCCCATCTGAAGCGGAAGAACAACTGGAAGATCTGAGAGACAATATTCCACTAAGGGAATACATTGCCCCCCTGTTAGAACTCCAGGGAGCACCGACGACATTCGCGAATTGAACTACGTTCGAAAACGTCATGCAGCGAATAACGGAAACTATCGAGATCAAAATGAAGTTCCCAGATAGAGGAGACAACACAGCAACATCCAGGAGAAAGGCAGATGCAGACGACGCTGCATATATTCAGAAACTTTATCGAAAGAACCGCAGGCAGGCGGTACGGTTAATACTGGGCGGAGATTCAAACCGCTGCGCTATTGCCACTGAGTGTATCGAGGAACACTTCACTTAAACCTGGGCAAGCCACGAATGTCCTAGCGACATTTATGACGCTTCGACTGGCTCCACCCGGGATGCGGTAGATTTGGGATCCTTTACAGAACCGGAGGTTTTGCAGCGATTAAAACGGTTTGAAAATACGGCTCCGGGTAAAGACCGTATCACCTACAATCACTGGAGAGCAGTGGACCCAGCCTGTAAAGTACTTACCAAACCAAAGTACTAAATATATGCCTACGCTTCAAGAGATTCCCTAAGGCATGAAAAAAATCGTTTACTGTGCTGATTCAGAAAAAAGGAAGTCATGACGAAATCTCAAACTGCAGGCCAATCTCGATCTGCAGTACAGTATACAAATTGTATGCTGGCTGTTTAACGAGAAGGCTTACAGCCTTCAGTTGGATACAGGATGGATTACGCAGAACCAGGCTTTGAGCAAATGCCAGAAGGGCTTCTTAGCACACGACGGTGTGTTTGAGCACAACTTTGTGCTTAAACAACGCATGAACCATGACAGGCAGAACAGAGGGAATGTCTGCATTGCGTGGCTTGATTTTGCCAATGCATTTGGCGCTATATCGCACAATGCAATTTTCAAGTCACTGGCAGCTGCTGGAACGGGGGATGATTTTGTCAGTATCATAAGAGACATCTACAGTGATAGCACTTCGTCAGTCATCACGCAGGACGGAGGAACGGCGCCCATTGATGTGCATAGTGGGATTAAACAGGGCTGCCCGCTTAGCGGGATACTGTTTAATCTCGCAATTGACCCGATCGTCCGGAATATGCAGGGTGACTCTACGACACACAATGTGCTAGCATATGCTGACGACATTATCCTCCTGAAAAATACTCCACAACAACTCCAGGATGCGATAAATGTGATATCAGACTTAGCTAGAAGAATTGGACTAACACTAAGGGCGGAAAAGTGCAACACCCTACACATATCGGGAATGAACCCCGTGGGTGTTGTGAATAGCGTGTTCAATATTAATGGTACTGCGATCAACGACTTGAAAGAAGGGGAAGAATGCAGATCTCTGGGAGCACCGGTAGGTTTTACGGTAATACCGAAAATCCAGGAGCTTAAAGATATTTGATTCCAAAAATTTAATTCATTTAAACGATCTTACACCGATCGATCCGGACCTAATAAAATTTTTCCCAATTGCGTAAGAAATCCGCGCCAGGTCCTGATAAAGTTAAAAGAGAACACGTAATAAAAATAAGCGGTATCGAAATATTGATCGCAAAATACTTTAATGCACTGCTGCTGTTACGGATGTATCCAGAACAGTGGTTAGGGAATAGAACCATCTTAATTCCAAAAAAGGGAGCGGATCCCAGTTTGGAGACAAACTGGCGACCCATCACCATTGCTCCACTACTCGCTAAGTTATTTGCGAGCGCATTACATGACATGATAAAATTCCACTTGAAGATCAATACTAAACAACGTGGTTTTACCACGGAGAACGGATGCTTAAACAATATCGTAATATTTGATGAAGTAATGAGAGAGGCAAAATTACACAATGGGGCTGTAATAACTGTGCTGGACATATCCAAAGCGTTTGATAGCGTGCCTCATGAGGCAATATTTAAGGCGCTCAAACGGCAAGGAGTACCACAAATAATAATACATGGAGTAAGGAATATGTACAAAGGCGCTCACACCAACATAGCGTGCGGTGATTCTGCTATTAACATGAAAATATTGAAGGGTGTGAAGCAAGGGGATCCCCTATCTCCACTCTTATTTAATACGGTGCTGGACGCTGTATTTGATGAACTGGAATCAACCGAGGGTTACGAACTCCATGGCGTACGTGTAAAGGCTCTCGCCTTTGCCGATGACATAGTTTTAGTGGGAAATAGTGTCGAGGATGCCCAGAATCAGTTAGAGATAGCGTGTAAAACATTAAGTGCGTTGGGCCTTAAAATAGCAGCTAATAAGTCATCCTGCTTTATGGTTAAGAGTTTGCCAGGAAAAACGTTCGGGATTGTTGATCCGGGTATCCAGGATCCTACCAGCAGTTTAAAAATCCCATTTACTGAATGTACCGATGTTTTTAGATACCTTGGTATGCAGTTCTCGCCCTGGTCCGGTATTAAAGCTGATACAATCTATAGTGAAATCGTGTGCAGTGTTGAAAGACTCGGTAATACTAGGTTAAATGCTCTCCAAAAGTTATATCTTTTGAGAACATATATTCTAAGCCACTTTGTATTCAAAATGTTAATCAGTCCTTTGATGAATACGGGTCTTAAGATCATACGGTCAAAACTGGCACCATGGCAACGCATAGACGCACTGAAAACATTCGTATACCCAGCGTGTGCGTTCAGTATGCGGATGGGCGTGTTTACGAAAACACAATGGGGTCATCTTGACGAAGTATTAAGACCGGAGATCAAGCAAACTTTAAGTTTGCACCAGGAAGCTTCGAAGGGTTACCTATACGGTGCCATGATTGCTGGCATGATGGGGATACCGGTTGCGGCAGATGACAGTGATTTTGCATTGTTTGACAATGCGTTTAAATTACTGACTCGATCATTGCCAAGGATCTGCTGACTGCAACCATCGAAAAACGAATTAAAAGATTACCGTCGAACATCGAAGTATCGCAGTATATGTCCGGCGAAACAGAGGGGGTGTTCAGAGCACCAGCTACTTCAACTACTAACCACTTTACACGGGCTAGACCAGCATCACGTCGAACGTGCGTTGCATGGAGCTTTGATGACAGTAACCTTTCAATCTCTACACACAAGCACAACATTAAAAAAAATTGACAGGCAAACTGTTATGAAAAAACTCCGTGCTGAGGCGCGTGATGATAAATATGCTGCTGAGTTGGTGCAAAAGCCAGATCAGGGGAAAGCCATGGAGTGCGTTGCCGAACATCCTGCAACTTCCCATTTCTTAAAAAATGGGAAATGTATGCGATTTGCAGAGTGGCGCTTTATTCATAACGCGCGACTCAACCTATGTAATTTAAATGGCCGTACCTACAATTCTGGTAACACAAAATGTAGAAGATGTGAGAACCCCTACGAGACTCTCCCCCACGTGTTATGTCACTGCATGCGTTACTCTCAAGCGTACACCGCCAGACATAACACATTCGTTGAGAGGATCAGAACGCCGCGACCCCTAAATTTACGGTAATAGCAGAGAACACGCAGATAGGTGAGCAAAGGCTCAAGCCCGACCTTGTGTTAGTTAGAGGTGAGACTTGCTATATCGTGGATGTAACGATCCCATTTGAAAACCGCCGGGAAGCCATGGAAATCGCGCGAAATGAAAAGCGACGTAAATATAAACGGTTAAGGTTAGAATTACGGCAACGTTACCAGTCGGTTGAGGTGATCCCAATGATAATTGGAACACTGGGATCGTGGGACCCAAACAACGATGACTTCCTCAAAAAGATTTGCTCGAAGTCATACGCTAGTTTATTGCGTAAGCTAGCGGTGAGTGACATCATACGTCACTCACGTAACATATATGTTTGGCATCTCACGGACACCGACAGGAATAGCCTGTAGTCCGACATCATTTAGTATAACGCCCCTTCCCTATAAAAGTTATGGCGCCTGTCATATGTTGTAACATCATACTCGTCAGTAATTTATTATATATGTAAGTAAAATGTGTTGTCGTAACTTATTATGTGCACGTCTACTATGTAAAATCTGTATTTAGTTAGTAACTTATTTATATTTCATTTTCTAATTTGTTCACTTTTTAACGTATCTTGTGCATGATGTTACAACTTTTTTAATGTGTTCTATGTTTAGATTAGAGTAGGTACCACTTGAATTGTACATCGGCAATTTCCCGCCGATAGAGGTTGTGTTGTCCCCTAGAAAAAATTTTATTAATAATAGTTGCATGCGTTAGATTAGATTAGGTTTAGAAATTTTTTATGTTATTTTATGATTGAAACCCGCAACTATGTAAAAACTCAAAAAAATATCTGTTCTTATCAGCCTTTTGATGAAAAGTCCTACTTCGGTAGGACCAGGATTTGAGGTTGATTACTGAACAGATATCTTTTTTGTCGATCTTGCCTGAGGCTTTGAGGTGAGCATTAAAGGTCGTCGTTCGAGTGCTTTTTTCAAAGCACTTGAGCGTTAGACAGGTTTCCAAGCACATTTCGTGGTTGTACGGGGATCGGAGCTCCTTAGGAGACCATAGTCTCTGTACAGCCATACATACATCCCAAGGGCAAACCTCCTTGACAGTCACCCCATCACGCACACTGGTTGGTACTTGGATCCTTGCTGGCATAGCCACAGATAGTCGTTGTACCGCCAAAACAATCTTAACATAACTAATACACTGCTATCACCTAGTTTCACTTCCACCTGACACGTGACAATTACAAACTGAGGACTATTTATAGCCCCCTTTTTGTAAAACACCTTATCACAGAATATTGTCTGCATTGCACTCAGCAGAAATATTTACAACAAAGGCCGAAGCAGATTAGTTTTTTTTTGGAGTGCTGGTGGCGGTATCTCCCTGCGCGTGCGGCCTATTACCATTACAACATTCGGAAAATCTTTTACATTTTCCGAACACCTTTTTTCACCAACGGTAACTCCCTGTCTGGTGAACTCACTACAAGACATAGTTATCACGCGGTGAAAAGCAATACAGATATTCTTTCGTCAATTGCAACCATCGTACATATATTCAACATTATATCTCAAACATGTCGAAAAGAATCACTCGTAAGGCGTCCAAAAAATTGGAACCGCTCACGAGTGATTCTTCTGCGACAGAATCAGAGAATGAAGTTGAATATAAACCGACAATTCTTCCAACGAAGAAAAATATTGATCCATCAACGTCAAAATTACAGCGTATATGTACTCGTTCAAGCATAAATAAATTTCCGAGCCTAACATTGGGCAGAAACAAAATTAACAGTAAATTAATAAGTATTCCAACAGATTCTGAAACGTGTCCCTTTGACAATACCCCTAATAAAAATAAAATTAATGTTAAAAAGTGTACCCGTGACAATACCCCTAGTAAAAATAAATTAAATGTGAAAAACTGTTCCCGTGACAATCCTCCGGTGAAAAATACGAGGCGTGTTTTTTAAGTGAATACCGTTTTGGAATTAAAAAAAGACGTGCAAAGATATCGCAATAATTTTATTTTTACATGAAAGCCTGTACCTTAATCTACTTTTCTACATAATTTCCGTGAATATTGAGGCACTTGTCATAACGTTGCACCAGTTTTTGAATACCCTCCTCATAAAATTCTGCCGCCTGACTTGTTAACCACTGTATCCGATTCGCCACATGTGGACAGGCATTGTCATGCAGCAAAACGATACCCTTACTACTCTCACCCATTTCCTTACCATTCCATCACTCATAATGTTTTGTCCGTAAACTTCACAGATCTCACGATGAATATCGATCGGTTTTACGCCTTTAGCACTAAGAAATCGTATAACAGCCCGTACTTCACAAGCGGCGGGACTGACGATTGTCGGAGGCATCTTAAACAGTCTGTAAACAACGTATACAATGAAGAATCAGACTGTAATGGCTGTAGAAAAGTAGATTAAGGTACAGGCTTTCATGTAAAAATAAAATTATTGCGATATCTTTGCACGTTTTTTTTTAATTCCAAAACGGTACTTACTTAAAAAACACGCCTCATATTAAAAGTGTTCCCAAAAATGTACATAAAAATATTTCAAATAAAATTTCAGCTTCAAAATAAAAAACTGCTTCTAAAATAAATTCATCTAATAGTTCAAACAAAAGTGTCAAAATTACTCCGGTGAAAACAAGGAAATTTTATTCTCATAGGGTAAGTTCAACCCCAAATGTCTCCCAATCTTCAATCATTTCCTCTCCTAATGTCTCCAATTCTAAATCTGAACCAACAGATTCAGATTCAAATTCCAAATTATTTTTAGATACAGTAGTTAAAACAAATACAGCAGCAAATAAAATTATTAATAAAAATAGTATTTCAAATATTATTTTAAATAGGTCAAATTCAAGTAACATTTCAGTAGATTTATTTTCTGGTAATACTTCCCGGTCTTACGCGGAAGTAATAAAATCAAATAACTCTGATAAGAATCTATTAAACAAAATCATCCATAGTAATATCAAACCATTTGTCTCAGGAAGATTAAATTCAACGCAACCATGCTCTCCATTTGAGAATCATAATTTAAACAAAATATCAAAATCATTAGACAGTTCATGAATTTTTTTAAATTCATCGCTTCCAAAAAATTTTAATTTAATTTCAACACATCCCTCACCTATTCTTTCACCAAAAGACAAAATTGTTAAAAAATAAATTAACTGTCCAGAAATGATATTCTCATCAAATTCAAAATTAAAAAATTTATACAAAAATCCAAAAAATTCGTTGGATCAATCAATTGATCGGTACAAAATATCTAACAATGAAAACAATTTGCAAAATAGTGTCCAAAATATAATAAAATCTACAACCTGTAAAGAGTTACCTGTTAGGCAAACTAATTGCAGGTTCGAGATTTTAGAAGATAAAATAGTCAAAAACGTCAAAACCGATCTCGCTGAAAATATAAAATTATTGGACAAGCGTTTAAAAAATAAAAATACTACCAAAAGTATAGAGAAAGGCAAAATAGTACCACTAATTTACTTGGTGAAGCCTAAAAGACTGACAAAGTCTTTCGACACCTCTTCAATTACCAACACCAAGAGGTCTGGAATTAATCCGGAGGATCCTCCCCTTTCCCAGTCACTTGGATCTCCCCAGCCAATTACCATCCCGCTGTGTGACCTCATCACGATCCAACCAACGAAAAGTGGTGACATTACTGATGATGTGTTCCATTTGGATGCTGAATGGGTTGACTTGAAGGCAAAAAATGCGACAAACGTTATCAGTGATGCCGCTGCATTACCAGGAAGTGAAAAAGAAGACACTCCATCTAACCCATCAAAATCCCCGGAATCAACAAATATTACATCTGAAGAAAGTATAAACGACTCAATAATTGATCCTGATTTCTTAAACTCAGAATCATCTTAATCTTCAACTAAGTCAGCAGATCGTAACAATATTAACAATGACGCTAACAATAACATAAGTAGTAATGATACTGTAATTGTACTGAGTTCAGATTTAATTCTAAACAACCAACCGACTAGACAGAATGATGCGTTAACTATTTACTTTCCAACACCTGAAGCAATGACTTGTACCGAAGCTGAATGTGACAAAATGTTTAAATGCTTTGCTTGGACAGCATCTAAACAAAACCTCAAACGTCATCTTGAGCAACAGTACCAAACTAGAATTAAAACCGTCATATTCTTTTGCAATATGTGCCGCTCTGTTATCACTAACGAGCCATCTTGGCATCTGGTTTATTGCTCAGCGCCACAACCAACAAACAACAGGCCATTGGTACAATTCAGGTTTAAATGCAAGTACTGTGAATATACATGCCCATCAAACCAGGGTGTCGTTAACCACGAACGCAAACATATACGAAATGATCTGGAAAGTAAAATCAATCCACCTGGGTCTGAAATCAGCCCTCCAGACACGCGCCAACGCAAGCGTAGATATTATGGACGAAACCGTGTAACCAATAACAACAACGACAATGTAGAACAAAGTACTATATCACCAATCGTATCAAACAACCCTATAATGACTGCAACACCTCTATCTACTGTGAATGCACCTACTAATAACATCCCATCACCTATAATACCACCTATAGAAACTATAGCATACAAATGAGGTCCATATAATACCAGATACCGTCATTACTGCCATTTCACCAGTCATTGAATCCGAACATATTCCATCCCAAGCTTCCACAGTGAATAGTGTAATTTCAGATTTTACGATGCCTCTAAGTCCTCATGCAGCCGATATCAATAACTCCGATATAGACGAGGAACCTGAAATTATCAACGACAACTTTCCACGACTACCGGATGAGATTTCAGACGACTCACCACTGAATGGCTTCAATGACTCACTACTTAATATAATAAATGGCAATACAAATACTCATAATTGGGAAAACTTTGAACATATTTTAACAGAAATTACTATTGAGGCAGGTGAAATTGTTAAACTCCCAGCCAGAGATCCCAATTATGTCGCAAAAGCACGTAACTTAGGTGACGTTAACGATGCAAAATTTATACAGAAACTCTATAAAAGAAATAGAAGACAAGCCATGCGTTTGATAATGGGCGAAACAAGTACAACATGCCAAATAAGTAAACAGGATATCCACAACCGCTTTACGAAGACACTGACCTTTGTGGACTACCCAAATGATATTTACCCTACCATAGAGGAAAACGTAAGTGAAGAAATAAATACCAGGAAATTCACACCACCTGAAGTATCAATAGGATTAAGAAAATTTGAAAATTCATCCCCAGGAGACGACAGACTAACGTATAGACATTGGCGCTCATCAGATCCGAGCTGCAAAATTCCTACTCATATTTTAAACTGCTGTTTAAAATATAAACGCATACCATCGCCCTGGAAGATTTCAACAATAATCTTAATTCACAAAAAAGGTAGTGAAGCGGAAATAACCAATTGGCGCCCAATCGCAATCTGTCGAACAATATATAAAATTTATACCGGACTGTTGACATCTAGGCTTACTGATTGGATAGTAAATAATAATGTTTTAAGCTACTGCCAGAAAGGGTTCCTGCCATTTGATGGCGTATTTGAAAATAATTACATACTTCAAACTATCATCAGAAAAGCAAAATCGTCCAAAGTCAATAAAACATGTATTGGATGGATTGGCATTTGGCTCAATCCCACATAAAGCTCTTCTAAATGCACTGACTGCTGCAGGTGCAGGTAACAACTTTGTAAGTATTATTGAAGACATTAATACCAATAATACAACGAGAGTTCTTACAGCCAATGGCTATACAGAACCAATCAATCTTAATAGCGCAATAAAGCAGGGCTGCCCACTTAGCGGATTACTGATCAACATTGCAATTGATCCTATAATACGCCAGCTACAAGGTTCAAATCTTGAACATAGGGTCATTGCGTATGCGGACGACATCATCCTCATAGGAAATAATAACACCCATTTGCAAGAACTTATTGACTTAACAAGATCGCTAGCAAAACGTGTAGGGCTCCTAATTAACCCCAAAAAATGTTTTGCTATGCAATTCAATGCATCAAACAATCCACCTTGTTTCAATATCAACAATGTTAATATACGCAATCTAAAACAAGATGACTTCGAGCGATCGCTAGGCGCCCCAATAGGCTTTAATATTATTCCACGTAATGCTGATACTAAAGCCATTGCCACAATCGGACAAAATATAATGTCGTGCAAACTCGTACCATGGCAACGCATTAATGGACTCAAAACGTTCATGTACCCTGCATGCAACTTCTTAATGCGAGTTGGTTCTTCCACCAAGACCATGTGGGAACAACTAGACAATAAAATGAGGCCACTTATCAAAAAGTCACTATACATTCCACAAGAAGCATCATCCAACTACCTATATGGCTACTCAAGACAGGGATGTATTGGAATACCAAACACAGCAATGGATAGTGACATATCTCTTATTGATAATGCTTATAAGTTACTAACATCCAAAGACCTCATTATATCCGATTTAGCAATGAAAGAACTCAATGAGACATACATCAGCAGACTCCGCGCCCCTCCTTCAAACGAAGATAAAAGCAATTATCTTTCAGGTGAGATTGAAGGAATCTTTAGGGCACCTGCAACATCAACATCAAATACCTAGACAAGAGCGAGAATGGCATCTAGACGCATTACAGTAAGATGGAACTTTACAACGGAGGGTGTTTCTCTAAACCACGATGAAACTTACATTAGAGAACCCCAACGCTGTAACACAATGCAGATCCTCAGAACTATTGACAGGAAACAACACACAAAAACTCTACATTTATTAAAAAGCCAGGGTAAAACAATGGAATGTGTCTCAAAGCACCAGGCTAGTTTCCATTTTATAAATGACGCCCAATATACAAGATTCGTCGAATGGCAATTCATTCATAAAGCTCGTTTAAACCAAGTGAAACTTTATGGAGCAATGCCATGGCTCCCTGAAAACGAGCAATTATGTAGAGTTTGTAAAAAGGCCAAGGAAACTTTAGGACATGTCTTAAACAGTTGTTTACAAAAATATGGCTCGTCTTACACCGACCGACACAATGCGTTTCTGAAAAAAATTAAGAACGCTGCAATTAGCCGCAATTTCTCTATCATGTCAGAAAACCAAGGAATTGGTAGAGATAACTTAAGACCTGACCTTGTACTTTTTAAAGGTGAGTCATGTTACATAATAGACGTTACAATACCATTTGAAAATCGCTTCGAAGCATTGGAAAAGGCACGCAGAAATAAACTGGAAAAGTACGAGAACATAAGACAAGAACTCGCAGATAGATTCCAGAGCGTACAGATCATACCATTAATTATAGGATCACTTGGTTCATACGCAAGTCATACGCAAAAACATTACAAAAATTGGCGGTGTCAGAAACCATCCTTCACTCGAGAGGCATTTACATCTGGCACATAACAGGTAATAGGCAATCTATTCCTGTCTGCGGCAACAATGTGCAATAAAACATGTCTTAAAATAACTTCAACGGCAATATCTATACATCAACAAGCCTAATTTATTTGGCAATAACTTACGACCCAACCAAATAATACCTTATATACTATACATATATTTCGAAAAGTCACCTAGAATACTCCCAGATCCTCCAGTACTTCGCATCTTGAGAACATCTCTACCACCTATGAAGCCATCAATGACCATCCATTGAAAACATCATTCAACATATACTTATGAAAGATCTTAAAAATCTAAAATGTATTCAATATCTTAAGAAAATTTTAATAAGAAACAAAGTATTTTTAAGCTTAGGAATTTATAGAGAATTGTAATTAGTGAATATCGAGAATACTTTATCTTAATCGGATATTCTGGCATACTCATTGGCAACAACACACAATTTTTTACCAAAACTCTTTACAAATTATTTCTGTAGGCCTCCGTCTAAAATGATTTTATTACGATGAAGATCAGTAATGACTAAGTCCAAGAAGGATGATGTCATGAAATAGCTATACCATAGCGCAATTCTATTATATTAGTCTGATAAATACGAATTCTGCCATTTTTACTGTAATTTAATCAATTGTCAATGAAATTTATAAATCAAACTCATAGAAACAAAGTCTAAAGTCTAAAGAAAAATGTCAAAAAATGTCTGTTGTTACGAAGTCTCAATTCATGCTTTGCTGCTATAGCTTTTGATTTCTTCTCCGACTGTGTTAATCTTCAGGCCTCTATGTATGTCGTCATTGCAAACATACCACGGTGCATTAACTATTCCTCGTAGAACTTTATTTTGGAACGATTGGATTTCTTTACCGTTAGATTTCTTGGTGCAACCCCAGAGTTGCATATGGGCTGCATATATATATTATATATGAGCAGTTTGTTTTCAATGTTTGGTTTAGAGCGTCCCTCAATTAGCCAGTACATAATCTTGTACTTTATGTTCAGTTCTTTTTTCCTTAACATGCGTTTCCCACCTTAACTTAGGGTAATTATTCGATATAGCTGCCACTTTTGTTTTTCACTTTGTAAAAAAACTACTGCATTTTTGTATGTTTTATTATACTTATTGTATTCTCAAAACATGTCAAAATCACTACACAATATTTATTTTACCACTTTTTATTAAGAAATAGAAGATATTGAGGGTTAAAGTTGACCAAAGAATGTGATATTTGACATCATTTTACACATAATTTCATTAATATTGGCCAGTGTCATACTTACTTCCCAAGATTCAAAGCAACTATAAATATATGTGATGTGTTTGAATATATGATAAAATAAATTTACAAATGGTTTAAATATGTGATTTCAAATATTCAAAAAAGCGCGGTGCTTTTAAATACCTAATTTTACATGTTTCTAATTTATTAATTATATATAACCCTTATCGAATTAAACCATATGCATTACAAATATATATTAATTCTTTTTTAAATGAATTTTTAGTTATAACAAGAACCGTTGGTTCCTGCGTGTGTATACATCTCGATAGTATGAGTGATTTTAGATAGTTTTTCATAAAAAATAACATAAAATAAAACGAAAAAGACTTCATAAAATATCAATAACAATAAAAAGATTGTAAGTAAAATTTATTAGGGAGGATATAATTTTGCTGCTGTCTGGACGAATACATATACATTCTTACATTCATAGACATACAGAATACATTCTTTCTCCTCCATTGGGTGTAATGTACTTAAATACATATTCATTCAAATACTCGGCTATATGATACTGCCGAGTACCATAGCTGGGAATAGTTGAGCGAATATTTCTCCACTGACGCTCAATTGTATTTGTGCGCGCCTGCATTCGGATCCACAAAATTTAGTGAATGGTTCACTGTTAAATGATTGATATCCTTCGTGTTGTAGGCAATTGTAAGCCTTCCAACAATCAGAAATAATTGTTGTACCTGGGAGAATCCAGTCACGTATTACTTCTAATAACAGGTTTGTTGTGCGATCCTGCACAGGCGCAACAAACATTTTCCGACTTCCTCTCTGGTTAACACCAAAAATGCATTTTCCATCAATAATACGTCCACGATTATATTTTCGGCGGCCAGTTTTAGCCTCGTCGATTTCTACTATTTCATCGATTCCACCCAATTTTGAAGAATAATCCTGCACGTATCTTATGTACATCTCTCTGGAATAAGAAAACCAGTCGACAACCGTACCACTGGATATATTTAAATTTTTTATAATTAATCGTTGCCTAGGTACTTTAACAAACAATAAATAACGATGCTTACAATCTTTTCAACTGGTAGACGATGCTGGGCCAAAAAACGGGCTGGACTTTTTCGGAATACTGACGGCATTTCCTTTTACACCTAAACGTTAATGTCTGTCTGTGAAGCTGACAGACAGACCGTATTACATTGAGAACAATGCACACTATTTTTGATTATGTTATGTCTTATTAAAAAATCTATCACTTCACTACTATTATCTGCTAGCTGCAGTGCCTCGAAGAAGCATTAGCATCTAGCATCATTTCTAGATACTTTACTTCATTCGCATGAGGAATAGTGTTTGCGTTTATGAGTATGGGCAGATTTTTAGTATTCTTTTGATATGTGAAATTTACGTGTTGATTTTGACTCATTGAGTTTAATTCGCCACACTTTAGTCCAAGAGCTGACCTTGTCCACTGCATTTTGAAGTTTTATTGTAACTTTATTGATAGTGTGGATAAACTAAAATAAGGATTAACTTAAATGAGGATAAACTAAAATGAGGATAAACTAAAATAAGGATTAACTTAAATGAGGATAAACTAAAATGAGGATAAACTAAAATAAGGATAAACTTAAATGAAGATAAACTAGAACGAGATAAGAATATAACCTAACCTAAAAGTGAGCATATAGAATAAGAAAATAACTTTACCTAAAAAAGTGCTAAAACATGTCTCATTTAGAATTGTTGGGCTTACCACCCTTTTTGCCAGCTAATTATAAAGCAAATTGTGGTGGAATGGAAGAGATGGAAAAGAGCATTTCAGAATTATATAGATGCGGCTGGAGTAACCGATTTTAAACGTATGAAAAATATTTTTGCACTGTGCAGGAATGGAAGTACAAGACGTGTATTATTCTCTGCCAGATGAAAAATTAGAACCATCTCAATTACATAGTAATTAGCTACAGCGGATGAAAAAACTGCTTTTGAGGTAAACAAACTAAGAATGAGTTATGAATTAATGTTATTAGCTCCAGATGAACATTATTTAGGTCAGTCTAATACTACATATGAAAGACATGTTTTTAGAAAAATGGAACAAAAACCTGATGAAACATTAGAGGCTAAGTTATGTGAATTTGGTGACAATTTAGATGATCAATTGGTAGATCAAATAATAACAGGTTGTCAATCAGTCGAGCAAAGAAGAAAGTTACTTCAAAAAAGTAAAGTGAAACTAGAGGAAGTAAACCAAGTTGGTAAAACGTTAGAAAGTTTAGACTTGACAATGGCACATTTTGAAAAAGAGTCAGGATCTTCGAATATAAACCGGTTAAGAAACAGTTATTCAAAAGAAAAAGATAAAGTTGTTCATAGAGAAGGGCAGAACTCTGGAAAACGTACGAATTTTGAAAAAGGTACGCGATTTGATAGTCATGGGTGAGGCGTAGGAAGACATAAGACAAACAGATACGTGTCAAAAAGTAAAGGCTGCTATCGATGTGGTAGAGTGGAACATTTTGGTAGAGACCATCAATGCTAAATGACCATCAAGAGCCAAATGTGTAAACTGTGGAAAAATTGGACATTTTGCTCAAGTTTGTAGAACTAAAGGAGTAAAATGGGTACAGAATGAAGCCTACGACGAAATAGAAAATGGAAATGAAATAGAGAGTGATGAAAATTTATTCATAATAAGAGGAATTTCGCAATATGAGAGTAAAGATGATAAATTGAATGTTTCAGTAGGAGGAGTAGAAATAAAAATGCTGGTCGACTCAGGGAGTAGTTGCTGTGTAATTGATCAAAGGACATGGAAAAAGTTGAAGCAACAAGGAGTACAAATAAGAAATAAAACAACACAAGTTGAAAAGAAGTTGTATGCATACGGATCAAAGAAGTCACTGGAAATTTTAGGTAAAGTTGAAACTGATATAACTGTAGGAAATAGAGTCGTAACAACAGAAATATATGTAACAAAAGAACTATCAGAAGCAATCTTGGGAAAAGAAACAGCAAAAGAATTAGGTGTTTTGATCTCAAACCATCTATCCACAAATGCTTCGTTATATCCAATGCAATATTTGACCATCTAGCATTGATATGGCAAATGAAAACTGATACAAGATTACCTATATTTGGCCGCAGTTATTGAAATTGAATGCGAAACTAATTATAAGTGAACCCAAATATCCTATGTTATAATACAAACTTTAATAAAACGAGCCTCCTTTCAAGACCGCACCAAATGGTGGATAAATATATTCAAACCTAAATTCCTACAACATTACAAACATTGTACGATACAGAAGGCAAAGGAACGAAATACTACTTTAAATTTCTATGAAACGGTACTAAAGGAATTGTACGAAAATCCAGCGATGTACTACGACTTTGACATACAATCAAGAGAATGTAAAAACAAAATAAGACAAATACATGAAGAGAGAATAAACGACCGCCTCAAATCATCCTTTGGTTCCGTTATGGAAGAAGAAAGAAAATCCATATATCAAATAGGTAAAGAATATAAAGGGGAGAAAGCCAGACATATAATAAAAATAAAAAATGATAATTGGATTCGCAACTCCATGGAAATTAGACATGAATTCTTATGTAAATATAATGTAAATTGAATGTTTCAGTAGGAGGAGTAGAAATAAAAATGCTGGTCGACTCAGGGAGTAGTTGCTGTGTAATTGATCAAAGGACATGGAAAAAGTTGAAGCAACAAGGAGTACAAATAAGAAATAAAACAACACAAGTTGAAAAGAAGTTGTATGCATACGGATCAAAGAAGTCACTGGAAATTTTAGGTAAAGTTGAAACTGATATAACTGTAGGAAATAGAGTCGTAACAACAGAAATATATGTAACAAAAGAACTATCAGAAGCAATCTTGGGAAAAGAAACAGCAAAAGAATTAGGTGTTTTGATCTCAAACCATCTATCCACAAATGCTTCGTTATATCCAATGCAATATCTGACCATCTAGCATTGATATGGCAAATGAAAACTGATACAAGATTACCTATATTTGGCCGCAGTTATTGAAATTGAATGCGAAACTAATTATAAGTGAACCCAAATATCCTATGTTATAATACAAACTTTAATAAAACGAGCCTCCTTTCAAGAGCGCACCAAATGGTGGATAAATATATTCAAACCTAAATTCCTACAACATTACAAACATTGTACGATACAGAAGGCAAAGGAACGAAATACTACTTTAAATTTCTATGAAACGGTACTAAAGGAATTGTACGAAAATCCAGCGATGTACTACGACTTTGACATACAATCAAGAGAATGTAAAAACAAAATAAGACAAATACATGAAGAGAGAATAAACGACCGCCTCAAATCATCCTTTGGTTCCGTTATGGAAGAAGAAAGAAAATCCATATATCAAATAGGTAAAGAATATAAAGGGGAGAAAGCCAGACATATAATAAAAATAAAAAATGATAATTGGATTCGCAACTCCATGGAAATTAGACATGAATTCTTATGTAAGTATCAACAGATATTTCAAAATGAAGCAATTTCCGAATCCGACCTTCATAAGATGTTGAGTAATAATACCACCTATATATCAACAACACAAGCAGATATTTTAAATGAGAAAATCTGCAAAAATGAAATAAAAACTGCAATTGATCAAATACAAAAAGGAAAATCTCCGAGACCTGATGGTTTACCATATGAGTTTTACCAAATCTTCTGGGATGAAATAGGGGACGTTTTAGAGACTTTCTTTAATGATCTGTATGTCGGTAAAATGAATAAAAAAAACATAAGATCCCTAACCACTGGTGTAATAACTTTTATTCCAAAAACCTCCAAGCCTATAAAAGTAAATGACTTCCGCCCTATAACTTTATTAAATACTGATTTTAAGTTATTTATGAAAGTCATATCAAATAGGATCAGACCACTTTTAGGAGATATAATAGACTTTGGACAAACATGTGCAGTAGAAGGAAATATATTATAGAAAACTTATCTATGATTAGAAATATTATCTTAGAAAGTAGTTGTCGATCAAGGAAAACCGGTGCAATTGCATCAATTGATATGAATAAGGCCTTTGATAGCATATCTCACCCTTATCAATGGACTGTAATGAAATCATTTAAATTTACTGATCAGTTATTGTCATGCCTCAAAAATATTTACCAAAATTCAGCATCGAAATTAATTATAAACGGTCATTTAACTAATGAGATTCATATGCAAAAATCAGTTCGCCCAGGATGCCCTTTGCCTATGTTATTTGCCATTGGAATAGAACCTCTCATTAGATTAATTGCTGGAAAAATGAAAGGAATTCAAATTACTGGTGGAAGATTTAAATGTATGGCCTATGCAGATGACATCACTGTCGGTATATCTGATAGGAATCTTCAATTATTAAAAGAAATACATGATTATTTTACAAAGGTTTATAATATAAAAATCAACCTCGAAAAATCAATTATGATGTCTCTTGAAACAACAAATGCTAATAATTCAATATTAAAAAATGAAGATTCCGTTAAAATTTTAGGTGTTATTTTTGAAAAAACCCTAAATGATACCATTACTAGCAACTGGACAAAAATATGTAATAATATTAGGCACTTAATGGAACGATTCAAATCTAGAAAGCTTGATTTAATACAGAAAGTATGAATTATTAACACCTTTATTTTAGCAAAAGTGTGGTATATAAGTCAAATTCTCCCAATGCCACTTAAATTTAGTCAACAATTGGAAATCTATATTGGTAAATTTTTATGGTATGGACACATCTATAGTCAAGAGGGACCAACTATACTTACCAAAAGATGACGCAGGCTTAGGTTTGATTTGTACTAAATTAAAAGCTAAAGCATTATTTAAGAAATAATTGGATTATGTTGTGTTTCTTGTACGCTATTTTTGTTGTTGACAGCTTGCCCGGACGAATTTGGAGGTCAGATATAAATTGCAGCTGTTGTAGGTTTTTCTTCTCTCGTAATGCTGGGTATAGTCGATGTTGGAGTTGCTGGTGGACTATGCAACCTCTATAGTTGGCTGGATGAGCGTTGTTGCAATTAACACATTTTACTTGGTTATCGCGTGTTTTGCGACTACAGTCTCTAGCTTCGTGATAACCTGCGCATTTGATGCATCTGAAAGACCTACGGCAATAAGTCTTTGTGTGACCGAAGGATTGGCATCTGGTGCATTGCGGAATAATTCTTTTTGCATGAGGCGGTTCACATTGCACGATGTTATTGTTTAGATTTCTTATGGAGTACACTTCCTTATTGTTTTCTTTAGGCTTAATGTCTATGTAAAACATTGGAAGAGGATTTTTTGTGGTTCTGTTTTTTATGTTGTGTATGTTTACGGCTTCGTGACCTAATTCCAATAGAGCCTCTTTAATGGAGTTTATGTCTGTTCCATGATGTAGACCTCTCATAACAAATCTAAAAGTTTTCTCGCTTTTAGGCCTGAATGTGTGATATTCAGTATTCCTGCTATCTAGTTCCTTTATCAGTTTACCGAAGGATTTCGCATCATGAACCTGTACTTTTACTGTTTCAAACGCTACAGTTTTTATCTCATATTGTCCATTTGTTATATCTTGGAGCAGTTTGTGGATGTGTTCAATAATTCCTACTTTGTATATAGTTACTGGTGGAGGCTTACGTTCAATATTTGTTTGACTAGATTCTTCTTCTACATTGAGATTGTCAAATCTGTTATTTGTTTCTATTGGTTTCTGTAGCCAGTAGTCACTTATCTTTGTTTGTTTCCGCGGTTTGTCTTCTTCTGGGCTTCTTAACCGTTTTTTATCCACTACGGTTATCCATGGAATCTGATGGTGATTTTCCTGATTTTGCACGTTAGGTTGTTGATGTTCCACTATGGGCATTGTGTCAACGTGTTGGACGCTAGCCGTGACGGCTTCGCCCCTTATAGATGATTCTATTTCTATTCTTTTTAGTAATTTATACCGATTTTCTATTAAATACCTTAAGTTATCTTGCCATAAGACAAAAGATTATGGAATTCACTTTTCACAATGCTATTAACTCATCAATAGGAATTGTTTTTTTATTATTATTATTATTTATTTATATATTAATTGTGTATGCCTTTCGGCTTTACAATCTACAGTATTATATTTCTAATACATTTCATTCCTATATACATTCCAAACTTAAAAACTAAACTTAAAATAAACTTAAAATCTTCTCGACTTTTACTACTTCCAAAAGTGCTTTCTGCTTCTTCTTCTTTTGACCCTCTCTATTATTCTCCACCAGATTATTTATTCTCCTGTTTTTCCTTTTCTTCTTACTATTTCCGCCATCCACCTCTTTCCTTCACTGCCTCCCTTTAATAGCTGTCCAATATTCCTTTCGCTTGCTACTTTTTCCTTACACTCAAACTTAATGTGCTCCAGTGTTTCGTCCTCCGCTCCACACATTCTACACTTTCTTTCCTCACTCTTTTCCCAGTATCTGTTTCCTTTTTCCTCATTTCCCAATCTAAACCTTGCTGTTCTTCTTATGTGTTTTATGTCCTTTTCTATAAGGTACTGAGGCACATTATTTTCCCATAACCTCTTATATCTTTTATTGTAGTTACTTTTTTCTATTTTTCCCATTCTCTCCTGCTGTTGTGTCTCCTTATCCCTTCTCCTTAGCTCCTCTGCCACACTTGCGCCACCTTCTCTTCTCCTCTCTGCCTCCTCGATCGCCATTCCATTCCTTTCAAAGTATTCTTTTCTCTTTTTTGGACCTCCTTTCCCCCCATTCTTTATGTAATCCTCTCTTATTTTCTTTAAGATTTTGCTTTCCGCTCTGTTCAATTTCTCCTCGTATTTTACCGCTCTTTCCTCTGTTTTAATTCGTATCTTGTCCCTCTTTAGCTCCTCCATCACCATGTATCCTGGCGTGCACCTGTCCAGCCCTAGAACCCATTTCATATATCTTACCTGTATTCTTTCCAACTTTTCTTGTTCCTTCCACCCCCAAACCTCTGCTCCATACGACATCATACTGGCTATCAGTCTCTCGTATATCCATATTCTCTTTTGTATGTCCCCCCCAAATACCTTTTCCCCTAGTCCCCATACCCGTCGCATTGCTTGCTCTGCCTTCTTTGCCACCTCCCTTATATGCGCCTCTTCTCCATTATTCTTTTTAAAAGTGTAGCCCAGATATTTAAATTCTTCAACTTCCTCAATGTCCTCTGTCTTGTATTTCCACCTTTTAAGTCTCCTTTTTCCACCCCCTTTTTTAAATACCATAATTTTTGTCTTTTCCACGTTTAACTCTAGTCCTTTCCTGTCTATATACCTCCCTAGCCGGTGTGCCATCTCCTGCAGCTCTCCTTCCCTTTTTGCCAACAGGACTATATCGTCAGCGTATGCTAAAGTCCATATCTTGTAGTGCCTTCCTATTAGCACCCCCCCGTCTTGTCCTCTTTCCATTACCCCCTCCAAGTCTGCTGTATATATCGCAAATAAAATGGGGCTCAGAGGACAACCTTGCCTCAACCCCTTGTCTGTCCAGAATTCTTCTGATTCTTCACCCCCAACTCTTATTCTCATTCTTGTTTCTTCGTAAATTTCTTCAATACATTTCATTATGTCCTCATCTATTTTTTTCTTTCTCATGTACTTCCACAATTTCTGTCTGTCGACCATGTCAAACGCCGCTTTAAGGTCGATGAACATTGCAAATATCTGTCCTCCTTTTTCACTTAGCTCTTTTTCAACTAAATGGTTCAGTGCGTATATATTGTCTAAAGTCCCTCGTCCCTTTCTAAAGCCTGCTTGTGTCTCGGGAAGTATCTCTTTTACTTTTACCTCTTCTTCCAGTCTTTCTCTAACAATCCCTGCATAAATCCTGTACCCTGTGTTCAGTAGTGTGATACCCCTGTAATTTTTGGCTTCATGTCTATTTCCCTTTTTATATATCGGCGTTATTACCCCTTCTCTCCAGCTGTCCGGCAGGTTTCCTCCTTTCCATATCTTGTTCATCGCTGTCAGTAATCCTTTCTCTATCCTTTCTTGCCCAGCTTTCCACGCCTCGTTCTTTAGTCCATCTCTACCTGGTGCTTTCTTTTCCTTGAGTTTTTGAATCTGTGTTTTTATTTCACCTACTTTTATATCGTTTACTTTCTCCTTCTCTTTTATCCCCTTCTTTGTTTTCTCGTTTCTTTTCTTTCCTCCTAGTACTCCCATAAAGTGTTTCGTCCACTCTTCCATTTTTATTTCCTTGCTTGGCTCTTTCCTTCGCTTTTTCTCCCTATTTATGTAATCCCATGCCTGCCTCTCCGTTGTTATATCTCTAATTTCTTTTTCTATTCCTATTTTGAACTCATTCTTTTTATCTTTTATCCTTTCGTTATACTCCCTTTGCTTCCTCTTGAAGTCTTCTTTACTTGATTCTCCTTTCTTCCATCTCTTTAGTTCCCTTTTTACCTCTTTTTTCCATTCTTTACATTCTTTATCCCACCATTTGTTTTCTCCCGTTCTATCAGATATTCTCCACCTTTTACTTTGGGTGGCTTCCTTCATCCTCTCTTCAATTTCCTCCATCTCCTCCGTTTCTCCTTCTTCCTCGTATCTCCGTTCCAATTCCTCCATAAACTTCTTCCTTCCTTCCTCCGTCCAATCGCTGCCCTCTTTCCATTCGTTTCCTTTTCTTTCACCTCTCCTCGCTTCCAACTCCACCACTAGCGGTAGGTGATCCGAGTCCACCCTCTCTTCCACTTTCATTCTTTCTACCTTCTGTCCTCCTCCCAGCGTTGTCACCACGTAGTCGATTACTGTCTCCCCTCTGCTTCCCACATAGGTATATTCTCCTTCTTCATCTCCTTCTTTGTTCCCATTTAGTACTATCCATCCTTGATCTTCTAGCATTTCCATTAGTTCTTTTCCCTCGGCGTTTATTGTTTTGTCTTTCGTTGTTCTTTTCTTTTTTCTATTCCCCCATATTTCGTCCACCTCTCCCAACTCCCCAATTCTCGCGTTGAAATCCCCTCCAATTAATAGGTTTTCCTGTTTCTCATCCTTAATTATTTCTTTTATTTCTTTCATTGTTTCTTTTATATTGCCTTTACTGTATATTGTTACAATTTCCCATGTCTCTTCTTCCAGTTTTATCGTCCTCCTTACTGCTGTTTCTCTTCTGTCTGGTACCTTCTCCTCTTCTAGCTCCCTACGTACCCCCATTATAATTCCACCTCTCGCTCTCCCTTTCTTATGCTCCTTGTTGTTTTTTTATTAACAACAAAAGAAATATTTGAATAGAATACTATTATTTTTTTTTTTATATTTATTCACTTATTTGCCTTGACTTTCTTTCGTCATAGCCACCAACAATCTTTTTTAAATACATCTTTTATAATTTATAATTTAATTTTACAAATTTATAAATATTTTAATATTTCACTAATTAATTTCCGTCCGTTCCACTGTATAATATCAATTTCTAGAAACCTTATTTACGAATAGACGCTATTTAATAATTATAATTTTATATGTTACTCTAATATGTATGCTCTTATATTATATTATTTTTATAATTTCGCTATTTTTTTCTTCCTCTTTCTATATTTTCAAATATAGAAAATTTATTTGAATCCGTCATGAATTTATTTCTTTCTTCATTTTTATTTTCACTAAAATTTTGTGATACTAATAATTTAGAGTTGAATTGAATTTTTGGTACTTTTATGGACCTCTGAGAATTATTTTCTGTTTGTTCCTCGTCATTATCTTGTTCATTTTTTCTGTAATTGTTCCTTGTATTATAAGTTCTAGGTGTAGAATTTGTAATATAATTAATGAAACTTTGTTCTCTCTCATTCTGTTTAGTTTCAATTTTATTATCATTTATATTATTTTGTTTTTTAATATTTTCCTTTTTACAGTTTCTATCTAAATATGTTCTTTTTCTAATGGGTGCTGGCTTATATGATGGTATACTATTTTCACGACTTGTTAAATTTTGAGGAAAGTCCTTTTCATAATTAGATAATATATCAAATCTATTTTTTGTAGTTACAGCATACGAATTTTTGTCTTTCCAAATTTGAGGTATTTCAATAGCGGCTTCTTGATAACTAAGATTTCTGTTTCCCATTAAAATTTTTATTTCTTGTTGCATTTTTCTTTCTTTGCAATTTTTATCAGTCGCATCATGTTCTTCATCACAATTTACACATTTTATAATTTCATTTTTACATAAATTTAGCGTATGTTCATTTGAACCACATTTGCTACATCTACTCTTTCCTTTACATTGATTAGCCGTATGGTTATATCTTAAACATTTATAACATTGTCTCGTATTTTTAATAAATGGTTCACAGGGTAATTTAGCATTCCAAATATAAATATATTGAGGTAAATTTTGGCCTTCAAAGAAAATGATAATATTTCTAGAGTCCTCATATTTAATTTCATCTTCAACTTTCACTCTCCTTTTTAATCTCCTTATGGAGTGAATTTTATACGGGTCACTATAAATGTTTTCTTTTAATTCTTCCTCCGAAAATTCAATATCTACATTTTTAACAATTCCAATTCTTGTAATCCAAAACATTGGTATAAACATATCAACTCCTGATGTTTTCTTGTTATTTAATTTCACTAACATATTAGCTGATTTAGGATTTTTACATACCGCCATTATTCTATTTTTCCCTATTTTCTTTATTTCTGTAATATCTTTTCCATATTCTGAATTATATAGCATTTTTGCTGTTTTTAATGTACTGATCCCATATTTTTCATTTAGAATATCTTCTTTCTGAATCATAATTTTATAAGAAGATAAAGTTAAATTATCTTCATTGTATAAATTTATATTGGGGTCAACTCCCACTTTCCCCTCAGAATTCAAATTCATTTTTTAAATTCAGAAAATTTGAATATTAAAATAATAATATTTTAGATAATGCAATTTTACTTTAAATTTAAATTTACTTTTTAATTAATTTATATATATGTATATTTAATAATATTAGTTCAATTAAATTATTTTAAGGAAACAAACAAAACACGTCTATCACGTATCGAATGACTACTCGATTGTGAGAATACTATTATTTAAAGATGTTTTAATAAAGATAATTAAAATAATTTTAGAATAATTTTATTTCTTATTTGAAGAGCTGTTGTATTTTATACCCGCTTTTGACGACAACACCAATAGAACTGATCAATATAATCAACCTACTAACAACATGGCAAAACTTGAAGAAATGCTCAGCAAGCTAATGGAACAAATGGGAGTTATGCTCAATTTACTAACTACTGTCATTAGTAAACTGGCATAATGGCTGTACACAAAAAAGATAAATACAAAATTGCAATGTGGAATGCAAATGGTCTTCACCAGCACTCGCAGGAAATCAAAGCTTTTATACTCAACCAGGATTTAGACATCATGATGGTAGCAGAGACTCACTTCACAGAACGGAACTATATAAACGTTCCTAACTATAAAGTTTACAATACGAATCACCCGGATGGAAAGGCACGTGGAGGAACTGCCATAATAATAAGAGATAACATTAAACATCATGAACAAGATAAGTACACTAAGGATCATCTACAAGCAACGAGTGTCTCAATAGAAGACGTACACGGACCAATAATTATATCTGCTATATATTGTCCACCGAAGCACAACAACAAACAGCTGCATTTTGAGGAGTTCTTTAAAACATTGGGAAATAGATTTATAGCAGGAGGTGACTATAACGCCAAACATCCAACATGGGGTTCCAGACTAACTACGTCTAAGGGCAGAGAATTGGTAAAAACCATGACAGCAAATAAGCTGCAACATATGTCAACATATCAGCCAACCTATTGGCCTTCTGACAAGGAAAAAGTTCCTGATGTGATTGACTTTTTTATTATGAAAGGTATTGATACCAAGAAATGTAAGGCAGAATCTTGTTTGGAATTATCGTCTGACCATTCACCCGTAATACTCACTGTTTATAAGAAGATACTCAATAAAGAAACTGAGCCATATTTACATAATAAAAGAACGGACTGGGATCTATTCAGACATAAGTTAGAAGACCTAACCTCACTAAAAATACCATTAAGATCTGAAATAGACATAGAAGTAGCTGTGGAAATCATAACAAAAAACATACAAGAAGCAGCATGGTTTGCTACCCCCAAACATAAAATATTTCCAAGGAAAAATGATATGCCACTCATTATTATGGAAAAAATAATGCAAAAAAGACATCTGCGGAAACAATGGCAACAAAGGAGAGATTCGGTGTACAAACGAAAACTGAACAGAGCAACAAAAGAGTTGAAAGACATGTTATTAGAATATAAAAATCTTAACATTCAAAATTACCTTGCAAATCTAACGCCGTCTGAGGCATCAGACTACTCGCTATGGAAAGCAACACGAAAACTGAAGAGTACTCAACTGCACAACCCACCTATTAAAGACGGTAAGAATAAATGGGCCAAAAATGATAAAGATAAGGCTCTGATGTTTGCTAATCACCTGCAAGAGGTTTTTAAACCATATTCTTCAGAAATATCTGCAGCTGAAGAAAACGAAATTTCTGAATATCTGGATGCTCCTCTCTAAATGGATCTGCCCCATTCAAAAATTAAATACACTGACCTATTAAATACAATTTCCAAAGAAGTAAACATTAAAAAGTCACCCGGATTTGATCTAATAACTGGTAGAATCATTCATGAGTTACCATGGAAATGCATAAAACTATTAACATTTATAATTAATGCAATACTTCGAACAAACTATTTCCCAAATAGTTGGAAAGTTGCCCAAATTATTATGATCCCTAAACCCGGAAAAAAAACAGAAGAGGTAACTTCATACAGGCCTATAAGCTTATTACCAATATTGTCTAAGGTTCTTGAAAAAATATATGTCAAAAAATTGAAAGAGATAATCGATACAAGAAAGCTAATTCCTGAGCATCAATTTGGATTCAGGAATAGACACGGAACTATTGAACAAGTACATCGACTTGTTAACAAAATCAACAAAGATCTGAACGCAAAAAGATACTGCTCAGCTGCCTTCCTGGACATATCGCAAGCCTTCGACAAAGTATGGCATAAAGGAATCTTATTTAAAATAAAATAGTTGCTCCCAAACTCTCACTTTCAGCTGTTAAAATCGTATTTGACAAATAGGCACTTCCTAGTGAAACAAGGTAGCGAGTATACAGATCTGTATCCTATCCAATCAGGAGTCCCACAGGGAAGCGTGCTTGGACTTACTCTATATCTTCTTTATACAGCAGATCTGCCAATTACAAGATTAACTACTGTAGCAACGTTTGCTGATGACACAGCAGTACTATCATCGCACACAGACCCTCGTCTAGCATCACAGTATCTTCAGAACAACCTCAAAATGATCGAAGTATGGCTCAAGAAATGGCGGATAAAAGTCAACGCTTCCAAATCCGTACATGTAACTTTTACCATGCGCAGAGGAACCTGTACCAGTGAAGATTAACAACTGCGAACTACCACAATCCGTTGATGCTAAATATCTCGGTATTCATCTGGACAAGAAGCTTACATGGCGGAAGCATATCTTTACGAAACGTAAACAGCTTGGCCTCAAACTAAGCAAGCTGTACTGGATGATAGGTCGTAAATCGAAACTTTCATTAGGAAATAAGATACTACTCTATAAGGCTATATTAAAACCGATATGGACTTACGGAATTCAGCTCTGGGGGACGGCAAGCAAATCCAATATTTCCATACTGCAGCGTTTTCAAAATAAAGTTTTACGGGCCATCGTTGACGCCCCATACTATATATCCAACGAGGTTATTCAGCGGGACATTCCACTAGAATCCATCAACGATGTAATTTATCAGTACAGTGTTAATTATAGTGAGAGACTCTCTAATCACCCAAATGTGCTAGCAAACCAACTATACGAGAGTGATAACAGTGAAATCCGTAGATTAAAGCGTTGTCAACCAGCTGACTTAGCTTTAGGCCTAAGATAAGTGCTCAAATAAGCAGTGAATGAATATCTTGCAACATAGAGTGTAATAATTACAGAGATCAGTCATTGGATTGATTCTCTCACATGTCACTTTTATAATATGTCATATCATAAACTTATTGCCTGCACTGGCAGATTGCTGTTAACTCATTGAGATAATAATAAAAATAAAAAAAAAAATTATTTACGAAAAATCTCTTAAAAAGCATTTCAGGGCGATTTAACAAAATTGAACAGCAATTTGTTTTGAACCTCATAAATCATATGAACGACTTAAAAATTTCAAAGGAATTAAGAAAAACATTACAAGGAATTAACTCAAATGACCGGACAGATGATAACTTTATTAAGGAATCATCTGCTATTTACAAAGAGGAATTATCAGCATTGCAAATAAGTCCCTATATTGTTGAAAAATATCCTGCTAGAAAACACTCTCAAATATGGAAAAATATACATCATAAATTTTTGAATTCTAAATGGAGATCTTGTTTATATCGCTTCACAAACGAAGTTTATGCCACAGGAGATAAAACATCAAGACATAATATAGCGGATAATAACTTATGTAAGAAATGCTCAAATGTGGATACGCTAGTATACGCTAGACAATTTATAATTTGCGCCTGAGGTTACAACCGCTATAAATATCCTTGAAATGGTACCGACAAGCAAATGTGACCCCGTGCACTTTGCTAAAATATGGCTGACATCTGCAGCCATATATGAAACACTTCACGGGGAAGACAAATTTGATTCTTTTTTAAGGTCAGAAAGACATAAAATGTTTACCACCTCAAACATAACACATGAATTTAACAAATTAATTAGGTTTTAAAAGATATTATCTATTATTCAATTAGAAAAACTGGAAAACAAAAAGTTTATTTTTAATTGTCATAAAATGCTGCTGAGTTCTACTATCGGTATAAAGTTTGTTTGAAAATGTTAGTATCGTATTGGATATTGAAGAAGGATTCTGGTTAAAAATTATTAAGGTTATTATTTTTAAACTATTAATTAGTTTGTAATTAATGAATTGTTTGTTTATGAATTGGTTTTTGTAAGAGTTTTATAATGAGTAATTAAAGAAATATATATAAAAAAGAAAAAAGAGTTAAAAAAAATAAAGTGTAACAACGAAGTCATAGATCATTTTTTTTTATTTGTGTAGAAGTGAAAGTCGGGTTATAATTATGAATAATGACAGGTCTCTTGAAAAAGACCTCCTTGAAGCAAAAAGGATAAGACCCAGTTATTATCCACATAGTTAATCAGGAGTGCGCTTGGTAATTCTAAAACCACTTTCTTACAATACAAACCGTGCCTTTATAGCACAATATGTGCGGTCAAATTACAAGGAGATCGACATTATTGCTGTCAGCCAAAAAAAAATTGAGGTGGAGACCAACAGCCCATTTCTGGCTAAAAAAATTATAGAGGACGCCATAGTTCTTGCCAAATAATTTGGTAGAAGTGCAGGGACTAATTGACTTAACACCCCGATAATTTGGAAGACGTATTCCTACATGACGCAGTAGGCTTTAACAAAAATAGTCGACAATTAGCACCACAATTAGGGTAGATTTAATAGAATTGAGGAAGGCAAAAAGACTCCTACTTGGAAGTGCCTAATATCCTTCAGCGGGGATAAAATTCCGGAATACATAGCCTTCCGTGGTATCCTTTATCCGGTTTCGGCGTATATACAGAGAATTAGACAATGTCGTTGGTGCTGGAAATTTGGCCACTCCACCAATTTCTGCAGAAGTGCTGAATTTTGCCAGTTTTGTGGTGGAGATCACAGCTCTTTAAGTTGCAAGAAAGAGAAGTTAGTTTGTCGTAACTGTAAACAAGACCATAAAGCTGACGATAGATCCTGCTGCAAATACTTGGAGTTGAAGGACAAAAACGAAGCTATAGCTAAAGGTTGTTATATAGAAAAAATGAAAATTGATCGTGGGAAAGAGGTATTTAAATTAAATCTCTTCGAATTCCCCTCTTTGGAAAAAAGTATAAATAAAAAAAAGATTACAAATTGGAATATAAGCGGTCAACCGGAAAGGAAAATTCCGCAGATCCCCCCGAGAACACATAAAGCAAAGGAAAACGAACGCTGTGAGCCAATTCTCGTAAATAAAACAGATAAAGAAAACAGAAACAATCAAGAAATCAGAGTTAGTTAAGAAAACTGAGCTGGAGAAAAATATTGAAAATTCTGAAAATATAGCTCTAGTGATAAACCATAACATTTGTATTGACAAAATTTTAATTCCTCTCTCAGGGGACATTGAAATTATAGGAGCAAAAATTAAATGGGGATGAGCATATTAATATTGTATCTCTTTATGCCCAGCAACAGCATCAATAACTACAGGAATATTGAATGCAATATTAAGATCAATTCCAGAACCAAGGCTAATTCTAGGTGACTGGATTGCTAAAGCCATTGCTTGGGCAAACAAATATGAATTATTATGATGAGAGGTTCAGGAAAATGCAAGAAAACAACTTCACCTAACAGTGAGGACTTATTATGTAAACTTTTACAAGTAATAGCACCGCCCTGGTTGCCTGAGCAAGAAAGCGGAGTAACGGAGTAACTATATGGAGTAACTCAAGACGACTCTAGTAAAATGATTATTAACGAAGTAAAAATAGGGAAGTTACAATCTCACCTTATAATGACCAAAAAAACCACGCCCGGTTCAGATGGAATATCATATGAAATGTTAGGCCATCTTCCATCAATCGCAAAAAAGCTGTTATTAAATATATATAACACAATTTAAGAAAGAAGAACTAATTCCTCAGTCCTGGAAAAATACTCTGATTGATCCAATATTAAAAATAGATAAGCCAGTAAATCAACCAACCTCATATAGACCTATAACTCTCATTAATTGCTGCCGAAGTCTTTGAGAAAATATTGAAAACGAGATTAGAATATTAGTTAGATTCGAAGTCGTTAATACCAAAACAAATTTTAGGCTGTAGAAAAGGTAGAAGTACCAGGAATAGCTTAGTTGCAATATCAGCTAGAATTGAAGCAGGAGAAAACAGAGCCAATGTATCAATGGCCTGTTTTGTAGATATCAAAGCAGCTTTCGATAATGTAAATGTTAATGGATTATTATCTGAATGGAGACTTTGTTCTAAAGGCATTCCACAAGGCTCAGCACTAAGTCCTCTTCTCTTTAATATGATGGTTAGATCAATAAAACCGTATCTCAACCCAACAATATCATGGATATCATATGCGGATGACTTAGATTTCTTATCGCAGGAAAATACTATAGAGGAGACTGGAAAAAAATGCAAAATATTGTAAATAACTTAAATAAATGGCTTGATGATGCTTGTTTAGAAGCATCAACCGAAAAATCTAAACTAATGATTTTTAACATGCGTTCAAAAATATCACAACCACCTATAACAACTCTAGGTAAACAAAAATTGGAATTCACAAATAAATATATATACTTAGGATTTCCATTTTCCACAAATAAATTCGAAAAATCAATAATACTCAATATTAAAAAGAAAGCTGAACCTGCAATCAATATACTCAAAATGCTTGCTGGACAAAGATGGGGACTAAATACATCTTCGTTATTAAATTTATATTAAATTATTAGTCCGCCCTCATTTGGAGTATGGTGCAGAGGTACTAATAATGTGTAAAAAGAATACAATAGAATCACTTGAAAAATTGCAATATAAAGCTTTAAGAATAGTATTAGGAGCTATCTGTACAACTCATACCCTTTCATTACTAGCAGAAGCTTGTATGCCACCATTAAAAGAAAGATGGATCAAGTAAACGTCTTATTTTATGGCTAGCGCTTCAATGACAAATAACATACTAATAAGGGACGAACTAAACGAATTATCAAGAACAGGTTCAAGAAGTCATGAACTTAATTCAATGCAGAAAGAGAAACCCCAGTAGAAATACCAATTTTCGAACTAGATTATTATTACTCAGGTAGAGAAACTCCTGCCAATATAACTATTGGCAAAGAGTTAAATATGAGTAACATATTACCTGAGCTAATAAATATAGACTTACAACAAAAATTGGATCAACAATTCCCGAATTATACAAAATTATACATTGACGGCTCAAAAGAAGCAGATGGAGTGGGTGCAGCAGTAGTAGATATTAAGAATAGCAGAATTTACAATCATCCATATATATATCTGAGTTATGTGCCATAGATCTAGTTGTGGATCTTATCATTAGACAACACTTCAATATTATCCGACTCGTTATCAGTCATACAGTCGTTAAGCAGTAAGGGAATCAATACAAAATTAGACAACAAAATTTATTAGGTCAAAGAAAAAACTGTTAAATAAAAATGTTAAAATAATGTTATTTAGTCTCATTTTCGCAGTTGTATTTTCCCAAACCGCTTGCTGTATATTACTAGTAAAGAACTCTACTTCATTTTCCAGTTGTTCAGTAGATTTAAGGGGTAGTTTTAGTTTTATAAGATTTTCAAAAGACTTCCTGAGCCCCATTATTAAATCTTACTATTAAAACCGGTAGCTCTGGGTGGTACTTCTGTACTAAGTTTTCACTTACTATCAAGATAAAAGATGTGCGGATCGAGCTGAGGTCACTACTGTCTTCAGTTTTTATGCAGTTGTTGGATAGACCATTGGTGATGAAGAAGTCGATAAAAGTTGGTGTTTTATTGGGATCAGTAGGCCAGTATGTCAGTTTCCCTGGCGAGCAGAACTTACATTTAGCCTCCATACCTAAAGAATTTTGCCTTTATGGGTAATATGTCTTTACCCCCAATGGGGATGATTCTCGTTGTAATCTCAACCAATGACAAAGGTTGTTTCAAGAGATTTAAACAGTTCTAAGTAGTCATGCATTTGTAGTTCGTATCGTGGGACACTGTGGTGACTTGCATTGAGTCAAGTTTAATGCATTTGCTTTCATATTGACTCCTCGACTATAACAGCCGAGCCTCCTCTAGCTTTATTGGAAGGGTGCACAGTACGATATATAGAGTATCCTCTTAATTTTAAGAATGACAGATTTGTCAAGTGCGTTTCTGCTATGTGGCAGACGTCTATTTTCTTATTTCCTTAATTCTTACTAGTGCAGTTGAGCGCTAATTTTTTAATTACTTTATTTTGAAGCTTTACAATATTAAAATTAAAAGTTATGTGATTATATTGAGTTTATTGTATCTCTGAAAATAAAAGGACAGTATTGTACTACAACAATGTTTTGTACATTCAAAATACTATTAACACTTTCTGTAAAATAAATATTACGAGTATGCAAATAATTTGTTTTAGCGCCAGTAAAGAAAAATCAAAATCAATCTTTATCACCAAGGCATGTGGCCATACCTATGAATCCCCAGAAAGCTAACCGCCGATACCGAGGCCTAATAGACGATGCCCTGGACCACTGGACCACGCCCAGTGACGTAGATCCCATGAAGAGTCCTTTGAAGATGGGAGCAACGAGACCGTACACTGACACCGCCAGAGGCAGATCAGCAGTTGTTAAGTAAGTTCAGGGTCCCACAAATGTTTCTCTAATTCACTTAATGGGGCAAATTTGAGGAAAAGCTAGTAAGCAAACGTTTCTGACTAATTTAGGTGTGCTGATTCCGAATATTTTGTTTAGCAAACCTAATTTTTTAAGCATTATGTCTCTTTCTTGAAAAAATGAAGGCTAATATTTCATGTTGTTTCTCATTTAAATCTGTGGAGATGACAAGATTTGACAATAGAGAAAAGGTCAAAAGCTTTTTGGTGTCACATGTAATCTAAAATATTAAAACTATTAAATAGTACAAGGCAAAATGAATATTTTATAAGTACTATTACTTTCCAATAATATTCCTTTGTGTTTTGCTCTATTTTATGATATCACTAGTTTGTATTGCATTTATTTTGTTTAATGTTTTTGCCGGTTAGCCATTATGTTCTGCTGCATTTAATCTTTTAGTTAAATTAAAAATATATATTTATTTCTCTTCTTCTTGCTTGTTCTTCTCGTGTCCCTATCTTTTCTTGTCGTCAACTCCTCCATGTACACATTACGCCCTTTAAATCTTTACTTTGTAAGTAATTTTTTGTTAAGTCAAACTTAAACTATTCTATTATAAATTCATTCTAAACTTAAACTTATAAATTCCACTCATTTTTTCTCTTTTGCCTTTCTTTTATTTCCTTCTTTTCTGTCTTGCATCTGTCTCTATCCTTCCCTACCTCTTCCCTTTGATATTACCAACTTTCGCAAGGGCTGAAGCCTACGTTAAGAGGGCCATGGACACACAGGTATGACATAAAAAACTTAAAGCAAGCAGCAGGCAGTAAATGTGCATCGAATGTTATATCGGGTTTTTACAAGAAACGATTAACTTACTAATTATAATAAGTTCAAAATTTCAACAACAATAGTCATCCAGATAATTAAATATTTAAATATATAAATAATGTTCAATACACCGAAATAACCCACATGTGGAATGCAACAAAATCCTAAATAAAGATCCTCGCACAAAAAGCGAAGCAAAAAATCTAATAATTCGATCTCCAGTTAACAAATCGCAAAAATTCCTTCCAAAAAGGCCATTCTTTTTTCCTAATACTAATAGATTGGCTGAGCGATGCCCAGTTAACTCTGCGGACTAACCTAACATGAAATTATCTTCAGAAAGGTTATATAAAAATTTAATAACCAATTAAATTAGGCACCATTAGATTAGGCACAAAAAATACCTTTAAATAAAGTCATATCAGTATCGTATTACAAAATAACGCTTCCACGTTGTCGCACTCAAATAATTGTAAATGTTAATGGAACCATGGTTTTTACTTGACTCGTATCGGAGAGCGATTACTGGAGCTAGTCTTAGCAGTGTTCGCCTGAAGGCGGTCACCAACCGAGTGACATACTTCACCGCTCAGAAAACGAAGAAAACGAGTCCTATCCTATCACCGATCGGAACACTACATTTTTAAAAATTTTCAGACCAATTTTAAGAACAAAGATTCTAAACGAAGTTTGAAAACCAGGTATTAAAGAAATTCATATATGCCATACCTTAACTTCGTTTACCATGCCAGTGCATTAATCCGATTTAAAATATATTTGGGTATTAATTTTCTATAAAATTTAATAACCCAATTTTTAGAATTTAAGATACATTTGTGTATTAATTTTGTCTAAAATTTAATAACCATATTTTTTAAATTTAAAATACATTTGGGTACCTTTTTATATGAAATTTATTATAAGAATTAAAAAAAAAAACACTTAGTAGTTAATATATTGTATCGTATCTTTTGATTTTCTATGTGATCTTTAAACAAACGGTAATCGAACGTGTTCCTTCTTTCCTTTACTTTTAATTCACATTGTTAAATATATTATAAGATATATTTTGAAAGAAAAACACACAAATATTACCATTTGTAACCCTACCACTTATGGTAGTTTACTTTAAGAGAGGGAATATTATTTTACTCTCTTGCGTGAGGTTCTTTCTGGTGAACTGTATCACCTTGAATCTGGATGACTGAGCTTATTGTGAATGTTTTATATGATATCAGAACTTACTAATTCATCTAATAATATTATGTGCATGTATTAGGTTTACTTACTTTTTCGCCTTGCAGGCTCTGCTTATCTGCAACGAACTATCACTTTATTTTAATCCGCGACGAGACCGATAATTCTAGTGATTTTATAAATTAAAAGAATCTGTACACATTAACACTTATTCTTCTTTATTTGACATTCAACAATTTAATACATTTCTTTTTTATAATAGATAATTTTCTTAGTAACTTTATGTCTCGTATACCGGGGACGACTGACCATTTCTCAAACAAACCGTCATAGTGACGTGGTCTTTTAACTACTTGGGCCGACTGCCCAGACTCCCTATTTTCCTGGGTTTATATAGTTCTAAATGTCTTTGTTCAACTATATGATCTCATTTGAATTCTAATTTGTATATCGCTTCGTAAACACTTGTTTGAATTTCGAAATTTGGATCTAATATAAATATTATTTGAAGCTCTACGTGCTTTTGAACAAAAGGTGCAGCTAACGAATTTAAAATAATTAATGTAAATACTATACCGACCTTACACTGCCGGTCTCTTAAACGAATTATAGAAATATGCGTCATGGTTCTCTTGATAAAGACGTCCAGTTTGGCGTCTTAACAATCATAAAAAATATACGTTCTAGTTTAAATATGAACCTTTACATTTGGCTCCTAAACAGTAAGCAACCATGATCAATAATTAATGAATATATGCCACTGTTATACATTGGTCATTTTATTCTATTAAATAAGAAGAACGAATTCAAGAAGATCGGATTCGAACTCGCAGTCTTAGGCATTGTAAGCAATCGCATTTACAACTACACTACTTAGGACTAGTAAATTGTATTTAGTATGAATTGAATACATAAGTCATCTTCGTTCAGTTTTCTTTTATTTTCAAAAATATTATAATATATTGTAAAATATTTATTAAATCAACTACACATTTTTATCTTGAAATGAAATTTTTTAAATTTACTTTAACATGTTATTAATTGATACAAAAATAATAATATTACTGTAATAATATTATTGATTGGAAAGAGAAATATATTGTATTCACCAGAGCACACATGTGGTAATACTGATAACAGAACTTCGACGATAATTAGTTTTTACAATTAAGAAAGAAGCTGCATTAGAAACATAAGATGTAATATTATTAATACTATTTTCGAGTTTCAACTTTCAAGTGCGCGTTTTGCAACAAAACTAATAGTTTCATTTAATAAATGTATTTATTAAATAACCTCTTTTCGATGAATTCATTTAAAGATATTTGAAATTTAAATGTGTGATGTTGAGAAAAGAAAGAATACTCAAAATTCAAAAATAACATGTCTTAATAGTATTTAATATATATTGATAGTAATTTTAAAATTAAATTTGTATTAGGATTAATACATATATATATATATATATATATATATATATATATATATATATATATATATCTAAATTATTTTAAGATCCTTTTAAATCAAAACACTGTATCTTAAAACAAATTAACATACATTGCTGTTTAAAATCTATATTAAATTTGAGTACATTTTTAACACTGTACGCATCCCGAAACAAATACGAAATGCAGACAAAAACCGACCAAAAAACATACTGGAACGATAAACAGAGTTTTAGCTGCTTGCAACTCGTTTCATCGTTAAGGTGTCTTTGTTTCCTTTCTTTTTTATTTATATTTTCGTAATACGCTATTCAGATTCTACGAATATCATTCTATGGGTCTATTTCAGAATGAAGCAGGAATGTCACTTGGCGCGCAACTCTGTTCAGTCATAATTTCTATAATCTCTAATTCTTTTTTATTAATTAATAATTATACTTTAAACCTTTTTTGTTCCCTCTATTTGGTCCCATGCTTGGAGTGTCCGCTCCACTCGCTTCATGCTCCAGCTCTGATTCGAATTAATATAAATACGTGTTCTACAGGTCAATACTGGCGTAGATTCTTCGTTGCCTGCACTCCGGCCACGAAGTGCGGCCCACGACAACCAGGAGGAAGTGATGAAGCCGACGCCGTCCAGAGGAGCCTGGGGAAGTGGTAGACCATCGCCCCTGGTAGTGTTTCTGTCATATTAGTTAGAACCTGAATACACACGCTCGCACATGTTGGACTCCGAATCGCACATGCTCTTGGTTCCTATTAAGCCGGTACCAAACGATGAGTGAACGTTTGATTCAAATGCTTGCCTCCAGCGTGTGAGTCAAATATTAGAAGATATACATGGCAGTTTGGCATTTGTTGAACGATTCGTGCAGATGTAGACTTATAAATTTCGCTTCCGAAACTTCTTATTTTCACTACACGACAATATTAATATCACGTCAATAGTTGTACTAAACTGTCAATGGCCAACATGCTTTTTGTTTTGGAGGCGAGCAAAGCAGCCACAGTTCATCGTTCATTGCACCTATAATCGATCTACTAGTAGCAAGTTGGCCAACTTATGCGAGCGTCTTTCAGTTTTATTTTATGTCGCTGTTTGCATGACTGTTCATTTTATTTTGTAGGTGCCATTGAGTGTTGGACCATTTCACAGACCCCCTTCCCTCCCACAGGTGGATGTTGCTAGAATCATGGCACCGCAACCCGAATTCCAAGACACACCAAGTATTCTCGAACAATTCAGAGTACCAGTTCAATTACAAACGCAATTCAAGTGGAATTACAAAAATATAACTCAAAAAATGAAAGTGAAGCTTAGACAGTTCTCCTTCGCATTCGTTCGACGTGCGTACTGTTAGTGTATCATTAGTCCATTTCTGTTTTTTTTGAAAGTAGATGTATTTACTGATATGAATATCTTATTCTCATAATTTTTTTACAGTTCTACAAAAGGTAGATAAAAAGTAATGTTCATGTTAATATTTTGCCATAAACAGCTGTAAAAGTTGACACCATAAAACCTGTTGACATAGAAGGAGACTGTGGCAATGAGATTATTATAAGGACTATATTTAATGTACTATTTTTTAGCCAACATTACATTTGTTTATACTTAAACATAATTTTATACATATATTCATAATTTTTAGAACCAGGTGTTGTGAGTACGCATAATGTCGTACTCATCTCTCTATTTTTAATATAAATGTTATTTATTATATAAGAATTATATTATGTTAACTTTAGTTTTAGTATTAATATTGTAACAAATAATTATTTAAATTAAGCGCTTGTAAACATTGACGCTGGTCTGTGGATATTTTATATTGTTTTAATTTTTGGTAACACTGAACCAGTGTTATATGATGTGAGCATTGAAAACAAATTGTTAATATACCGATTGGTACTCGAGTCTCAGCCCGAGTCTCAGTGCAACAGGGAGAGTCTTGGTTCTGATTTCAAGAGTATAACAACTAAAATTATAAACATCAAGTTATTGCTGTAAGCACGTTTTACTATTAATCAAATTATCACACGAGAAATTTACATTTAGTTATATATTTGGCATCTTTATTAGTTTAATAAAATACGAATGTAATTAAGTATTTAGATATTAAAATACAACTAATAAATGATTTATTTTAATAAAAGTGTTTAAATTAATAGTATTTAAAAAGATACTAATTGTTCCAACAAGGTACGTTGTAACAAGGTTTTACTTTAGACCGCTCAAGTATTCTCAAATTACAACAATACTCCGTTTAAACAAGAATCCTGTTAATCATCTTAAAGAGACGCTAATTCTTATCCTAAAAACATTCCGTAATTGTCCGTTGGAAAATCGCCACAAGAAGAATCTACATTCAGAAGCTAACAACACAACGTGGTGAACAAGCCCATCTGAGTAATCTTCCCCAAGAACGAGCATCCGATAATTAATGATATTATTAATTATCAGAAGTAACGTCCCGGTGATAAATTAACCTACATTACAACATTGGTGTCAGGTGTGGGGTCTTGAAGAGATATTACTACACATAAATATCCAAGAGGTACGCCCAAATTTTTTTTTTCTATATATTTTACACCTGGATGCGGATCAAGTAATCTGGATACCACTACACCGATCGATTATTTTCAAAAATTGCTGAAAAGTACGAGCTAGATCATCATATCATCTGTATTTCACATAATTTTCTACAAGCATTGGCGGATGTAAAAACTACAGCCCGTCGAACCTGGAAAAAGAAATCTTTTGCCCCCGCAATTGGATGGATGCTTCTAGAAAACTGGAATAATCCAAATCGATGCTAATCGTTGCAGAGTCCCGCACACAGCTGTGTATAGATCCTAATCAGTGATAAGAAAATCTTTAAGTATAATAGAACAGTATCTTATTTTTTTGTACATAATTATTATTGTAAATTAATAATTATACCTTTTTGTAGCATCATTGATTAATGAGGCTATTGATTTTTTTTAGTATTATATTCAATACTTTTGAATATTTACTATAATCTAAGTATTTTTTTGTAGCATCATTGATTAATGAGACTATTGATTTTTTTTAGTATTATATTCAATACTTTTGAATATTTACTATAATCTAAGTATTTTTTTGTAGCATCATTGATTAATGAGGCTATTGATTTTTTTTTAGTATTATGTTCAATACTTTTGAATATTTACTATAATATTTTTTTATAATTGTTTCTACAATTGTACTAATTGATGTTTAATATTTTTTAGAACCACATTTTTTTTTTTTTGAACGAGAAAGAATTTTGAAAAGGAGAAGCAAAGAGCTGATTCAGTTTAGATAGCGGTCTGTTCAATCAGAGAAACTACTTTCCCTGTTACAACTGCAACGTCTGAGCCTCATCGGAAATTTTCAGTGAGTTACCTGTTTTTGCTAACAATTTTTCCTTGTCAAGATCCTGTTTTTCGGAGAGTCGTTTATTGGTACAAAATAATCTTTAGTCTGTATGTTATATAAACTTTAATTAAGTACTATGGCACCGAACGTTCATTCTCTCACATTAGTTGAAAATACAATCAACTTAATCAATGAGTTTTCCAAAAATTTAGAAGTCCAATCAACATCCTTAACGATCGTTGAATTAAAAATCAAAAATTTAGACAAGGCTTGGGTTAAATATAATGGTATCGTAGAAGCACTACTTCCAACTCTAAAAAATGAAGAAGCTACGGCTATCGTTAATAAGTCTATGAAGGTTGAAAGTATGTACGACGACACCTTGATTTCCTTGTTGAATTATAAACAAACATTTGAGGTTGATACACATATCTCCGATGACTCAAAGAGTATATATTCAATAAGAAACTTAAATTTAAGTCCAATGCAATTAACTGTTTTTGATGGAGAGTATATTAACTGGCAAAGTTTTATGGAGTTATTTACAAATTTAATTCGTAATAATAGTAAATTATCAAACATTGAAAAAATGCACTATTTAAAGTTAAATTTGACGGGAGAACCACTCAAACTCATAAAGAATTATCCATTAACAAACGATAATTATTAAATTGTTTGGAACATCCTTTGTAAACGCTATGACAATAAAGTAGCACTTATTGAAACCTGTTTAGACAATTTGATAAACTACAATGTTATACGTTTAGAGTCAGAAATTAATATCAAAAAATTTCTAGACGAAATTAATGAATCGATTAGAGCTTTAACCGAGTTAGGAATATATTCTAATCATTCAGATTTTATGTTAATACATATTTTAAAGACCAAATTAGATTTTAATTCATCAAAGGAATGGGAAAACAGAAATACTTCTGAATTACCAACCCTAAATGAATTTACGGAGTTTCTTGAAAGACGGTGGCGCACTCTAGAAAGAAGAAGGCATGTTAAAGTTAAAACAGATCCAAGTCATTCTATTTCTAGTAGTGAACCAGTCTCAAGTGAACAATGTGCTAACGAAGTCGAAACTAAATTTAAAACTTTTTTTTGTAACCATTGTAAAAAAATGGTCATATTGAGAAATATTGTTTTATTAAGAAGGAAAATGCGGATACGGTAAATCCTGTCGCGCAGATTAATATTTGTAGGAGAGCTACGGTATTTTCAAAACCTTCTGTTTATTGTAAAAGATCAAGACATCTTGAATCTGATTGTCCTCAAGCATCTTCTACTAATAAAACAAAACAGAATTCAAATAGTGAATTATGTAGTAAATTTAATAGTTTAAATAAAAATATTGAGATTAAAGAAATACCAGATACTATCCAATTGAAAATAGTAGCAGCCAAAGCAAAGACTGTATCATTTTTATTGGATACTGGTTCTCAAATTTCTTTAATTAAACAAAACATTTTAAATAATAATATCAAAGTAGATAGTACATCTAAAATTTTGTTAAAGGGAATTTCTGAAGGCACGCCTTATACTTTAGGTTTACTTAAAACTTCTATAATTTTAGATAGTTATAGGTCGAAACAAACTTTTTAGGTTGTGTCAGAGGACTTTCCCATTCAGCATGATGGAATTATAGGGTTAGATATTTTACGTAAATTAAAAGCAGAAATTAACTTGGTAACGAACAGTGTACAATTCTCACAATATGGCAAGATATTTGAATTCCCATTAATAAACATAAACAGTATTATTTTATCAGCACGTACTAGGAAATTAATTCCTATGTCGGGTTCTACGGTAGGAGTTTGTGTAGCCAAGGAATTGTTACCTGAAGTTTTTTTAGCCAACGCATTAATTAAACCTGTCAATAATATTTTTTATATATCAATAACTAATTCCTCAGTAAAAGATGTAATACTAAACAATTTTAAACCAGATATTATTCCAATAAATAAATTTAACATTTACCATTTTTTGAAAAGAAATCCTAACAGTCGTAAGGATCTTTTATTTAATAATATAGATTTTTCAAATGTTAATTCAAAATACTTAACAGATTTAATGGAAATCTGTAATAATTTTAATAACATATTTTTTTTACCGGGAGATAATTTGTCTTGTGCGAGTGCACTGAGTGACTCACCTAACCCTGTAAACGTTAAGCCGCATAGATTACCTCATGCGCAACAAGAAATTGCTGAGAAGCGTATTCAAGAACTGTTGGCTAACAACATTATTGAAAAAAGCGACTCACCCTATAACGCACCTCTTTTAGTGGTACCCAAAAAAGCAGATGCGTCGGGAAACAAACAATTTCGCGTTGTAGTCGATTATCGTAAACTTAATGAGCAGACGACAGGTGATGTTTATCCTTTGCCCCTCGTACATGACATACTAGACCAACTTAGTGGTGCAAAATATTCTTCTACGATTGATTTAGCAAGTGTTTTTCACCAGGTCCCTATACTTCCCGAAAATAAAGAACAAACAGCATTAAATGCAAATTTTAAACATATTTATAATGACACTACAATTAAGATTAATGATCCAGATTCAATAAATAATATAATTTCTGAATTTCATATTAATCCTACAGCAGGACATTTAGGAGTATCTAAGACAATTAGAAGACTAAAATTATATTTTAACTTCCCAGGTATGATTAGGAAAGTAAAAAATTTTATTAAACACTGCGAGTCGTGTCATAATCATAAAATAAATATAGCAGAAGATTTAGCTATAAATAAATTTACTAGTAATAAACCAAGAGTTAAATTAAATTTTGATAAAAAGGTCAATTCTCTTTTTTCACCTAAAGAGTATACGGTAGTTAATAGGAATAGATTAAAGAGATTTTGTACCAATCAACAAAACCTTGACGTGTTAGATGGATTTTGTCAGGGATGATTGTTTTGTGAAGCAGTGTCAACTCTATACGATGGGATTAGAATCGTTATCGGCACTTTGCTTCTCTTTTTGTTTTTTTTCCAGAATAGTAACTCGTATATTTTGTTTTTATACGTGTCCTTTTTTTTGGAAGGGGGTGTTGTGATAGTACGATATCGTCCTATCTTCCTTTTTGTTTTTCTTGGAAAGTAACGCATATGTTTTGTTTAATATGCGTTCCTTTTCTAGGGATGAAGGGTGTTGTGAGTACGCATAATGTCGTACTCATCTCTCTATTTTTAATATAAATGTTATTTATTATATAAGAATTATATTATGTTAACTTTAGTTTTAGTATTAATATTGTAACAAATAATTATTTAAATTAAGCGCTTGTAAACATTGACGCTGGTCTGTGGATATTTTATATTGTTTTAATTTTTGGTAACACTGAACCAGTGTTATATGATGTGAGCTTTGAAAACAAATTGTTAATATACCGATTGGTACTCGAGTCTCAGCCCGAGTCTCAGTGCAACAGGGAGAGTCTTGGTTCTGATTTCAAGAGTATAACAACTAAAATTATAAACATCAAGTTATTGCTGTAAGCACGTTTTACTATTAATCAAATTATCACACGAGAAATTTACATTTAGTTATATATTTCGCATCTTTATTAGTTTAATAAAATATGAATGTAATTAAGTATTTAGATATTAAAATACAACTAATAAATGATTTATTTAAAAAAAAGTGTTTAAATTAATAGTATTTAAAAAGATACTAATTGTTCCAACAAGGTACGTTGTAACAAGGTTTTACTTTAGACCGCTCAAGTATTCTCAAATTACAACAATACTCCGTTTAAACAAGAATCCTGTTAATCATCTTAAAGAGACGCTAATTCTTATCCTGAAAACATTCCGTAATTGTCCGTTGGAAAATCGCCACAAGAAGAATCTACATTCAGAAGCTAACAACACAACGTGGTGAACAAGCCCATCTGAGTAATCTTCCCCAAGAACGAGCATCCGATAATTAATGATATTATTAATTATCAGAAGTAACGTCCCGGCAATAAATTAACCTACATTACAACACAGGTATTTATTGAAGCAGATATTATATGCACAGTTATATATTAAATATTTTATTAATTAATAAGTCCTCAGACTGAAATTATACAGAAAGTCCTCAGACAATATTTCTCAGATACTGAAGACAATATTAAAAACAGATATTATACAATTGAATAAATTCAATAAATTCAAATAAAGTAAACAATTCAAACAAAACAGGAGATGAAATAGGAAACAATTGAATTTAATATATTTTTTATATAAACAAAAACAAAACAAGTTTAAGTAATTTAATTTAAGAATGAATGTATTGTAATTCCAACACACCCCCTCAAGACATTCATTTCAACAATTTAAATAATTTGAAGTCCCAATCCTTCAGTGAATTTTTCATGTAACTCTCTTGGCAGTGCTTTTGTTAAAATATCCGCAACCATTTCATTAGTTGATACATGACGTAATTTAATAATTCCTTCATCAACTACATCACGAACAAAATAATGACGAATATCTTTATGTTTTGTACGTGCATGATAAATCGAGTTCATTGCCAGTTGTTCAGCTCCACGATTGTCAATTAATATTTTAATTTTCAAAAATTTTTCTTGCTCTAGTTCAGTCAATAAATCATTTAAATATATTGCTTCTTTTACAGCTTCTGATAAACTAACATATTCTGATTCAGTAGATGAAAGTGCCACAGTTCTTTGTTTTTGAGATTTCCAGCTCACAGCACCCCCTGCCAACATAAATACATATCCAGAATATGATCTTCGATCTTCAAGACAACCTCCCCAATCAGCATCACAGTATCCAATCATAGATTTTGTTTCTTTAGTATAAAGTATTCCTAATTCTATTGTACCAGCTAAATATCTCAATATTCTCTTAACTCCCAACCAATCTTGTTTACTTGGTTTGTTTACAAATTGAGCTAATCTTGAAACAGTATTTGCAATATCTGGTCGAGTTCCAACCACTAAATACATTAGTGCTCCAATAACTTCTCTATAAAATTTACTATTAATTTCTTCTTTTTCAGTTGAATAAAATATTTTCTTCTTTTGTAATTCATTTAAATAGGCAGTTACAACATCAAATTGTCTTATTACAAGTTTTAATTCCACAGACAATGCAATTAAAAGTCTCATTGATTCCATTCTTGCAACTGGAGCAAAAGTTTGATCATAATCAATACCATATTTCTGACTATAACCTTTTGCAACAATACGAGCTTTTCTTTTTTCAATAAGCCCATCTGATCCAAATTTATTTGTTAAAATCATTCGACTTCCCACAACACTTTGACCTTCAGGTAATTTTACAATATTCCAAGTATCATTTTTTAATAAACTTATGACTTCTGATTTAATTGCTCTCTTCCACTCAGCACACTCTTGAGAATTAATAGCATCTTCCAATTTAACTTCAGCTACTCCAACAAATATATTATCATTATCATTATCATCTTCATTAGAATCAGATTCAATCCTTTCTTTAACTTCACAATTATTAACTTTTGAAAATAATTTTCTGGGACGTCCTTTCAAACCTGTTTTAATTAATTTTGGTCTTCCTGGTACTCTTCTTTCTTCTCTAGTATATTCTCTTGAGTTTCTTCTAGGAGATTCTTGAATAGATGATTGAATACCAGATGAATTTTCATTTTCTTCATTATCTTCTAAATTTTCTTCTGGAATTCCATCTAAAGTTTCTGTCTCATTACTATTTTTAAATCCTGTTATCAATTCAATCCATGGTTTATCCTTGTTTTCAAAATCATTAATAATCAGCTGTTTAATCTCTTGGTTCTTTAAAACTGTAGTAACATTATCTTCAATAAATTTCACATCACGAGCCAAATTCTGTATCCTTTTGATTCACGTGGATAACCTACAAAAATTCCTTTCATTGATCTATCAGATAATTTGCCTTTTGTTGGATCTTTATCTAAGACATATACAGTTGATCCAAATGCTCGTAAATAATTTAAATGAACTTTATCCCTGTTGAACCATCTCTGATAAGGAGTATCTCCATTAATACTTCTTGAAGGACATCTGTTTCTCAAATGACATGCTGTAGCTACAGCATCAGTCCAAAACATATCCGATAAATTTGATTGAAGTAATAAACATCGTCCCATTTCAACTAATGTTCGATTTAAACGTTCAGCAACACCATTTTGCTGAGGTGTTCTTACAACACTTAATCGACGTTGAATACCTTGATTACGCAGGAAAGAATCCATCTCAGTATTACAATACTCTTTACCATTATCACTTTGAAGATACTTAATCTTCTTCCCTGTCATACGTTCAGCTTGATTTTGATACATTTTGAAAGCTTCTAGTGCACCACTCTTCTGTTTAAGAAAGTATACTTCACACCATCGAGAATAATCATCAATAAATGTAATAAAATATTTTGCTCCATTCACTGATTGTGTCCTAAACGGTCCAACAATATCTGTATGAACTATTTCAAGAAGTTCTTCACTCTGTCGTTCACTTCCTGAAAACGGTAACCCTGTCATCTTGCCTCGTAGACACACTTCACATCTTGACAAACATTTCAATTGTTCAGAGGTTACTTTACTTGTAGTATTCTGATTAATCACCCGAAATAAATCCTTAGCATTTAAATGACCCATACGACAATGCCACATCAATAACTCAGAATTAGCTTTATCTTCTCCAATACAAGCTTCTTCATTACCTTCTTGTAAATAATAGAGATCACCACGCCTTTCAGCAACAAATTTAACATTTCCAGTCATATCCATAATTACAGCTGAATCTTTTTTAAATAGAATTTCATGATCCTTATTAGTAATTTTAGCAACTGATACTAGATTTGACCTTAAATCTGGTACAAATAATGTGTTTGAAAAATCTACTGACCTCAGCTGTTTACCATTACTAATCGACAAATTAACAGTACCTTTTCCTTTGATTTCACTATTTGCTTGATTAGCCAAATTTATTTTCCCACTAATTTCTTCATTTAAAGACTTAAATAATTGTTTATCACCACATAAATGTGTTGTACAGCCACTATCAAGAATCCAAGGTCGACAACTTGGAACACTACCAGCAAATTCAACATTAAGTACTGCAAAAGTATCATCATCCGCTTGAGAACATTGGTTTTCTTGTGTGTATCTATTCTGTCTATCTGGTCTATTTCTTCTGAAATTTGGTTTCAATTGAGTTGGACATTCAGGAGACTTATGTCCTTGTTTTCCACATTTAAAACAATATCCTTTAAAAATATTTTTGTAACTCGGTTGATTTTCAGCCCTTACATTTCCAGCTAACTCAACAACTGAATTTGAACCAATTTCACTCTTCTCAAGTATCTTAACCTTAAGAGCTTCAACCTCCAAGAGTTCATCACGTGATTCCATAGCACATTTAAAACCTTCATAGCTATCTGGTAGACTATATAATAACATTACAGACAATAAATCTTTATTCACTTCAATATCCATAGCTCCAAGTCGATCAACTATATCCGAAAACTTGTTTACATGATCCCTGACATCACCACTTTCAGACATCTTGTGAAGCATAAGTTGCTTAAGTAATAAAGCTTTTCTTGCAGGTCCTTTGGAAGCATAAACTGAGGCAAGTTTTTGCCAAACTTCATGAGAAGTATTACAACCTCGGACATGCTGCAATTCCGTTGAACTAATTGCTAATATTACTTCTGACTTAGCTTTACGATCAATTTTTATCCATCCATTTCTTTCTTCTTGATTATTTTCCGCAGCAACAGGAATCGGTTTTTCACCACTGACATATTCCCACAAATCATTTTTGATCAATAGCGCCTCAACATGAATTTTCCAGGCTTCATAATTGTCCTTACTCAACAGCTCAAATCTTGTAGCACTCACTGATGTCGTCATATTAATTTTTTTAATTAAAGCCAATTTTTTTAATTAATCTGGGCCCATAACCTATTGAAGCAGATATTATATGCACAGTTATATATTAAATATTTTATTAATTAATAAGTCCTCAGACTGAAATTATACAGAAAGTCCTCAGACAATATTTCTCAGATACTGAAGACAATATTAAAAACAGATATTATACAATTGAATAAATTCAATAAATTCAAATAAAGTAAACAATTCAAACAAAACAGGAGATGAAATAGGAAACAATTGAATTTAATATATTTTTTATATAAACAAAAACAAAACAAGTTTAAGTAATTTAATTTAAGAATGAATGTATTGTAATTCCAACAGTATTAAAAAAAATTCAGATCACAGAATATTAATTTTCATAACATTTATAATGCATTTTCAAAATTAAGAACATTTTTAACAGTGATAGTTTTTAGACAATTTTCTTCACAGCATCATTAATTAAATGTAAAATAAACTTAGAATATTGTACTAATAGATTTACTTAAATGTAATAGGAAAGATAATTTCTAATAATACTATTAACCTAAAATATTTTATAAGTAGAGTACATTTTTATGTTAAATAAACCTTAAATATATGTAACCGTATTCGAAAGAAAGTCAGTAACTGTCTACTATGTCTATTAAAACAATGTAGCTAGTTGATTGACAATGTTGACATAGCAGATTCTTCTACATACAAATTAGAAGAAATAAAGATTCTTCATAAGCAATGGCAACCACTAATGGCTTCTATTGATAAATTTCACGCTCAAATGAGAGAATTAATAGAAGATGAAAACGAATTAGAAGCCATTGATGAAGAAATTAACGATCTTTTTATGCAATACACTAAAATAGGCAGCATTATTAATGAAATTATTTCAGCTTCTGAATCACATGCAATTCAGACAGTAGCTGCTCCTGATACAAAACCATCAGTATTTTCAGATGAAGACATGCATTTATCTTCCATTAACGTTCCAACGTTTTCGGGTAACATAGAACAATGGGATGAATTTGAAGCCACATTTGAACGCTTGGTTCACAATCAAGTTAAATACTCTAACTTTAAAAAACTACACATCTTACGTCGTTCGTTGAAGGATGAGGCATTTGATACTATTGCATCGGTGCAATTAGATCCTAACAACTATCAATTATGTTGGGATTTGCTAGTGACAGCTTACGATAATAAAAGAAAAATGATCTCACATCACCTTAATTCGTTTCTAAAAATTCCTGCCATTACTTCTGAGAGTAGTAACAAATTAAGAGCTACAGCAGCCTTAATTAGAAAGCACGTCAAGGCTTTAGAAAATATTATTCCGGAGGAAAATAGATGGAATCACATAGTATCAATATTAATATCTAAAAAACTAGATTCTGAAACAAAAAAGCATTGGCTAGCTTCAAACATTTCTAAAACTGACTATCAAGAAATTGATACTATGCTTTCTTTTATTCTCGAGCGTGCTCACGAGTTAGATGAACACAATTGCGATTCTAATGTTACTCACAAATCAAGACCTCATAAATCTCTTTTCATTTCACAACGCGACAAATGCCTGTTTTGCAATAAAGATCACAATATTAGACATTGTACTAACTTTTTAAAACTTAACGTAAGGGCTCAAATCAACGAGATCCGAAGAAGAAAGCAGTGCCTAAATTGCTTACGCAAAGGTCACACTACTAACGGCTGTACTTCAAAATACAGTTGCATTACTTGCAACAAAAAACACCATTCATTGCTACATATTGAAGCAGAAGAATCGGATACTTCTGTTCCTACAGCTAGCACTTCTAACGCCTTTACTGCGCATGTCAATCGGACGAATCAAGTAATGCTTTCGACCGCTTTGGTAAGCATTCTTGATAAAGACGGTAAACCAATTATCGCTCGCGCACTTCTTGACAATGGTAGTCAAACTATTTTCATTACCAATCGTTTAATTTGCAAATTAAATATTCCTACTACTAAATCGGACTTGGTAATTTCGGGAATCGGTAATTCGGAAACTAAAATAAATAAGCAGGTAAGGATAGCTTTACATTCTGCAACTACAAATTTCAAAACATTTGTAAACTGTCTCCTAATAGACAAAATAACTGATAATATTCCACACACTACATTGGATATTAACAATTTATCAATACCCTCGAATATAAAACTAGCGGATCCTAGTTTTAATAAACCACAATCGGTGGATTTATTATTGGGTGCCGATATATTTTGGAAACTACTACGTGTTGGCAAAACAAAGCTGTTTAATAATCGATTAAATTTGCAACGTACTTCCTTGGGTTGGATAGTTTTACCAACTATAAAGTTAATACTAACAACAACAATGCTCATTGTTAACACGCATCTTTACAAACTCAAATGTCCAAGTTTTGGGAAATTGAGTCTGTTAAGGAATGTAGTTCTTTAACGATAGAGGAACAAGCGTGTCAAGAACATTTCAATAAAACTACCACTCGCGATTCCGATGGTAGATTTGTAGTAACTTTACCACTAAAATTGCCTGCATCAATGCTAGGAGATTCCAAGACGGCCGCTACTAAACGCTTTCTGTCACTTGAAAGAAAATTTTCTAATAACGAGCAATATAAGTCCATGTATTCTGCGTTTATCCACGAATATATACAATTGGGTCACATGACTGTTAACCCTAATCAGACCTCGTCTGAACCTTCATATTTTTTACCACATCACGGTATAATAAAACCAAGTAGTACCACAAGCAAGTTGAGAGTGGTCTTTGACGGCTCTATGTCAAGTAGCACAAACACATCGCTTAACTCCTTACAAGCGAACGGGCCAACCATTCAAAATGACTTATTTACTATCTTAACAAAATTTCGTCAATACGAATATGTAGTTGTAGCAGACATTGCAATGATAGTAGTTGTACTAGGCCGGTTCTAGGACAGTTTGGAGTGGTGATGCATTTAGGTCACGGTATGCAGAGGGGGCGTGGCTAGACTTGGAAGAATGTAAAAGGGGGTAAGGGTGGGGTGGGGAGTGAGGTGGCGTGGCTAGACAATGGGGGGTAATAGTTGGGATAATATGAAAGAGTGAGATAGCGATATTAATTATTACGTGTGTAATAATTAATATCTAATGGTAAAGAGTGAGATACCGATATTAATTCTTATGTTTGATTTGTTATTGGTTATAAGATTATGACAGTGTTAAATTATTTATAACAGTGTATTTATAACGCATTCCTTCGAATTCACCGGAAATTTGAAGCACACGTGTTAGCAGGCGTCAGCACATTTTGCACTCATGAGAACTATGTATATAAATTATTCTTATGGGAACGTGTTGAATACAAGCGAATATTTTCCAAACGTAGACAAATTTTTTGTTATACATTAGTTCGAATGTATTGTTATACATTTTATGTTTTAGTTAAATGTAGGGCCGGATTGGGTATTGTTGTATTAGATTATTTATTTAAGTATACTAAAAGTTATAATATACATTATATCATTGATGATTGTCAAAGCATACAGTTATTTTTTATGTGTTGTAATAATCATAAAGTCTTATAAGTCAGACAATGGTGTTGTTTTACATATATGAGGTTATAACACCACAGTAACTGTTAAAATAGTAGGAGGATATTTTATTATACAAATTTATTAGGTAGCGGTTTGATCCATATGCATGAGGCTATATAGGTTGTGGATAATAGTAGAATCACAATTAGCTAAACCAAAAGCTCTAACTTAAGTTGAAACAAACTTTTTAAAATAAAACTGCTCGAAGGGTCGGGAGCCCCGAGAATTTTATTTATTTTGAATGCGCGGGGATGATAGAATTAAGAATTGATAGTCTGATGGTAAATATATTATAGTATTAAATAAGTAAAGTGCTACCCTGTTAAATTTTTATATATAAGTCTAAGAATATGATTGTTGAGCGTAAGACCTATGTAACGGGATTCTGTTGGTGGAGGTGGTAAATTCATGTATAAATGTCACTTAAATAGAGATGATGATGAGCTGTAATTACAGAGTAATATTTTCTTAGTGCAAGCTAAAGTTTAATAGTATGAACGGATTTAAGAATATTCCAGGCGTAACATGGTTATTGAATTCGGGAGATATACGCGTCGGCATTGACAGTGAAGATAAATATTATGTGCAGGATATAACTGACGATTTTGATATAGATGATTGTGATTCAGATGATTGTGATTCAGATGATATGACGGATAAAGAAGAAAAGAAGACATATGAGAAAATTATAGAGAGTTATGCTGATGAAATAATAATAGGTCACGAAGAAATTGAAATACAGGAAGAAGATTCTGATGTGGAAATGATAGAATTATTAGAGAGTGCTAGTGAAGTTATTGAAATATTAGACTCTGACGATGAAATTGTAGAGGTGTTAGACTCTGATGACGAAATTGTAGAGGTGTTAGACTCTGATGACGAAATTGTAAAAGTATAACATAGTGATTAATGTATATTTTTTATGTAAAATTATATAAATAAATGAACTTTTAAAAGCAATTGTTATTTATATTTTGATTTTGAAACTGAAATATATAATTTAAAATGGATAACGGTTGTAAGATTATTAAGCATATAAGAACAATTATTGAACTGAAAAGTAATGCATTTAAGGTTGGGTTTTGAAATAAGTTTTAATTTTAATAAATATTTTAAACATAATATATATATATATATATATATATATATATATATATATATATATATATATATATATATATATATATATATATATATATATATATATATACCAAATAAATTTAATTTAGGCATTGATTTAAAGTTAAATTGTGGATTACAGTGTCATTTGTTAATAGATTTAAATATGTTTAATCAATTTAAATTCTTTGATGAAATTATAATCAATCAGAATAATTTCTGTGAAACTTTTAGAGCCGGGTTACTTTTTATATCTGAATTTGGAGACCCTGGATATGAGAGCCAAGACTCACTTGATTGGATTCTTAATGATTAATTTTATTGCACTAATTACTAATAGATTGTAAATTTTGTTGTACATAGAAAATATATCCAAATAAGGATAATTCATAAAGTATAAGGGTGCTAATTCATCCATTGAATTTACATGACTTGAACAATATGAATACAAAATTGCATGACTTAACCAAATATGGGCACAAAATTTTTATAGTACACTTTTATAGAAATTAAGACATAGTACATAAACCCATTACCAAACAGTTTAACTCGGTCTCGGTTTGATTCGGTCAAGTTCGTCGATTCTCACCATTTGCTATTTCATTTGACAGTTGTTACATTGTTTCGTTCCATACACTTATAAAAAATAGTTTTAGATACATTCTTTTATCTCAAGTTATATTTAAATAATAAATATATATAATAAAATATTATATTCTTGTCTGAGCGACGAGTATTTTGAGCAATACCGTTAGTAGGTTAAAGCATATTATGATTTCTTAGCTATATTTAAAAACTTAAAAAGGCTCTACATTACGCCTGATATAATGCAGCACTTTATACAGCTTCATACATGTTTCTCATACGCACTCAAATAATACATTTTAGGGTATCAATAACTAACCCTATATATTCACAGGATGTTCTTATAAAACTGTCTTATTTATATAATAAACTGTATTGTATCACTTAAACCTTTGTTTGTAATTATTATTAACTATAAACCACGTTTGTAGTTAACCTTTTTTGCTAAACACTTTTTGTTTCTAATACATTACTCTACATCATATACAATGTTGAGATATCAATATTCTATAGATTCTCTGCATAGTGTACTGTAGTGTACAATCTTTTGCTTTAGACACTTATATAAAAGAGATAGTAAAATAACAAATATATAATGAATTTTTATAAATTATTGAAATAGTTACGATAGATGTGTAAATATCTCTTATTGTATTGCAATATATTAAAAAATAACTAAATATTTGAGGTTCTGGTAGCCAACTTTATAAACATACTTTTACAGAAATGAGGCTCCTATTTTCTAACTGTTTACCGGACGTCTATATATTTTCTAAATTAAGCTATGTAAGTTAAGACAAAACTATCAGAAGACATTAAATAAAAAGCAACACGGATCCTATACCTTGGAACTGGTATGAGTAGCGTAATTTGTAAAATATAGGCCTTTGAAAAATTGTCAGAAGTTATCAGCTGTCAGGTAAGCAGTTACAAAATAGAAGCCTTTTAAGTCATGGTTATCAAATATAACCTTTAGTGTCAGCAAGTGAGATGACATCCTGCAGAAATAATAAAATCCACTATACATTGTTAATGAACGCAGTCTTTAAAGTGTTTCTAGTTTAGATAAAAAGAAAATCGAAAAAGATATTAGAACATTTGAGAAGAATAATGATATAAGTGTGAATGTTTATGGACTTGAAAATAATTTCATTGTGGGATCGTTGCATTATACATCTAAAAAGAAGAAACAACATGTTAATTTATTGTATATTGAAGATTTGAGTAATGGACATTATTGTTGGATTAAAAATATATCAAGATTAATAAGAAGTCAATTTACTAAGCATACTAGTAAACAATTTTTGTGTGATGGATGCTTTTCATTTTTTAACACAGAAGATCAGTTAAATAGACATTTAGAATATGATTGCAATAAGATATATATATACAATCCTTCCTTCTAAGTATAACGCTAAAGATAAATTGGGTAATATGATATCTCAAAACATTTTAAAATTCGATAATCATAAGAATCAATTACGCGTTCCATTTGTAATATATGGAGATTTTGAAACATTATTAAAACCCATTAGTACTTGTTATCCTGAAACTAATACATCATTTTCAAATAATATTCAAATTCATGAACCATATTCTTTTGCTTATTATATTAAATGTTCCTTTAATGATTCCTTAAGTAAGTTTGTTACGTACAGAGGTATTAATTGCGTTAAAGTATTTATTGAAACAATAACTGAAGACGCTAAACAAATTTATAAAGTCTTAAATAAAGTGAAGCCTTTAAATAAATTATCTGATTGGCAAAAACAGGAATATGATGAAGCTTCTATTTGCCATATTTGTGAAGGTATCCTCAATGGTGATAAAGTGTTAGATCATTGTCATTTATAATCATTGCAATTTAAAATTTACAATTCCAAAGTTTATACCTGTCATATTCCATAACTTAAGTAATTACGATAGCCATATAATTGTAAAAGAATTAGGTAATGATAGTGAAAAATTGAAGTTATTCCAGAAAATAAGGAAAAGTATATATCTTTTACGAAACATATTTTGGTGGAATCAAAAGTCGATAAAAATGATAAAGTTCATAACTGCTATATTAAACTTAGATTTATTGATTCTTTACGATTTATGCATTCTAGTTTAGAAACACTTGCAAAAAATTTATTATCAGAACAATTTTTCGAATTAAAAAATTCTATCCGAATGAAAATCATTTCAATTTATTAAAACGTAAAGGTGTATTTCCTTATGAATATGTAAATAGTAGGGATATGCTTAATGAATCTGACTTGCCATCTCAAAATAATTTTTATAGCTCACTTAATGGCTGTAATATATCTGACGATGATTACAATCATGCCAAAATGGTTTGGCATGATTGTAATGAAAACATTGGGGGAATATTCAGACTTATATTTAAAGATCGATGTTCTGTTGTTAACAGATATCTTTGAAAATTTTCGAGATATGTGCTATAAAACATATAATATACATCATTTTCAAATAATATTCAAATTCATGAACCATATTCTTTTGCTTATTATATTAAATGTTCCTTTAATGATTCCTTAAGTAAGTTTGTTACGTACAGAGGTATTAATTGCGTTAAAGTATTTATTGAAACAATAACTGATACGTACAGAGGTATTAATTGCGTTAAAGTATTTATTGAAACAATAACTGAAGACGCTAAACAAATTTATAAAGTCTTAAATAAAGTGAAGCCTTTAAATAAATTATCTGATTGGCAAAAACAGGAATTTGATGAAGCTTCTATTTGCCATATTTGTGAAGGTATCCTCAATGGTGATAAAGTGTTAGATCATTGTCATTTATAATCATTGCAATTTAAAATTTACAATTCCAAAGTTTATACCTGTCATATTCCATAACTTAAGTAATTACGATAGCCATATAATTGTAAAAGAATTAGGTAATGATAGTGAAAAAATTGAAGTTATTCCAGAAAATAAGGAAAAGTATATATCTTTTACGAAACATATTTTGGTGGAATCAAAAGTCGATAAAAATGATAAAGTTCATAACTGCTATATTAAACTTAGATTTATTGATTCTTTACGATTTATGCATTCTAGTTTAGAAACACTTGCAAAAAATTTATTATCAGAACAATTTTTCGAATTAAAAAATTCTATCCGAATGAAAATCATTTCAATTTATTAAAACGTAAAGGTGTATTTCCTTATGAATATGTAAATAGTAGGGATATGCTTAATGAATCTGACTTGCCATCTCAAAATAATTTTTATAGCTCACTTAATGGCTGTAATATATCTGACGATGATTACAATCATGCCAAAATGGTTTGGTATGCATTTGAAATGAAAACATTGGGGGAATATTCAGACTTATATTTAAAGATCGATGTTCTGTTGTTAACAGATATTTTGCTATAAAACATATAATTTAGATCCCTTTCAATATTATACAGCACCAGGACTTTCTTGGGATGCTATGTTAAATTATACAAGTATTGAATTAGAACTTTTAACAGATATTGATATGTTACATTTTATTAAAAAAGGTATAAGAGGTGGAATATCACAATGCTCTCACAGACATGGAATTGCAAATAATAAATATATATCCAATTATGATTCAAATAAAGATTCTCAATATTTAATGTATTGGGATGCAAATAACTAAAGCTATTGAAGATAACTCAGATATTGGTTATATATTAGAAGTCGATTTAAGATATCCTAATTATTTACACGATGAACACAATGATCTACCTTTCTGTGCCGAAAATATTAAACCACCTTGCATTAAAACAAATGACGTTAAATTAATACCAAATCTAAATAACAAGTATAATTATGTGCTTCACAATAGATCGTTAAAGCAATGTCTTAAAAATAATCTGAAAATAGATAAAATTCATAGAATTTTGGAATTTAAACAGTCTGATTGGTTAAAAAGTTATATTGATCTAAATACATTAAAAAGAAAGAACTCTGCAAATACATTTGAGAAAAAACTTTTTTAAATTAATGAATAATTCAGTTTATGGTAAAACAATGGAAAATGTAGATAAACGTGTTGATGTAAAGTTAATAACTCATTGGGATAATATAGGAAAAACAATGGGTGCTAATACACTTATAAGTAAACCAAACTATCATAGTTGTTCTATATTTCATGAAAACTTAGTTGCTATTCAAATGCAAAAACTTAAAGTTTTTTATAATAAACCATTGTATTTAGGATTAAGTGTACTTGATATATCAAAAAACTTTAATATACGATTTTCATTATGATTTCATCAAAAAAAAAAAATCTATAAAGGTAATGCTAAATTGTTGTATACAGATACAGATTCATTAATATATCAAATTAAAACAGATGATATATATGACGATATTAAGTGTAATCTAGATAAATTTGATACATCTAATTATCCATTTAATAATGAATTTTCATTACCTTTAATGAACAAAGCTAAATTAGGCTTAATGAAAGATGAATGCGCGAGTAGTATAATTTGGGAGTTTGTTAGGTTAAGGTCAAAAATGTATGCAATTGATATTGAGGGTTCATGCACAGCTAAAGCAAAAGGAATTAAGAAAAATATTGTAAACAAATTCAATATTAAAGATTATGTAAATTGTTTATCTCAGGATAACATATTATTGATCACAATGAATACCTTTAAATCTATTAAGCATACAATTTATACTCAAATGATAAGTAAAGTAGGTCTTAGTGGAAATGATAATAAAAGTTATGTATTAACTGATGGTATAAGTACTTTAGCACATGGACATTATAAAATTTAGTACTAATTTTAAGTTAAGTTTAAGTTTTGTATAAATTTATATCTGTTTTAGTTAAGATAATTAAAATGTATATTTATATAACAATTGAAAAATAGCATATTTATAAATAAATAATAATATATAAACACAAACCATTGAGTTTTATTATTATAAGATTTAATGTTTTAATACATCCATATAAAATAAGATACACATATTTTATTAGTAATGTTTTGTTATATATAATCTTAATATATATATATATATATATATATAAATTACGTGTCACTGTGTTGTCCCCTATGGACTCCTAAACTACTTAACCGATTTTAATGAAATTTGTACACCGTGTGCAGTTTGACCCAACTTGAAAGATAGGATAGCTTACATCTCAATTTATTTATCTTATTGCTAATTATTTGTCTATTAATTATCTGTATATGACATATGACATCGGTAATTAACACTGGTCATAAGAGCTCTAATATATATATATGCATAGACATATTAATGTATGAGTATGCGTACATAAAGTGGATAACAATTGTATACGTTATATGCAGGAGCAGTACCCAACTTGAACGTACTAGGAACGTAACTTGAACGTACTAGGAACGTAACTTGCATGAACGTACTGGTAAGCTTACGTTGAATTACGTTCTTACGTTCCCATTACGTTCAAGTTACGTTCCCATTACGTTCAAGTTACGTTCCCAGTACGTTCAAGTTACGTTCCCAGTACGTTCAAGTTGGGTACTGCTCCTGCATATAACGTATACAATTGTCATCAAGCATTTTTGAACGTACTGGGAACGTAACTTAAACGTAATGGGAACGTAGTTCCCAGTACGTTCATGCAAGTTACGTTCCTAGTACGTTCAAGTTACGTTCCTAGTACGTTCAAGTTGGGTACTGCTCCTGCATATAACGTATACAATTGTTATCCACTTTATGTACGCATACTCATACATTAATATGTCTATGCATATATATATATTAGAGCTCTTATGACCAGTGTTAATTACCGATGTCATATGTCATATACAGATAATTAATAGACAAATAATTAGCAATAAGATAAATAAATTAAGATGTAAGCTATCCTATCTTTCAAGTTGGGTCAAACTGCACACGGTGTACAAATTTCATTAAAATCGGTTAAGTAGTTTAGGAGTCCATAGGGGACAACACAGTGACACGTAATTTATATATATATTAAGATTATATATAACAAAACATTACTAATAAAATATATGTATCTTATTTTATATGGATGTATTAAAACATTAAATCTTATAATAATAAAACTCAATGGTTTGTGTTTATATATTATTATTTATTTATAAATATGCTATTTTTCAATTGTTATATAAATATACATTTTAATTATCTTAACTAAAACAGATATAAATTTATACAAAACTTAAACTTAACTTAAAATTAGTACTAAATTTTATAATGTCCATGTGCTAAAGTACTTATACCATCAGTTAATACATAACTTTTATTATCATTTCCACTAAGACCTACTTTACTTATCATTTGAGTATAAATTGTATGCTTAATAGATTTAAAGGTATTCATTGTGATCAATAATATGTTATCCTGAGATAAACAATTTACATAATCTTTAATATTGAATTTGTTTACAATATTTTTCTTAATTCCTTTTGCTTTAGCTGTGCATGAACCCTCAATATCAATTGCATACATTTTTGACCTTAACCTAACAAACTCCCAAATTATACTACTCGCGCATTCATCTTTCATTAAGCCTAATTTAGCTTTGTTCATTAAAGGTAATGAAAATTCATTATTAAATGGATAATTAGATGTATCAAATTTATCTAGATTACACTTAATATCGTCATATATATCATCTGTTTTAATTTGATATATTAATGAATCTGTATCTGTATACAACAATTTAGCATTACCTTTATAGATTTTTTTTTTTTTGATGAAATCATAATGAAAATCGTATATTAAAGTTTTTTGATATATCAAGTACACTTAATCCTAAATACAATGGTTTATTATAAAAAACTTTAAGTTTTTGCATTTGAATAGCAACTAAGTTTTCATGAAATATAGAACAACTATGATAGTTTGGTTTACTTATAAGTGTATTAGCACCCATTGTTTTTCCTATATTATCCCAATGAGTTATTAACTTTACATCAACACGTTTATCTACATTTTCCATTGTTTTACCATAAACTGAATTATTCATTAATTTAAAAAAGTTTTTTCTCAAATGTATTTGCAGAGTTCTTTCTTTTTAATGTATTTAGATCAATATAACTTTTTAACCAATCAGACTGTTTAAATTCCAAAATTCTATGAATTTTATCTATTTTCAGATTATTTTTAAGACATTGCTTTAACGATCTATTGTGAAGCACATAATTATACTTGTTATTTAGATTTGGTATTAATTTAACGTCATTTGTTTTAATGCAAGGTGGTTTAATATTTTCGGCACAGAAAGGTAGATCATTGTGTTCATCGTGTAAATAATTAGGATATCTTAAATCGACTTCTAATATATAACCAATATCTGAGTTATCTTCAATAGCTTTAGTTATTTGCATCCCAATACATTAAATATTGAGAATCTTTATTTGAATCATAATTGGATATATATTTATTATTTGCAATTCCATGTCTGTGAGAGCATTGTGATATTCCACCTCTTATACCTTTTTTAATAAAATGTAACATATCAATATCTGTTAAAAGTTCTAATTCAATACTTGTATAATTTAACATAGCATCCCAAGAAAGTCCTGGTGCTGTATAATATTGACAGGGATCTAAATTATATGTTTTATAGCAAAATATCTGTTAACAACAGAACATCGATCTTTAAATATAAGTCTGAATATTCCCCCAATGTTTTCATTTCAAATGCATACCAAACCATTTTGGCATGATTGTAATCATCGTCAGATATATTACAGCCATTAAGTGAGCTATAAAAATTATTTTGAGATGGCAAGTCAGATTCATTAAGCATATCCCTACTATTTACATATTCATAAGGAAATACACCTTTACGTTTTAATAAATTGAAATGATTTTCATTCGGATAGAATTTTTTAATTCGAAAAATTGTTCTGATAATAAATTTTTTGCAAGTGTTTCTAAACTAGAATGCATAAATCGTAAAGAATCAATAAATCTAAGTTTAATATAGCAGTTATGAACTTTATCATTTTTATCGACTTTTGATTCCACCAAAATATGTTTCGTAAAAGATATATACTTTTCCTTATTTTCTGGAATAACTTCAATTTTTTCACTATCATTACCTAATTCTTTTACAATTATATGGCTATCGTAATTACTTAAGTTATGGAATATGACAGGTATAAACTTTGGAATTGTAAATTTTAAATTGCAATGATTATAAATGACAATGATCTAACACTTTATCACCATTGAGGATACCTTCACAAATATGGCAAATAGAAGCTTCATCAAATTCCTGTTTTTGCCAATCAGATAATTTATTTAAAGGCTTCACTTTATTTAAGACTTTATAAATTTGTTTAGCGTCTTCAGTTATTGTTTCAATAAATACTTTAACGCAATTAATACCTCTGTACGTATCAGTTATTGTTTCAATAAATACTTTAACGCAATTAATACCTCTGTACGTAACGAACTTACTTAAGGAATCATTAAAGGAACATTTAATATAATAAGCAAAAGAATATGGTTCATGAATTTGAATATTATTTGAAAATGATGTATATTATATGTTTTATAGCACATATCTCGAAAATTTTCAAAAATATCTGTTAACAACAGAACATCGATCTTTAAATATAAGTCTGAATATTCCCCCAATGTTTTCATTACAATCATGCCAAACCATTTTGGCATGATTGTAATCATCGTCAGATATATTACAGCCATTAAGTGAGCTATAAAAATTATTTTGAGATGGCAAGTCAGATTCATTAAGCATATCCCTACTATTTACATATTCATAAGGAAATACACCTTTACGTTTTAATAAATTGAAATGATTTTCATTCGGATAGAATTTTTTAATTCGAAAAATTGTTCTGATAATAAATTTTTTGCAAGTGTTTCTAAACTAGAATGCATAAATCGTAAAGAATCAATAAATCTAAGTTTAATATAGCAGTTATGAACTTTATCATTTTTATCGACTTTTGATTCCACCAAAATATGTTTCGTAAAAGATATATACTTTTCCTTATTTTCTGGAATAACTTCAATTTTTCACTATCATTACCTAATTCTTTTACAATTATATGGCTATCGTAATTACTTAAGTTATGGAATATGACAGGTATAAACTTTGGAATTGTAAATTTTAAATTGCAATGATTATAAATGACAATGATCTAACACTTTATCACCATTGAGGATACCTTCACAAATATGGCAAATAGAAGCTTCATCATATTCCTGTTTTTGCCAATCAGATAATTTATTTAAAGGCTTCACTTTATTTAAGACTTTATAAATTTGTTTAGCGTCTTCAGTTATTGTTTCAATAAATACTTTAACGCAATTAATACCTCTGTACGTAACAAACTTACTTAAGGAATCATTAAAGGAACATTTAATATAATAAGCAAAAGAATATGGTTCATGAATTTGAATATTATTTGAAAATGATGTATTAGTTTCAGGATAACAAGTACTAATGGGTTTTAATAATGTTTCAAAATCTCCATATATTACAAATGGAACGCGTAATTGATTCTTATGATTATCGAATTTTAAAATGTTTTGAGATATCATATTACCCAATTTATCTTTAGCGTTATACTTAGAAGGAAGGATTGTATATATATATCTTATTGCAATCATATTCTAAATGTCTATTTAACTGATCTTCTGTGTTAAAAAATGAAAAGCATCCATCACACAAAAATTGTTTACTAGTATGCTTAGTAAATTGACTTCTTATTAATCTTGATATATTTTTAATCCAACAATAATGTCCATTACTCAAATCTTCAATATACAATAAATTAACATGTTGTTTCTTCTTTTTAGATGTATAATGCAACGATCCCACAATGAAATTATTTTCAAGTCCATAAACATTCACACTTATATCATTATTCTTCTCAAATGTTCCAATATCTTTTTCGATTTTCTTTTTATCTAAACTAGAAACACTTTAAAGACTGCGTTCATTAACAATGTATAGTGGATTTTATTATTTCTGCAGGATGTCATCTCACTTGCTGACACTAAAGGTTATATTTGATAACCATGACTTAAAAGGCTTCTATTTTGTAACTGCTTACCTGACAGCTGATAACTTCTGACAATTTTTCAAAGGCCTATATTTTACAAATTACGCTACTCATACCAGTTCCAAGGTATAGGATCCGTGTTGCTTTTTATTTAATGTCTTCTGATAGTTTTGTCTTAACTTACATAGCTTAATTTAGAAAATATATAGACGTCCGGTAAACAGTTAGAAAATAGGAGCCTCATTTCTGTAAAAGTATGTTTATAAAGTTGGCTACCAGAACCTCAAATATTTAGTTATTTTTTAATATATTGCAATACAATAAGAGATATTTACACATCTATCGTAACTATTTCAATAATTTATAAAAATTCATTATATATTTGTTATTTTACTATCTCTTTTATATAAGTGTCTAAAGCAAAAGATTGTACACTACAGTACACTATGCAGAGAATCTATAGAATATTGATATCTCAACATTGTATATGATGTAGAGTAATGTATTAGAAACAAAAAGTGTTTAGCAAAAAAGGTTAACTACAAACGTGGTTTATAGTTAATAATAATTACAAACAAAGGTTTAAGTGATACAATACAGTTTATTATATAAATAAGACAGTTTTATAAGAACATCCTGTGAATATATAGGGTTAGTTATTGATACCCTAAAATGTATTATTTGAGTGCGTATGAGAAACATGTATGAAGCTGTATAAAGTGCTGCATTATATCAGGCGTAATGTAGAGCCTTTTTAAGTTTTTAAATATAGCTAAGAAATCATAATATGCTTTAACCTACTAACGGTATTGCTCAAAATACTCGTCGCTCAGACAAGAATATAATATTTTATTATATATATTTATTATTTAAATATAACTTGAGATAAAAGAATGTATCTAAAACTATTTTTTATAAGTGTATGGAACGAAACAATGTAACAACTGTCAAATGAAATAGCAAATGGTGAGAATCGACGAACTTGACCGAATCAAACCGAGACCGAGTTAAACTGTTTGGTAATGGGTTTATGTACTATGTCTTAATTTCTATAAAAGTGTACTATAAAAATTTTGTGCCCATATTTGGTTAAGTCATGCAATTTTGTATTCATATTGTTCAAGTCATGTAAATTCAATGGATGAATTAGCACCCTTATACTTTATGAATTATCCTTATTTGGATATATTTTCTATGTACAACAAAATTTACAATCTATTAGTAATTAGTGCAATAAAATTAATCATTAAGAATCCAATCAAGTGAGTCTTGGCTCTCATATCCAGGGTCTCCAAATTCAGATATAAAAAGTAACCCGGCTCTAAAAGTTTCACAGAAATTATTCTGATTGATTATAATTTCATCAAAGAATTTAAATTGATTAAACATATTTAAATCTATTAACAAATGACACTGTAATCCACAATTTAACTTTAAATCAATGCCTAAATTAAATTTATTTGGTATATATATATATATATATATATATATATATATATATATTATGTTTAAAATATTTATTAAAATTAAAACTTATTTCAAAACCCAACCTTAAATGCATTACTTTTCAGTTCAATAATTGTTCTTATATGCTTAATAATCTTACAACCGTTATCCATTTTAAATTATATATTTCAGTTTCAAAATCAAAATATAAATAACAATTGCTTTTAAAAGTTCATTTATTTATATAATTTTACATAAAAAATATACATTAATCACTATGTTATACTTTTACAATTTCGTCATCAGAGTCTAACACCTCTACAATTTCGTCATCAGAGTCTAACACCTCTACAATTTCATCGTCAGAGTCTAATATTTCAATAACTTCACTAGCACTCTCTAATAATTCTATCATTTCCACATCAGAATCTTCTTCCTGTATTTCAATTTCTTCGTGACCTATTATTATTTCATCAGCATAACTCTCTATAATTTTCTCATATGCCTTCTTTTCTTCTTTATCCGTCATATCATCTGAATCACAATCATCTGAATCACAATCATCTATATCAAAATCGTCAGTTATATCCTGCACATAATATTTATCTTCACTGTCAATGCCGACGCGTATATCTCCCGAATTCAATAACCATGTTACGCCTGGAATATTCTTAAATCCGTTCATACTATTAAACTTTAGCTTGCACTAAGAAAATATTACTCTGTAATTACAGCTCAACATCATCTCTATTTAAGTGACATTTATACATGAATTTACCACCTCCACCAACAGAATCCCGTTACATAGGTCTTACGCTCAACAATCATATTCTTAGACTTATATATAAAAATTTAACAGGGTAGCACTTTACTTATTTAATACTATAATATATTTACCATCCGACTATCAATTCTTAATTCTATCATCCCCGCGCATTCAAAATAAATAAAATTCTCGGGGCTCCCGACCCTTCGAGCAGTTTTATTTTAAAAAGTTTGTTTCAACTTAAGTTAGAGCTTTTGGTTTAGCTAATTGTGATTCTACTATTATCCACAACCTATATAGCCTCATGCATATGGATCAAACCGCTACCTAATAAATTTGTATAATAAAATATCCTCCTACTATTTTAACAGTTACTGTGGTGTTATAACCTCATATATGTAAAACAACACCATTGTCTGACTTATAAGACTTTATGATTATTACAACACATAAAAAAATAACTGTATGCTTTGACAATCATCAATGATATAATGTATATTATAACTTTTAGTATACTTAAATAAATAATCTAATACAACAATACCCAATCCGGCCCTACATTTAACTAAAACATAAAATGTATAACAATACATTCGAACTAATGTATAACAAAAAATTTGTCTACGTTTGGAAAATATTCGCTTGTATTCAACACGTTCCCATAAGAATAATTTATATACATAGTTCTCATGAGTGCAAAATGTGCTGACGCCTGCTAACACGTGTGCTTCAAATTTCCGGTGAATTCGAAGGAATGCGTTATAAATACACTGTTATAAATAATTTAACACTGTCATAATCTTATAACCAATAACAAATCAAACATAAGAATTAATATCGGTATCTCACTCTTTACCATTAGATATTAATTATTACACACGTAATAATTAATATCGCTATCTCACTCTTTCATATTATCCCAACTATTACCCCCCATTGTCTAGCCACGCCACCTCACTCCCCACCCCACCCTTACCCCCTTTTATATTCTTCCAAGTCTAGCCACGCCCCCTCTGCATACCGTGACCTAAATGCATCACCACTCCAAACTGTCCTAGAACCGGCCTAGTACAACTACTAATGATGTACCGACAAATACTGGTACACCCATCTCAAAGAAATCTTCAACAGATTCTTTGGAGAGATAACCCAGACGACAAACTACAAGCTTATCAGTTAAACACTGTAACTTACGGTACATTATCTGCAGCTTATCTTGCAATAAGAAGCTTAACGCAGCTAGGATACGACAATACAATTGCACACCCAAACGCTGCAAACACAATCATCAATGATTTTTATGTTGATGACATGCTGACTGGGTCAAATGATCTAGAAGAGCTCAAACAACGCTGCAATAAAATTATTGAAATATTAAGCAGTGCAGGATTTCATCTACGTAAATGGATATCCAATGACCCTGCTGTATTAGTCGACTTGGACAATACAACAAACGACAAACATTTCTATATCGAACACGCAGATATAGAACATTTCAAAACGTTAGTTGTCAAATGGAGCCCTGAAACGGACTGTTTCAATACAGTATTGCACATTTTGAACCACCTGTTAAATTAACTAAACGAAATATTTTATCATTTATTGCTAAAATTTTTGATCCACTTGGATTACTATCGCCTTGTGTCATACCGTTTAAATTAATGATACAGCAATTATGGCTAGTTAACTTACATTGGGACGACGAAGTTCCAGAACAATTAGCAAATATTTGGACTGCTTTAATAAAACAGTTGCCAAACCTAAATAACGTATCCATACCGCGAAAGTTATTAATCAGTAATTTCGAAACCATTGAAATTCATGGCTTTTGTGACGCATCCGAACGTGCATACGGTGCTTGCATATATTTTGAAAGCACTAATAATAAAAATATTTCTAAAACAACTCTATTACATTCAAAGTCTAAAGTATCGCCTTTAAAATCACTAACCATTCCATGCTTGGAATTATGTGAAGCATTGTTGCTGCCGAGAATGACTAAAAAATTGTTGTCAATAATTTCTGTACCGGTAAATCGCATAATTCTCTGGTCTGATTCAGCTATTGTACTATCATGGCTTAAATGCATACCTAACACATTAAAGACTTTTGTAGCAAATCGTGTTTCCGAAATTCAGACAGACATGAATTCCATCACTCAATGGCGTCATGTGCGTACTGAATATAATCCAGCTGATTTGATTTCGCGAGGCATTCTTGCTCGTATTATAATTGATCACATTTTCTGGTGGCAAGGTCCAGACTGGTTATCGCAATCAGAAAGTTCATGGCCTGAAAGTAATTGTACTGTAAAATCTTTACCTGAAACGAAATCAATTATATTGGCGAATCATTCCACAACCAAATCAAATCCTATATTTGACACATTTTCAAGCTTAAGAACTCTTAATAGAGTCACCGCTTATTGCCTACGTTTTATACACAACTGTAGAAACAAACAAAATAAGGCAAACGGCATTTTAACGGTTACAGAATTACAAGATTCAATGCAACTTCTTGTGAAGTTAGCACAAAAAGAACATTTTGCGTCTGAACTAAAAGCTCTAAAGTGTAACGCACCTTTAGCAAACAAAAGCACACTGCTTTGTCTCAATCCCTTCCTCGACGATAACGACATCATCAGAGTAGGTGGCAGACTAAAATATTCAAATTTCGAATTTCACAGACGACATCCTATTGTTCTACACAACAAACACAAATTAACGACGCTGATAATGGAGAAGGAACACCTGAGATTATTTCATCCAGGTCCTCAAAAATTATTATTCAGCATAAGGGACCAATATTGGCCCATTAAAGGCATATCGTTAGCAAAAAAAACATCGTACATCGCTGTGTGACATGTTTTAGACAAAAATCGCGTTTTCCATCACCAAAAATGGGCTCTCTTCCATCTGCAAGAGTTTATTTGGACTTTCCGTTCAAAGACACCAGCGTCGATTATGCTGGCCCTATTATGGTGAGAAACAAATATGGCCGAGGTAGTAAATTATTAAAATCTTACATTTGCTTATTCATCTGCTTCGCAACAAAGGCTATACATTTAGAATTGGTTACTGAACTTACGACTCAGTGCTTTTTAGCTGCTCTGAATCGATTCATATCGCGCAGAGGCAAACCTAATATCATTTATTCTGATAACGGCACAAACTTTGATGGAGCCAGCCGGGCTTTAGGTAAATTTTTATCGGATGGAAATAATGCAAAAACAATACAAACTGTGGCTTCTGATTTAACCATTACATGGAAGTTCATTCCACCATACTCGCCTAGTTGGGGAGGTTTGTGGGAGAGTAACATCAAGTCCACAAAATCACATCTTAAACGTGTTATACAAATCACTTTACTTTCGACGACACTTACACATTGCTAACCCAAATAGAGGCAATACTCAATTCTCGCAATCTTTATCCCGCCTCCAATGACCCTAACGACCTAGTTCCTATCACCCCTGGACACCTTCTAATAGGACGGCTTACTAGAGTAGTGTAACAAAGCCGCTTCTGGCCCATTTTGAAGTTAAGATGATTAAAAGTAGTGGGGGTAAAGCGACCTATCGGTAAGTGGGCGTGGCTAGAGTATGCGGGGTGTAGGGGAGTGGTGAAACGGTAAGCGGTATGGTGTGTTGCTATTGGTTGTAGTTTGTTGACCTCATTGTTGCATTGTTCGGCAATTTCCGGAAACCAATCGTGTATGTTCGTATTTTAGATCCATCTGTAGAAGCATATGAGTGAGAAAGCAATATATTTGTAATGTATAGAAGTGAGATAGCGATTGTGTATGTTATATGTGCAATGGTATTTGATGAAACTATATGATGTTACTATTGCAAGTGGACGTTATTGTTTTATATTAAGACATCATAGGTGATGGTAATCTTATTGTTTGTGGTAAGGTTTATTAATTAGTTAGAGTGAGCCAGGGAGATAGTAATTATCCCCACTTTAATTTTTTTAATTACCACAGCCTATGAAGCTAACAGTAGGAGGAGTTATATGTAATTATGACGTTATAGATGTTTCCTACTTATAAATGTTTGTATACACAGAAATGTTAAGAAGCTGTGTAACTTAAGTAATGTGGTTTGATAATCCCCTCTTAATTTATGATTGGTTTAATACTGAATGTAGATGATGAATTTTTAATTAATGTCATTTAAATAGAGATGTTGAGAATAAATTACAAGATATTGTTTCAAAGTGCTTCATAAGTATAAAGTGTTTTAATCACTGCATATATTTAGTAGTATGAACGGCTTTAAGAATATTCCTGATGCAACGTGGCTATTGGATTGGGGAGATATACGTGTTGGTATAGATGGTGATAGATATTATGTCCAGGATATATCAGATGATATTGATATAGATGAATGTGACCCAGAGGATATGACTGATGAAGAAAAGAAGAGGTACGAAAAAATTATAGAATTATATGCTGACGAAATTATTATAGGTCACGAAGAAATTGAAATAGAGGAAGAAGATTCTGATGTGGAAATTATTGAATTATTAGAGAGTGATACTGAAGTTGTTGAAATATTAGACTCTGACGATGAAATTGTACAAGTGTTAGACTCTGATGATGAAATTGTATAAGTATTACATAGTGATTTATTATTAAGTAAACATTTTTATTATGTAAATATATATAAATATATGATTTTATAAAGAAACTGTTATTTATACTTTGATTTTAAAGCTGAATTATATAAATCAAAATGGATACTATTAATAAAATAGTTAGACACATGCAAAAAATAATTGAACAATTACATTATTTGAATTATCCTAATGCAGAGTGTAAAAAGTGGTTAAAATACAATAAAGTAAATATAAGATTGTTAAATAAATTATTAAAAAATAATAATACCTTTTCAATTGGATATAAGCGAAGTATAGAAAGTAATATAAGTGTATTAAAGTATTTTCAAACATTGTTGGAAAATAAACAAAAAATTGGAGGTGGAACTATAAATAGTTCAAAACGTAGTGATCGAATTAAATGGCAAGAAATAAATTCATCATTTAAAGGACGTGTTAGAACAGGAGTGTTAATTAATTTAAGTCATATTGATCCATTACAATTTTTGGATGACGCATTTTACATGTTTGCATCTAGAGTTAAAAATGCTTTAAAAAAATATAGTGCTCTAAAAGTTAATGTAATATTTTGCAGTGAGTTTGTTTTACCATCAGCTAAAGAAGAAGAACCCATATTTGAATACAAATATTTCAATACTAAAAATAATGAAATTTTTTTATCAACAGATTTAAAACATTGGTATAAAGAAAATGTTATAGATGTTATATTAAAAGATTTAGAAACTTTTCAAGAAAATCAGAGTGGATGGGCTTTGTATAAAATAATTAATATGACAGTGAATATAAATCAGTTTATTCCGTTTTATAGTTCATCATTTATTGATTTACCAGTTGAAATAAAACAAAAAAAAGCAATAATAAATGTTCAGAATGAGGATGATAAATGTTTTGTGTGGGCAATATTATCAGCGCTTTATCCGGCAAAATATCATGTTGAGATAGTATCATCTTATAAAAAATATATAAATTGTCTTAATTTAAATGGTATAAAATTTCCAATGACGTTATCACAAATTTCAAAATTTGAAAAATTAAATAATATATCAATAAATGTGTATATTTTAAAAAAGCGCAAAAAAGTATTTATAACTATTCCTGTATATGTTAGTAAAATATATAAAAGTAAACATATACATTTATTAATGATTCAAAGTGAGTATGAAGTAGAAGATGAAGAAGACACAGAAGAAGAGGAAGAAGAAGAAGAAGAAGATGATGAAAGTAATAGTGAGGAATGTGACAATAAAATAAATTTTCATTTTTGCTGGATAAAGAATTTATCCAGACTTGTTAGTAATCAACTTTCAAAAACAAGTCATAAAAAATTTATATGTGATCGATGTTTACATTATTTTAGAGACGAGTCCAAATTTAAGGAACATTTAGAAGACTGTGTTGGATTAGGTCTTAGACCAGTTAAACCGATAATGCCAGATAAGAATTCTAATGTGATTGAGTTTAAAAACTTTAAGAGAAAAATTAGAAATGCTTGTGTTATATATGCTGACTTTGAAAGTATATTAGACAGTAATGTAACAAATGTTAAAACCAAGGGGGTGTATCAAACACATATTGCACATAGTGTTGGATATTATGTAAAATATTCATATGATGACTCTAAATCTTATTATAATAGTTATCGTGGAGTAGATTGTATTCAGTGGTTTGTAAATGAATTGAAAGAGATTGCTTATAATGTAGAGGATATAATAAAAAATGTATTGCCAATGAAAACATTGACTAATCAACAAAAAACAGAATATTTAAATGCAAGAAATTGTCATATATGTGAGAAACCATTGCAACAAGACCGTGTTCGAGATCATTGTCATTTAACTGGTAATTATAGAGGACCTGCTCACAATGAATGTAATTTAAATTATAATGAAAGTTATGTAATACCAATAATTTTTCATAATTTATCATCTTATGATTCACATTTTATAATAATTGATTTAGCTACTGGAATAAAAGGAAGAACCTCCTTGTTACCAATTAATAAAGAAAAATATATTTCATTTACAAAATATGTGCATGGAACTAATATTTCATTAAGATTTATTGATTCATATCGATTTATGGCTAGTTCTTTGAATAATTTAGCATCATATTTACCAAACAATAAATTTAAAATTTTAAAATCAGAGTTTAATAATTTAAGTAATGAAGAATTTAGTTTATTAAGTAAAAAAGGTATATTTCCTTATGATTATATAAATTCCTGGGAAAAGTTAAATGACACAGCCTTACCACCTCAGGATAATTTTTTTAATTTATTAAATGAGAGTTACTTATCAGATGCAGATTACAAACATGCACAAGACGTATGGAATACATTTCATATTAAAACACTAGGTGAATATTCGGATTTGTATCTAAAAACCGATGTGTTATTACTTTGTGACATATTTGAAAATTTTCGAGATAATTGTTTAGACACATATAAACTAGATCCAGCACATTATGTATCTGCTCCAGGTTTAGCATGGGACTCTATGTTGAAAATAACTAAAATTAAACTTGAATTGTTTACTGATATAAACATGTGGCTATTTATAGAGAAGGGTATCAGGGGTGGTATTAGTCAATGTTCTAACAGATATGCAGAGGCCAATAACAAATACATGAATGAAAATTATAAACCTGAATTACCATCTAAATATCTAATGTATTTTGATGTTAATAATTTATATGGGCATGCAATGAGTCAATATTTACCATATGGAAATTTTAAATGGTTAAACAAAGAGGAAATTTTGGAAATAAGTAATACTATATGCAATTTGTTAGAAACTAGCAATACTGGTTACATTTTAGAAGTAGATTTAACATATCCTCAAAGTTTACATAATTTCCATAAAGATTTACCGCTTTGTCCTGAACATTGCATTGCACCGGGAAGTAAACATAAAAAGCTTTTAACTACTTTATATGATAAGGAGAAATATATAATTCATTATAGTAATTTAAAGCAATGTATACATTTAGGGATGAAATTATCAAAAATACATCGAGTTTTAAAATTTAATCAATCACCATGGCTTAAAAGTTATATCGATTTAAATACAGAAAAAAGAAAAATGGCTACAAATGATTTTGAAAAAAATTTATATAAATTAATGAATAATAGTGTGTTTGGCAAGACAATGGAAAATGTTAGAAAGCATCGAGATATAAAATTAAAAACAAAATGGCATGGCCGTTACGGAGTCAAAAATTTGATTGCTAGTACTAATTTTCACAGTCGAACAATTTTTAAAAGAAATGTGGTAGCTATAGAACTGTTGAAACCTAATTTAAAATTTAATAAACCAATATATGTAGGATTTTCAATACTAGATTTATCTAAAACAGTAATGTATGATTTTCATTACAATTATATGCAAGAAAAATTTTCTAATAATAATTTAAAGTTATTATATATTGATACCGATTCATTTATATATGAAATTATTACATTAGATATTTATGAAACTATAAAACGCGATATACATAAGTTTGATACAAGCGATTATGCTGAAAATAATCAATATAATATTCCTTGTGTAAATAAAAAATTTTGGGTTTAATGAAAGATGAAAACAACGGTAAAATCATGACTCATTTTATTGGTTTAAGATCAAAAATGTATACAATAAAAGTTAATAATAATGATATTATAAAAAAGATAAAAGGTATAAAGACCAGTGTAGTTAAGAAACATATTTCTTTTAAAGATTATGAAAATTGTTTAAGAAATTTTAATGAAATAAATTGTACCCAAAGAGGAATAGTATCAAGGCTGCATAATGTGTATTCAATAAAGCAAATAAAAATTGCATTGAGTCCTTTTGATGATAAACGATACTTTATAAAAAACAGTACTAATACTTTACCTTGGGGTTTTGATAATTTTAGTGATAGTGAATTATTATTATAAAATAAATACATATATAAAATAACCAGTAGTTTTATTTATAATTTAAAATGTCATACAATATTTTTAGCATGTATCCAACTATTATTAGATTTATCTAAACCTAACCACTTTACAAAAACGTTGTTTCCTTTTTTCTGTAAAACTTTTTCAACTAAATATATATCTGGATATTTTGTTTTTTGTAGTTCTTGTTCATAAAACGCACCTGCAATTGATTGATCAAGAGAATCCTTGAGTAAATATGTGACTGGATTAGTTAGTTGTACTTTTGATATAGTAAATATTTCTGTATCCCAGTTGGGTGTATATCCCTTAGCAAATATTGATTTATTTTTGCTTATACGTACGTGGTCTCCAACTTTATAACGATTTAAACCAACCATTTTTATTCTATTATATACATTTCCTAATAATTTTTTTTCATTTTTTATTGATACTTGAGATGGTTTCATATTAATTGTTGAATGATGAGTATTATTATATTTTTTAACAAGTGTATTAATATTATTAATCCAATTATAGTTGCCTGTAATACTAAAATCTTTCCACATGGCATTTTTTAGTGTTCTATTAAATCTTTCAACAATGGATGCTTTCATATTACTAAATGTACTGTAATGGTTTATGCCATAATAATCTGTTAATTTTTTAAATTCAGTGTTATAAAATTCCTTTCCGTTATCTGTTTGTAAGTTTTTTGGAATCTTATTTTTATTTTTTATGATAGCTTTAGCTGATTTCGATTTCACGGGTACTGCCCACGCATATTTTGAAAATATGTCAATGACTGTAAGTAAATACTTGTATCCTTTGTTTTCTTTTGCATACGGAATCATTTCTACTAAGTCAGCTTGCCAACTATCATTTAGGCCTTTTATAATTACATGTCTACGCTTATAGTTTTTTCGCGCAGGCTTGTGTAACTCATTAATTATACCTATTTTTGTTTTACTCATACTAAATATTATTATGCGAAATTTACAAAGAAGTAATATCTAAACTATGTTTTGTTTTTAATTCACTAATTAATGTTGCCAGTTTGCTATTTATATCAATAAAGTTTTGAAAGTTATTAATATAAGCATCATGAATATCTTTCTCTGCAGCTCTTAAACGTTCATCTATATATATAAAAATCAATTGCTGTTCGTTAGTCTCGCTAAAACTCGAGAACGGCTAAACGGATTTATCTTATCTTGGTCTTGAATTATTCGTGGAGGTCTAGGGAAGGTTTAAAAGGTGAGAAAAATTCGAATAATTGCCGGGAAAATCCTCAAAACAGCATTTTTCTATTTCCCATACAAACGTTTTCTAAATAAAATGGAGAGTCAATTTGTAATTTATTACCGCTGCATAAAGTTCAAATTCGCGTGCGCGTTGGAGGACCTAATATCGCGTTCTGAAACTCAACAAAAGTGAAAGTGAATCGCGAACGCGACAAAATTGCATAGTCTCAAAATACATAGTACATAAATAAACACAATTTTAGCTAACTTCAGTTGTTACTCTGTCCGATTATTTTTTTATTTTAGCTAACTTAAGTTGTTACTCTGTCCGATTATTTTTTTAATAAGACTATATAGAAATCGAAAGATAAATCAATAATAATAAAGACAAATTAAATTATAAATCTTAAGTTAAATTCTGAACGCAATCTCAATATGTATTTGACATTAGATTTGACAACCAACTGATATGTCATTCCATCCTGTCGCATTTCAGAGCACGGAAAAAATTATATTATCGTTATATCTATCTTTGTGGCTACGTGCGCGAGAACTTTCTTTACTTTGGTGATCCTTTGTGATAGTCACATTCCAAGTAATGTGTTCTTTTTTGTGATAGTGACACTTTACTGCTAAATGAGCGGGAAATTTTCTCACTTTGATTAATTACAATTTACGATGCCGAGGAGAAGACGACCTAACTTAGGTCGTCGTAGTCAATCAAATGTGCGAAGAGCTACCTCACGTGCTAACCGCACTGATGACCAGAGACAGACAGATCAAGAAAATAGTCGTATTGCTATGTCAGAATTGCGTTCTTTGGTGAGTGACAATGTAGGAGATAGGCTTAGAATGCAACGAGTTCGTGCACATCAAACACAACAACAGCAAGCTAGACATAATGAAATTGAGCGAATCCGCAGACGCAGTGCTCCTGTGATTCTTGAACGAGCTGCATTCCACTATGATCCGGCAATTGATTATTGTGCCGACAAATCGGTAACAATTGGGGAAATGAAAACAATTTGTAAATATTGTAAGGCGTTAAAATACACTGGTGAATCTACTGGATTATGTTGTGCTGAAGGCAAAGTAAAATTGCCACAATTGGTCCCACCACCAGATCCTTTACGCTCTTTGGTTTCTGGGATTGGAAATGATTCTAAGCACTTCTTGACCAACATTCAGAAATATAACAACTGTTTCCAGATGACATCATTCGGTGCTACACATATTATACAAGACAATTTCATGCCCACTTTCAAGGTATTATATAAGAATATTTTTTTATATTATTCAAGTTTGTACTAAAATATATATATCGGAAATTATTAATGGACAAATTTTTAAAAATTACAGATTCAAGGACAAATTTATCACTTACTGGGAACTCTGTTACCACTAACTGATGCAGATCATCAATTTTTACAAATTTATTTTATGGGCAATTCAGATGCGGAAATTAATAATCGTTGTGCTCACAATCCAACAGTGAAGAGAACCATTGTCCAACAATTACAAATATTTCTTCATCAGAATAACAATTTAGTAAACATGTTCAAAATAGCATTGGATCGGATGCCATCTGATAGCCATAATATTATTATTCGAGCTGACAAAACACCTGCCGGTGAACACACAAGGAGGTTCAATTCACCTACCATTGATGAAGTGGCTGTTGTCATTGTGGGCGAAAATTTACAATCTAGAGATATTGTGCTTCATCGTCGGAATAGTGAGTTAAAACGTGTATCTGAAACACACAGGAGTTATGATGCACTACAATATCCTTTGATCTTCTGGCAAGGGGAAGATGGATACCATTTTAATATCAAAATGGTAAATCAAGTAACAGGTAAATGAATTGAACAAGATTAAATAATATTTTTAAATTCAATACATCTAAGTAACAATTTAAACATTTATCATTTTTGATCGCAGGTGCTGAAACCAACAAAAAAGTTAGTGCTATGAATTTCTATTCATACAGACTCATGATCCGTCAAGGTGAAGTAAATCATATTTTGATGTGTCAACGACTTTTTCATCAGTTTGCAGTTGACATGTATGTCAAAATTGAGACTGAACGATTGACATACATCCGTTTGAACCAACGACGGCTACGGTCAGAGGAATACATCCATCTCCGCGATGCTATAAATGCTGATGGCAATGTGAATAATGTAGGAAGAATGACAATTTTGCCAGCTACTTATATAGGAAGCCCACGTCACATGCATGAATATGCTCAGGATGCTATGTCATATGTTAGGCATTATGGCCGCCCAGATTTATTTGTTACATTCACATGTAACCCAAAATGGTCCGAAATCGAGAAGGAATTACTACATAGCCAAACACCAGTTGATAGACATGACATAACTGCCAGAGTTTTTAAACAAAAATTAAAATCTCTCATGAATTTTTTAATAAAGCATTGTGTGTATGACCGAGTCCGTTGTTGGATGTACTCTGTAGAATGGCAAAAGCGTGGATTGCCACATGCGCACATTTTAGTCTGGTTAGTGGACAAAATAAGGCCAGATGAGATTGATTCTATAATTTCAGCTGAAATTCCAGATGAAATAGTTGACCCAAAATTGCATGCAGTAGTAACCAAACACATGATACATGGACCTTGCGGACATTTCAACTACAATTCACCCTGTATGGTCGACGGTAGGTGTTCCAAACGATACCCAAGAGACCTGCTTGCTCAAACCATAACGGGAAATGATGGATACCCATTGTATCGTCGGCGATCAGTTGCGGACAGTGGGCGATCGGTAGTTGTGAAGGTAAGAGGACAAAATGTTGATGTAGACAATCGTTGGATTGTGCCATACTCGCCAATATTGTCCAAAGCTTTTGAGACTCACATCAATGTGGAATATTGTAATTCTGTGAAGTCGATAAAGTACATATGTAAATATGTTAATAAAGGTAGTGATATGGCTGTCTTCGGTGTAACCAATGCAAATGATGAAATATCACAGTACCAGATGGGTCGCTATGTAAGTAGCAACGAAGCTATTTGGCGTATCTTTTCATTTGCGATCCATGAAAGACACCCTACAGTAGTCCATTTGGCAGTCCATTTAGAAAATGGTCAACGAGTTTATTTTAATGAATCTAACGCGGCAGACAGGGCGGCACATCCACCGTCGACAACATTAACAAGTTTCTTCACAGTTTGTCAAACTGATGATTTTGCTCGCACTTTGCTGTATGCTGACATGCCACGCTATTACACATGGAACGCATCATCGAAATCGTTTCAGCGTCGAAAACAAGGAACACCAGTTGAAGGACATCCAAATGTATTTGCTTCAGATGCTCTGGGTCGCATCTACACAGTACATCCAAATAACGATGAATGTTATTATTTGCGGTTGTTGTTGGTGAATGTTCGTGGTCCGACATCGTTTAAACAACTGAGAACAGTTAATGGACAGCTGTGTGCGACTTACCGTGAGGCATGTCAACTATTACATTTACTTGAGAACGATTCGCACTGGGATGATACGCTCAAGGATTCCGTAATATCTTCGTCGCCGCATCAAATTCGTACATTGTTTGCGATTATCATATCGACATGTTTCCCCTCGAATCCAAAAGATTTGTGGGTTAAGTATAGAGATGACATGTCTGAGGATGTTTTGTATCGTGTGCGCCGTCAAACTTTGAATCGTACACTACAAATGACTGAAGAAATTTACAATGACACATTGATCATGATAGAAGATATGTGTTTATTGATGGCAAATAAAGTATTGTCGTGTTTGGGAATGACAGCACCCAATCGTCATATGCACGATGCATTAAACCACGAGTTGCAAAGAGAACATCAGTACGACATTGAAGCATTGGCCGAAACAGTTCGTACAAATGTTCCACAATTAAATCAACAACAAAGAATTGCGTACGACACTTTGATAGAAGCTGTGAACAGTGGATCTGGTGGAATTTATTTCCTTGATGCTCCCGGAGGAACCGGAAAAACGTTTTTAATTTCATTGCTTTTGGCGAGGATCAGATCGCGAAATGATGTTGCTCTAGCGTTGGCTTCATCTGGAATAGCTGCAACTCTGCTCGAAGGCGGGCGAACTGCACATTCTGCCTTGAAATTACCACTAAACATGCAAATCACCGAAACACCAATTTGCAACATCGCCAAAAATAGCGCAATGGCCAAGATCCTACAGGTATGCAAATTAATTGTTTGGGATGAATGCACAATGGCCCATAAGAGGTCACTGGAGGCACTGGACAGAACGTTGAAAGATCTTCGTGACAACCAAAATATTTTCGGTGGGGCCATGATTCTGTTGTCAGGTGATTTTCGTCAGACTCTTCCAGTTATTCCCCGATAAACTGTTGCTGATGAACTAAATGCATGCCTAAAATCATCAAATTTGTGGCAGTACGTAAAGACACTCCACTTAACAACTAACATGCGAGTATTTTTGCAACAAGATGAAACTGCTAATGTGTTTGCGAAGCAGTTGTTAGACATTGGAAATAATAAAGTTGCAGTGGACACCTCGACCGGATTCATCACATTACCTACAGATTTCTGTCACATCACAGACTCAAAAGTGGAGCTTATTCAGCGAGTTTTCCCAGATATAGCGCAAAAGTTCAATAACCATAATTGGCTGGGTGAACGAGCAATATTAGCAGCGAAAAATAATGATGTAGAGGATCTTAATGCGACCATTCAGAATTTTCTTCCAGGACAGTTGGTTTCCTTCAAATCAGTCGACACCGTAATGAACCAGGATGACGTAATCAACTATCCCACTGAGTTTTTAAATTCACTGGAGTTGCCTGGATTACCACCTCACAATTTGCAGTTAAAAGTAGGATCAGTTGTCATCATGCTGCGTAACATTAATCAACCTCGACTATGCAATGGAACAAGACTGGCTGTGAAAAGACTGATGAATAACGTCATTGAGGCGACAATCATAAAAGGAAAATACAAAGGAGAGGATGTCTTGATCCCGCGGATACCGATGATTCCAACGGACTTACCATTCGATTTTAAACGCTTACAATTTCCAGTACGTCTGGCCTTTGCGATGACCATAAATAAATCGCAAGGACAGTCTTTAGAAGTTTGTGGAATCAACTTGGAGTTTCCCTGTTTCGCGCATGGACAATTATACGTCGCGTGTTCGCGCGTCGGAAAACCGTCTTCTTTGTTTATTTACGCACCACAAAACAAAACAAAAAATATAGTTTATGAGAAAGCTTTAAATTAATTAACAGACTGTATTTTCACAGTGTGTGTCTGTGAATATCAAATTTAAACCTTATAAATAGCCAGTATTTCAGGAAAACTCTGATTTCTAAGTAAGCAACATGATGTATCGAAAATAATAATAAAACTTCATGCTTTATTCAATAAATGCTTTTTCATTAATAATTATTTTGTTTGTTTTAAAATCATTTTATACAAAAGATTAGGTCTTTTATTTATCGATGAGGCAGTACGAAGTCTGCCGGGTCAGCTAGTATATATATATATATAAACGTTTTTATATTTGAAAACATATGGAATACTAGTAAAAAGTTGCAAATCGACTGTCATTTTAGTACACATTTGCCATCTATATCTACCTGTAAACCCATGAAGTAATGTTTTACCGTAAACGTATTATTAAAATAGAACAAAATACTCTCCCACATTTATTACACATTTATTAAACTAATTTGATTTTCGTTTCTAGGTGAACCAACGAAAATTTCTACACAGTTTCCAACAATCGTCGAAGCAACTTGTTGATCTTTAGAAAATACTGCCATGTCGATGGGAGAGTCTTAGGACGGAACGAGTTCAGGCAATATTAAAGCTCATGTCAATAGAGAAGGTGTTGATGTATGGTGAAATTTTTCCGGGGCACCACAAGGCCGTAGCTGCTTATATTAGGAATTGTCGCGTAGTGAATTTAATGGGATTGAAGTCCGAAGATGCAGATTGCCTTTATCCGAAAATAGAATCTTTAGATTTATCTGGCAAAGAACTTAATACTCGTGTAAGAAATGTCGTGAGATTATGCGAAAATTTAATAACTTTGAAAGTGAGCAACTTCCAGATAAGGTCAGATCTATTAAATAAAAAAGCACAATTAGAAGAACTGTGGCTTGAGGCACCCTTTCATGTAGAAGGTAGAGATGAACAAGAAGGCGGTGTTTCTTTGTTGGAAACGTTCGCTGAAACGCAAGTTTCGTTACGAACAGTAAAACTGGACAGTGGAAAGGAAAACATCCTCTTTCGTCTGTTTTCCAACAACCCACAACTTCAAGATGTGAGAATACACATCTATCAGATAACGGGAGTTTGTCTTAGAAGTTTGCCTACAACTTTAAAATATTTAGATATAAGAATGAATACCAAAATTAATTCTCAGACACTAGTAGAATATCTTCGTAACTGGGACCTGGAATCGCTTGGAGTTAAGTTTAACAATGAAGAAACCTTCCTTCGGAACTTAGTAGCAGCAACACCAAAATTGCATCACTTTACATTAAATTGTGATTTTGTATATACAACGACATTGGGGTATCTTCGAAGATTAATATATTTGAAGACTCTGCGCCTCACCTATTTGAACGATATTCATGAGGTGGTGCTTAGAAGAATTACGGATACCTGTGTTCAGCTAGTCCTACCAGAAATTATTGGAGTACAGATTGATGTAAGCGAAGATTTGTTTGCATCCATTGCAGCGCTTCCGCATCTGAGAGAATTGTTTATACATATTGCAAACGACTCCTTGGCCACTGACTACGAACCATTGATGCAAAGCCTTTCTAAGAGCCGAAGCATAACGAACATAGAGTTAAACTTTTACGCGAGATATAGCGCGTTTACAGACCAACATGTGCTCACGCAGATCCACGGTTCCAATATTCTCACGGTACGTTTCAGCACTCTAGGAAAATGTTGTCATTTCTATAAACGTTATAACTGGTATTATTTTTACAGAATTTACAAGTGGTAAGTCGGGACCTGACGGCTGATTTAGTCCTGAAAATATGTAACGAACTGGGCCTGCAAGGTTTCAGAACAGAGGCATTAAACCTTAAATGGGTTCTATTTGCTCCAGAGGTTAGTATTACTGCTTCTTACATTTCGTTTGTTACCTTAAATGTATGATGTTGGAAAGAGAACAATTTTAAATAGGGAGAAATTCTACCCCTGAAGTTTATGCGACACAACTAACACTTTAAAATGAGTAGACTTCGTTAAAACGAGACATTTTAACCAAATTTTAATTGAATTTTTATGTTTCAGGATGTTCCGGAAGACAGTTAGCACCCCTTGCTGAATGTCCATTTTTTGAGCTAACGTTGTATCCTTCGATTTGTAATGTGATTATAGTTGTTTGATAATGTATATATAGTGATAGATTATATTATTAATAAAGTTTTATAGTGTGTTATAATTATAGTTTTATTTGTTAATATAGTTTTAATTGTTATGAAGTTAGTTATAGTTAGATTTGTTATATAGTACCATACAATAGATTCCCTTCCTTGAAATATAGATGCCACATTAAAGTTGAAATTTGCGATTCGGTTAAAAGCGTAAAATATTTATTTAAATATATATATATATAAGGGCCATGATTGAGTCAATGTTAAAATAACATCTGAAGGACAAGCACAATTAGGCTGGGATGAAGTTTCATTTTATTTAGACGCGCGATATGTATCCCCACCAGAAGCCATGTGAAGAATATTTGCATTCAACCTGCAATATAAAACACACTGTTGCGTACTATAAGTTTTAATAGACAGAACCAGCTGATGGACCATATCGGCTCTTTAATTTTAGTTTTTTGTTATAAATGTAAATTGATTGTAAATTTTGTAGAGATTCTGAGTCTACGGCTTGTGCTGGTTTTATTTTATAATTTTGATTCCACTGTACTTATGTTTATTTTATAATTTTGATTCCATTGTACTTATGTTTATTTTATAATTTTGATTCCATTGTACTTATGTTTCTTTTATAATTTTGATTCCATTGTACTTATGTTTATTTTATAATTTTGATTCCATTGTACTTCACTGTTAACTTAACTATTGTATTCAAGACAAAGCATTCATTCATTTTGCACAGTTGCTTGTAGTTGATAGTTCTTAATAAATCAATTTAATTTTAAACGAAAAATTATTCGTAGTTTTCTTCACATAATTCGACAACATCATCGTACAACATCGCAAAAATGATCGCGATAAAATAACGCGATACAAACATTGGTCCTTCGATAGCCAGATAGTGAACAGTGAACCAGAATAATCAGATAGTAGAAACAACTACATCAATCGTGTGCAATCAAACATTTTTTATGCAAAGAATTATACAAATAACAAATCAACATTTGTATAATCATAACCGGGGTGCCGTTCTTCATTGAAACTTCAAATCGACTTCACTGCGGATACAGAACAATACATCGACGTGATCAAGTAAGTCAGTTGATTCACCAATAATTCTTAGCACTCATTTAATTCCGATCAATTACTCATCCTATTTTCCCAATTCGCCAATTATCCTAGCATTTGTTCGTACATATTTTTACCTTAAACAAAATTCCCATTAATTAATAATGGCTGAAGGGCAAGTTAGACTTTTAAAGATCAAACGCGCGACTGCAAAACGAGCTCTAACATCATTCGTGAACCTTCTCAATAATGATTCGGAATAAATACGACGAGATAAAGCAAACGCGTGAAAAATTCTTAGCATATCAAGACGAGATAGACTTATTGGTAGCGGATGAGGAGGGATGTGTTCCGAAGGAACAGCATCAATATAGAGATGAGTTCGAGGATCAGTATTGGAAAGCATGCGCTAAGGCCATTAAAATTTTAGATTCGCAAAAAACAAATTCTCCCAACCCATCTGGTTCTAGGGTATCCACTGCTAGTAGTATTATGGGAACACCGGTATTATCAACGTATAATCAAGGCCTAGAATCATTGAGCAACAGTCCTCAGACCCAAAATCAATTGAATAGTTCACCACCCGTGCATAGTAATCAATTAGCCGGGCACAATACAAATTTTAGGAATAAAGCACCTTAACCAACTATTCATTTGCCAGCATTCGGCGGGTTATTTGACACTTGGTTAGGATTTTGTGACCTGTTTAACTCCTTGGTCGATGACGATAACACTTTACCCACAGTTCGGAAACTAATTTTTTTAAAAGATTGTCTGAGGGGTGAAGCGAAGGAGGTTATTGCCTCCATTGAATTGTCATCTCAGAATTATGAATTAGCGTGGAAGTTATTAAAAGAACGATATGATAATAGACAAATTATAAAAGAAAAATATATTAAATCTCTACTTAATACACCGGCAGTTTCAAACAACTTCTCTACGCGATCGTTTATCGATCATGTACAGAAGAATTTACGTGTTCTAAAAACTCTAGGAGAACCTGTTGACTCTTGGGATTCGTTATTAATTGTTATTCTTCGCGACAAATTACATGAGCACGTTCGTGAACTGTGGGAAGAGCATTATTGCACCTTGACCAAGCCCACCATCGACCATATGATTGCCTTTTTAACAAAGCGAGCTAATTTCGAAAGTATGCGAGCTCAAGTAGTCCCTCAATCTGTGAATCCTTAGTTTAATCGTTTAAGAGGTAAAGGTCGAGATACCGGCCACTCAAGGCAAGTCTTTGCGACCACGGCAACCCAAAAGCGTAATTGTATTCATTGTCAAGGTAGCAATCATTACATCAGCAATTGTGAACAATTCATGTCGTTAGATCCTTTTGCTCGATATGAACTAGCAAGAAAGAGTAACTGGTGCATTAATTGTCTGCACGAGGGCCACTCTGTCTCCAAGTGCACTTCTGGCACGTGTCACAAATGTAAACAACGACATCACACTCTTCTTCACTTCAATAAACCCTCATCCTCGTCTAATAATATTCCAGCAGAAACAGCGTCTCATTCGGAGATGCCTAGATCTAGTGTAAATTTGCATGCGCGCGTATCGTCAGAAGTCTTGTTAGCCACTGCCGTAGTGGATCTGGCAAATCCGGAAGGCGTTACAAAAACTTGTAGAGTCTTCCTAGACGCTGGTTCTCAGGGTCATTTCATTACGGAAGCCACGGCTAAGTTTTTAGCGCTGAACCGTACTGAAGTCAATATTTCGGTCAGCGGAGTCGATGACCTATGCACTAACATTAAATACAGCACCCGTGCTACTATTAAATCGCGTTTTAATAGATTCTCAAAAAACATAGAATTTCTTATAGTTCCAAACATAAGTAAGGCAATGCCGTCGGCGCATATAGATCCCTCGCAGTTTGAAATTCCAAAAAATATTGCACTTGCGGATCCGGAATTCTGCAAACCATCGAGCGTAGATGCCTTGATAGGTGTCAGTTTATTTTATAAACTATTAAGCGTAGGCCAAATACAGTTAAAAAATTATCCGGATGCCGTACTCCAAAAGACACAGCTTGGATGGGTCGTCGCAGGGAGCGTGAATCAATTAGTTAAAGGATCCTCTAAAAGGAGTGGGTTTAACTTGAGAAAATGGGCGTCAAATGATCCATCTCTCGTTTACAGCTGCGATGAAAATGACAATGCTACTCACATGTCACTGGATCCTGATATGACAATCAAGGCCCTAGGTATTCACTGGAATGCTAGGGAGGATCAGATTTTCTACAGTGTAAATAGCAGTAAGATTACCGCTGTAAATAAACGTTCCATCTTAAGTCAAATAGCTCAATTATTTGATCCGCTGGGTCTTCTGGGTCCGGTAATAGTGTATGCGAAAATAGTTATGCAAGTGTTATGGAAATTAGGGGTAGCCTGGGATGAAGCTATTCCCGTAGATATACATACTTTGTGGTTAACGTTTCGTGACCAGCTTCCGTTACTCGAGTCACCGCGGTTCAAACGCTGCATCACTGTAGCTGAATCAAAAAATATTCAATTACATGGATTTTGTGACGCTAGCGAGAAGTCGTATTTACTTACGAGGCGTAGATAAAAATGATAGGGCCCACGTTCAACTTATCTGCTCTAAGTCGCGAGTGGCTCCAGTAAGTTCCATTTCACTACCTCGTTTGGAGCTCTGCGGCGTCCTTTTGCTTTCTCGGCTTGTTGAAACTGTAAAAACCGCGCTGTTAATTACCATAGACGACCTTTTCTTGTGGTGTGACTCCACGATAGCATTGCATTGGAACAACACTTATCCGCATCGCCTAAAAACATTTGTCTCTAACCGCGTCGCCGAAATACAACGATTAACCGCCACGTGTCATTGGCGACACATTGCTTTACTTGACAACGCCGCGGATCTAGTTTCTTGCGGTCAGCTTCCGTCGGAGTTTATTTCAGGAAAACTGTGGCTGCATGGTCCGTCATGGCTATTAGAACCTCAGAGCTCATGGCCCAAAACAATTTTAGCTAGCATTGAGCTTCCTGATGTAAAAACAAACGCGCTTACTAATTACACCTGCTTGAAATTACAATTGCGAGGGTTTGAGCTGATTGACAGGTACTCCTCGCTGGGCAAAACGACCCGTATTGTTGCATACATTCTCCGGTTCATTAACAATTCAAGATGCAAGGATTCACCGCGAACTTATGGCTGCTTATCGCTTTCGGAAATGGCCACAGCCCGCGAAACGATAAATAAAATAGTTCAAGGATCCTCGTTTTCAGTAGAAATTTATCGATAGCTGTTCAGGATAACAGTCGCTTAATACCTCTTAGCCCGTTTCTCGACTCCATAGGAATTCTCCGTGTAGGTGGTAGACTTGCGCGCGCTGACTTGCCCGACAGTCAGCGTCACCCTATATTATTGCCCGCTCATCATCACATCACTCGCACCATTATACGGGAGGAGCATGTTCGGCTCAATCACGCGGGTATTCAAAGCACCTTATATTCCGTGCGTCAAACCTATTGGCCGCTGGACAGTCGCAACGTTACGCGAAAAATTATACATCAATGTGTGATCTGTTTTCGAGCTAAGCCTCGTCCAACAGACCACGTCATGGGCGGTCTTCCACCCTACCGAGTCTCCCAGGCCCGTCCGTTTCTTCGCGTCGGGGTCGATTATTGTGGACCGTTGTACATTAAGGAAAGACGACATCGTAATCGTCAGAGCGTAAAGGTTTATGTGGCTTTATATGTTTGCATGTCTACTAAGGCTGTCCACCTCGAACTGGTAAGTGACCTCACCACAGAGGCATTTATTGCTAGTCTCAAGCGTTTCTTTTCTAGGCGTGGAAAGTCTACGGACATTTTCTCCGACAACGCTACCAATTTTGTAGGGGCAAATCGCGAATTAAATGAATTATATGATCTTATTAACACAGCCGAGAACAAGTATTTAATACAGAGATATCTTCACGAGGATAAAATAACTTGGCATTTTATTCCTCCCAGGGCTCCTCACTTCGGAGGGCTTTGGGAGGCTGCGGTACGATCATTTAAGAATCACCTGACGCGCACTGTAGGGAACACTGTGTTAACGTACGAGTAATTAGAAACGTATGTAGTTGAGATCGAAGCCATCCTAAATGTTCGTCCTATATCTCCCTTATCTCCTGATCCCAATGACCTACTCCCTTTAACTCCTGGCCATTTTCTTATTGGTGGTCCACTGACAAGCTTTCCTCAAGCGGACTGGACTAGCTCCACCTCCAATCGACTGTCGGCATTCCAACATGCACAGCAGATGAAGCAACACTTTTGGAAGCGGTGGTATAAGGAATACTTTCATCAACTAATCACGCGGCCAGCTCATCAAGGAAAGTCACCGAATCTTCAAGTCGGCACACTTGTCTTAATTGCCGAGGATAACCTCCCTCCATTTCAGTGGCTGCTAGGTCGTGTGATCAAAATTCATCCTGGGAAAGATGGGATAGTGCGTGTTGCCACAATTAAAACTGCCTCAGGGCAACTGGATCGCAGCTCAAAAAGGTTATGCCCGCTGCCGGCTGAAGACGACTCTACTATTCATAAACATTGAACTACAATAGTTCAAGGCGTGGTGCATGTTGCGTACTATAAGTTTTAATAGACAGAACCAGCTGATGGACCACATCGGCTCTTTAATTTTAGTTTTTTGTTATAAATGTAAATTGATTGTAAATTTTGTAGTGATTCTGAGTCTACGGCTTGTGCTGGTTTTATTTTATAATTTTGATTCCATTGTACTTATGTTTTATTTTATAATTTTGATTCCATTGTACTTATGTTTATTTTATAATTTTGATTCCATTGTACTTATGTTTATTTTAAATTCACTGTTAACTTAACTATTGTATTCGAGACAAAGCATTCATTCATTTTGCACAGTTGCTTGTAGTTGATAGTTCTTAATCAATCAATTTAATTTTAAACGAAAAATTATTCGTGGTTTTCTTCACATAATTCGACATCATCGTACAACTTCGCAAAAATAATCGCGATAAAATAATCGCGATTCAAACACACACACTATATATAGGTTAGCAGTTCATTTAGAAAACCAACAAAATATTTTATTTACTGAAGAAAATGAAGAATCTGCATTAGCACGGTTTTCAGAAACTACATTAACGGCTTGGTTTAAATTAAATTCAACATCGGTAGAGGCTAAAACTTGTTTGTACATTGTACCGAACATTACATTTTTGATCGCAAAAAGACATGGACTTTAAGACAGCGCATAAGTCATTTGATAATTCCGAGAATGTATAGTGTTAGTCCTAAAGAAGGTGAAAGGTTTTATTTAAGACTAGCTGACCCGGCAGACTTCGTACTGCCTCATCGATAAATAAAAGACCTAATCTTTTGTATAAAATGATTTTAAAACAAACAAAATAATTATTAATGAAAAAGCATTTATTGAATAAAGCATGAAGTTTTATTATTATTTTCGATACATCATGTTGCTTACTTAGAAATCAGAGTTTTCCTGAAATACTGGCTATTTATAAGGTTTAAATTTGATATTCACAGACACACACTGTGAAAATACAGTCTGTTAATTAATTTAAAGCTTTCTCATAAACTATATTTTTTGTTTTGTTTTGTGGTGCGTAAATAAACAAAGAAGACGGTTTTCCGACGCGCGAACACGCGACGTATAATTGTCCATGCGCGAAACAGGGAAACTCCAAGTTGATTCCACAAACTTCTAAAGACTGTCCTTGCGATTTATTTATGGTCATCGCAAAGGCCAGACGTACTGGAAATTGTAAGCGTTTAAAATCGAATGGTAAGTCCGTTGGAATCATCGGTATCCGCGGGATCAAGACATCCTCTCCTTTGTATTTTCCTTTTATGATTGTCGCCTCAATGACGTTATTCATCAGTCTTTTCACAGCCAGTCTTGTTCCATTGCATAGTCGAGGTTGATTAATGTTACGCAGCATGATGACAACTGATCCTACTTTTAACTGCAAATTGTGAGGTGGTAATCCAGGCAATTCCAGTGAATTTAAAAACTCAGTGGGATAGTTGATTACGTCATCCTGGTTCATTACGGTGTCGACTGATTTGAAGGAAACCAACTGTCCTGGAAGAAAATTCTGAATGGTCGCATTAAGATCCTCTACATCATTATTTTTCGCTGCTAATATTGCTCGTTCACCCAGCCAATTATGGTTATTGAACTTTTGCGCTATATCTGGGAAAACTCGCTGAATAAGCTCCACTTTTGAGTCTGTGATGTGACAGAAATCTGTAGGTAATGTGATGAATCCGGTCGAGGTGTCCACTGCAACTTTATTATTTCCAATGTCTAACAACTGCTTCGCAAACACATTAGCAGTTTCATCTTGTTGCAAAAATACTCGCATGTTAGTTGTTAAGTGGAGTGTCTTTACGTACTGCCACAAATTTGATGATTTTAGGCATGCATTTAGTTCATCAGCAACAGTTGATCGGGGAGTAACTGGAAGAGTCTGACGAAAATCACCTGACAACAGAATCATGGCCCCACCAAAAATATTTTGGTTGTCACGAAGATCTTTCAACGTTCTGTCCAGTGCCTCCAGTGACCTCTTATGGGCCATTGTGTATTCATCCCAAACAATTAATTTGCATACCTGTAGGATCTTGGCCATTGCGCTATTTTTGGCGATGTTGCAAATTGGTGTTTCGGTGATTTGCATGTTTAGTGGTAATTTCAAGGCAGAATGTGCAGTTCGCCCGCCTTCGAGCAGAGTTGCAGCTATTCCAGATGAAGCCAACGCTAGAGCAACATCATTTCGCGATCTGATCCTCGCCAAAAGCAATGAAATTAAAAACGTTTTTCCGGTTCCTCCGGGAGCATCAAGGAAATAAATTCCACCAGATCCACTGTTCACAGCTTCTATCAAAGTGTCGTACGCAATTCTTTGTTGTTGATTTAATTGTGGAACATTTGTACGAACTGTTTCGGCCAATGCTTCAATGTCGTACTGATGTTCTCTTTGCAACTCGTGGTTTAATGCATCGTGCATATGACGATTGGGTGCTGTCATTCCCAAACACGACAATACTTTATTTGCCATCAATAAACACATATCTTCTATCATGATCAATGTGTCATTGTAAATTTCTTCAGTCATTTGTAGTGTAGGATTCAAAGTTTGACGGCGCACACGATACAAAACATCCTCAGACATGTCATCTCTATACTTAACCCACAAATCTTTTGGATTCGAGGGGAAACATGTCGATATGATAATCGCAAACAATGTACGAATTTGATGCGGCGACGAAGATATTACGGAATCCTTGAGCGTATCATCCCAGTGCGAATCGTTCTCAAGTAAATGTAATAGTTGACATGCCTCACGGTAAGTCGCACACAGCTGTCCATTAACTGTTCTCAGTTGTTTAAACGATGTCGGACCACGAACATTCACCAACAACAACCGCAAATAATAACATTCATCGTTATTTGGATGTACTGTGTAGATGCGACCCAGAGCATCTGAAGCAAATACATTTGGATGTCCTTCAACTGGTGTTCCTTGTTTTCGACGCTGAAACGATTTCGATGATGCGTTCCATGTGTAATAGCGTGGCATGTCAGCATACAGCAAAGTGCGAGCAAAATCATCAGTTTGACAAACTGTGAAGAAACTTGTTAATGTTGTCGACGGTGGATGTGCCGCCCTGTCTGCCGCGTTAGATTCATTAAAATAAACTCGTTGACCATTTTCTAAATGGACTGCCAAATGGACTACTGTAGGGTGTCTTTCATGGATCGCAAATGAAAAGATACGCCAAATAGCTTCGTTGCTACTTACATAGCGACCCATCTGGTACTGTGATATTTCATCATTTGCATTGGTTACACCGAAGACAGCCATATCACTACCTTTATTAACATATTTACATATGTACTTTATCGACTTCACAGAATTACAATATTCCACATTGATGTGAGTCTCAAAAGCTTTGGACAATATTGGCGAGTATGGCACAATCCAACGATTGTCTACATCAACATTTTGTCCTCTTACCTTCACAACTACCGATCGCCCACTGTCCGCAACTAATCGCCGACGATACAATGGGTATCCATCATTTCCCGTTATGGTTTCAGCAAGCAGGTCTCTTGGGTATCGTTTGGAACACCTACCGTCGACCATACAGGGTGAATTGTAGTTGAAATGTCCGCAAGGTCCATGTATCATGTGTTTGGTTACTACTGCATGCAATTTTGGGTCAACTATTTCATCTGGAATTTCAGCTGAAATTATAGAATCAATCTCATCTGGCCTTATTTTGTCCACTAACCAGACTAAAATGTGCGCATGTGGCAATCCACGCTTTTGCCATTCTACAGAGTACATCCAACAACGGACTCGGCCATACACACAATGCTTTATTAAAAAATTCATGAGAGATTTTAATTTTTGTTTAAAAACTCTGGCAGTTATGTCATGTCTATCAACTGGTGTTTGGCTATGTAGTAATTCCTTCTCGATTTCGGACCATTTTGGGTTACATGTGAATGTAACAAATAAATCTGGGCGGCCATAATGCCTAACATATGACATAGCATCCTGAGCATATTCATGCATGTGACGTGGGCTTCCTATATAAGTAGCTGGCAAAATTGTCATTCTTCCTACATTATTCACATTGCCATCAGCATTTATAGCATCGCGGAGATGGATGTATTCCTCTGACCGTAGCCGTCGTTGGTTCAAACGGATGTATGTCAATCGTTCAGTCTCAATTTTGACATACATGTCAACTGCAAACTGATGAAAAAGTCGTTGACACATCAAAATATGATTTACTTCACCTAAATTCATAGCACTAACTTTTTTGTTGGTTTCAGCACCTGCGATCAAAAATGATAAATGTTTAAATTGTTACTTAGATGTATTGAATTTAAAAATATTATTTAATCTTGTTCAATTCATTTACCTGTTACTTGATTTACCATTTTGATATTAAAATGGTATCCATCTTCCCCTTGCCAGAAGATCAAAGGATATTGTAGTGCATCATAACTCCTGTGTGTTTCAGATACACGTTTTAACTCACTATTCCGACGATGAAGCACAATATCTCTAGATTGTAAATTTTCGCCCACAATGACAACAGCCACTTCATCAATGGTAGGTGAATTGAACCTCCTTGTGTGTTCACCGGCAGGTGTTTTGTCAGCTCGAATAATAATATTATGGCTATCAGATGGCATCCGATCCAATGCTATTTTGAACATGTTTACTAAATTGTTATTCTGATGAAGAAATATTTGTAATTGTTGGACAATGGTTCTCTTCACTGTTGGATTGTGAGCACAACGATTATTAATTTCCGCATCTGAATTGCCCATAAAATAAATTTGTAAAAATTGATGATCTGCATCAGTTAGTGGTAACAGAGTTCCCAGTAAGTGATAAATTTGTCCTTGAATCTGTAATTTTTAAAAATTTGTCCATTAATAATTTCCGATATATATATTTTAGTACAAACTTGAATAATATAAAAAAATATTCTTATATAATACCTTGAAAGTGGGCATGAAATTGTCTTGTATAATATGTGTAGCACCGAATGATGTCATCTGGAAACAGTTGTTATATTTCTGAATGTTGGTCAAGAAGTGCTTAGAATCATTTCCAATCCCAGAAACCAAAGAGCGTAAAGGATCTGGTGGTGGGACCAATTGTGGCAATTTTACTTTGCCTTCAGCACAACATAATCCAGTAGATTCACCAGTGTATTTTAACGCCTTACAATATTTACAAATTGTTTTCATTTCCCCAATTGTTACCGATTTGTCGGCACAATAATCAATTGCCGGATCATAGTGGAATGCAGCTCGTTCAAGAATCACAGGAGCACTGCGTCTGCGGATTCGCTCAATTTCATTATGTCTAGCTTGCTGTTGTTGTGTTTGATGTGCACGAACTCGTTGCATTCTAAGCCTATCTCCTACATTGTCACTCACCAAAGAACGCAATTCTGACATAGCAATACGACTATTTTCTTGATCTGTCTGTCTCTGGTCATCAGTGCGGTTAGCACGTGAGGTAGCTCTTCGCACATTTGATTGACTACGACGACCTAAGTTAGGTCGTCTTCTCCTCGGCATCGTAAATTGTAATTAATCAAAGTGAGAAAATTTCCCGCTCATTTAGCAGTAAAGTGTCACTATCACAAAAAAGAACACATTACTTGGAATGTGACTATCACAAAGGATCACCAAAGTAAAGAAAGTTCTCGCGCACGTAGCCACAAAGATAGATATAACGATAATATAATTTTTTCCGTGCTCTGAAATGCGACAGGATGGAATGACATATCAGTTGGTTGTCAAATCTAATGTCAAATACATATTGAGATTGCGTTCAGAATTTAACTTAAGATTTATAATTTAATTTGTCTTTATTATTATTGATTTATCTTTCGATTTCTATATAGTCTTATTAAAAAAATAATCGGACAGAGTAACAACTTAAGTTAGCTAAAATAAAAAAATAATCGGACAGAGTAACAACTGAAGTTAGCTAAAATTGTGTTTATTTATGTACTATGTATTTTGAGACTATGCAATTTTGTCGCGTTCGCGATTCACTTTCACTTTTGTTGAGTTTCAGAACGCGATATTAGGTCCTCCAACGCGCACGCGAATTTGAACTTTATGCAGCGGTAATAAATTACAAATTGACTCTCCATTTTATTTAGAAAACGTTTGTATGGGAAATAGAAAAATGCTGTTTTGAGGATTTTCCCGGCAATTATTCGAATTTTTCTCACCTTTTAAACCTTCCCTAGACCTCCACGAATAATTCAAGACCAAGATAAGATAAATCCGTTTAGCCGTTCTCGAGTTTTAGCGAGACTAACGAACAGCAATTGATTTTTATATATATAGATTATTGTTGATTCATGTACGCGGCGCTACATGTTTCAAAGACTTGCGAACTCTCAATGGAATCGAATATTCCACTTTCCACGAAACAGCAAAACAATTAGGTTTATTGAATGATGTTACTCAATGGAATCGTTGTTTAGATGATGCTTCGATTTGTAAAATGCCCAAACAGCTACGACAGCTATTTGCTTTTATTTGTATTTTTTGCGAACCCTGCGATCCTAATTTATTATGGGATAATCATAAAGTTAGTTTATGCGAAGATTATAGTTTAGCTTATAACCAAGAAACTGCGGCAGTTAGCTATCAATGATATCATTGATATATTAAAATTACATAATTTCAATCTGGATCTGGATTTCTGGAAAATCATAATGTAAATTTAGTTTTAGTTAGGGAAACATTTAACCAAGCAGAAGAATTTGAGCAAAGAGTTAATTTTAGTAATCAATTAAATTCGGAACAGAAAAACGTATTTGATGAAATAATGCTTTGCATAAACAACGATAATGAAGAGCAAAGATATTTCTTTATTCATGGGTCGGGTGGTTCTGGGAAAATATTTCTTTATACTGCTTTACTACACGTCGTACGTGGAATGGGATTAACTGCTATACCTGTAGCTAGGACAGGAATAGCAGCTATGTTACTAAAATCAGGTGGAAAGATCCATTCGCGGTTTAAATTGCCGGTTCCCGTAGATGGAAATTCAACTTCATCCATAAGGCACAACTCTATTGATTGGAAATTATTAAAGTCAGCTAAATTAATTAAATGGAACGAGGTTACAATGGCGCCTTACTTTGCTTTAGATGTAGTAGATATGTGTCTTAAGTGATTTAATGAAAAATAATAAGCCATTTGGAAATGGTAAACATGGTTAAAATTCCAAATAAATTCATTTCTGACAAACCATTAGTCGATGAAATATACTAATAATAATATTAATTTAGTTAGTGTTGATGAATTAAAATCTCGCGTAATTTTATGTCCATTAAATGAAGACACATTACAGAGTAATAAAAAAGTTTTAAATTTATTGGATGGTGAACAAATTTATTCTTTAAGTCATGACTCTGTTTCAACTGATTCAGATACAGAACAAAATCATTTTCCAGTAGAATTTTTAAATAGTTTGACACCATCAGGTATGCCTCCACATAAATTAAATTTAAAAATAGGTGCAATCATAATGCTTTTAAGAAATATGAATGCTAATAATGGATTTTGTAATGGAACCCGTTTAATTGTAAAACATATACATAACAAAGAAAACACAGTTTTTTTGGTTCAGAATTAGCTTTATTCATCAACGTAATCTCCATCAAGAGCAACGCAATCATTCCAGCGCCGCTCTAACAGGCAGTAGTCGCTGGGAGCCAATTTTGGCGAATACGGTGGATGTGGGAGCAATTCTAAGTTCAATTCATGTAGTTTTGCCATTGTTTTAATTGACTTGTGACACGGTGCGTTGTCTTGATGAAACAAATTTTTTTTCTTTGCCGTATGCGGTCTCTACGACCACGTTTGAAGTCAGCAAATCAACGTTTTATTGTTGTTTCTGATGGAGCGGAGTCCCCATAACACTTTTCAAACCATTGCTTCGCTTGAACGGTATTTTTTCCCATCAAGAAGCAGTGTAAAATTAAAACACGAAATTGTTTTTGATCCATTGTTTTGAAAATAACAAAAGTAGCGTCACTCTTAGCACAATAACTCACAAACTACTGAATAGAATATCATGAAATTTGAACAGCTGTCTTTTGAAGGTTAGCATTAACTGAAAAAAAGGTGACTGCAATAAAACTAGCGCCATCTATGTGTTAGGCCCGGGACTTTTCAGCCAATGTGCTATATACAAATGTAATAGATGCAGAAATAATTACTGGAAGTCACACTGATTTTTTATTTTTTTTTTTTTTATTTACAAGGTAATTACAACTAAGCAAATTTGCTTATCTAGCAATTTTTATATATAATAAGTACAATACGTATTCCAGATCCAATCCACTGACTAGTTCCGAAAGATTTATATTACACACTTCTTATTGTGTGGTACAGTGGTAGATATCACAGGGTCAGGTCTTGAGGCTTGGTCCTCTTCAGTCTACGCAGATCTGTTCTCGTATCGAGTAACTGCAATATTTCATTGTTGTGGTGGTTTTGTAGACGTAGCAATTGTCTACTCGCTGCCTTCTTGATTTCATCGTCTACGGTGGGCATCTTTAAGTCACGATGTAGATTTTCATTTCTGATGTACCATGGCGCATCTGTAATACTACGCAGTACTTTATTTTGAATCGTTTGTATTTTCTTCAAATTGGTTTTCTTGGTACAACCCCACAGTTGTATACCATAGGTCCAAATGGGTTTCAGTATTTGGTTGTATAATACCAGCTTGTTATGCACGGTCAGCTGTGAGTGCCTTCCCATTAACCAATGCATTTTTCTGAGTTTAATATTTATCTGCTCACTTTTCATTTTGACATGCTCCTTCCACTTGAGCTTCGCATCTAGTGTCATACCTAGGTATTTCGCTGTGTTGGAGTAAGGTATTGTTTGAGAGTTGAGGGTAACTGCAAAAGGAATAGTTTTCCTGTTTGTAAAATTTATGTGCGTTGATTTGGCTTCGTTCAGCTTAATTCGCCATTTCTTTGTCCACTTATAAACCTCATTAAGCGATTGCTGCAGTTTACTATTCACTTCTTCTTCTTTCTTCCCAGTAACCATTATTGCAGTGTCATCTGCGAAGGTAGCTATTAGAAGGTAGCTGCGAAGATAGCTTGGTAGATAGCTATCCAAGGACGCTACCCTGGGGCACTCCTGCTTTTATTTGCTTCATCTCAGAGTACTCATCTTCTATTTTAACTCTAAAATGTCTACCTTTTAGATAGGATTTGAGAATGAGGTACCATTCAACAGGTAAATCCTTTTGCAATTTGTGTTCTAGTCCTTGGTGCCATACTTTATCAAACGCCTGTGCCACATCCAGAAAGACGCTGGAACATATTTGTTGCGTTTCAAGTGCTTTTTCGATGATATTAGTTATTCGATGAACCTGTTCTATTGTCGTGTGTTTATTTCTAAATCCGAATTGATGATCAGGAATTAGCCTTCTTTCATATATTATTGGCTTCAACCTTTTCAGGAGTAGTTTTTCAAATATTTTAGAAATAACTGGCAGTAGTGAAATTGGCCGGTAGCTCGTGACTTCATTTGGTGGTTTACCTGGTTTAAGTAACATTATCACTTCAGCTACTTTCCATTGGCTAGGGACGTATAGTAGTCTGATAGCTGCATTAAAATGATGTAGGAGTTTTCTCAGTGCTATATCCGGTAATTCTTTAATTACCTTACCTGTTATAAGGTCAAATCCCGGGGCTTTTTTGGCATTCAAATCGGTCTTAATTATGTGTTTTAGTTCTTTGAGAGTTACTGGAAGAATTTTGAGGTTGTCTTTTTTTGCAGTGCAAGCGATGTCTTCTTCGGTAGTCTGTCGAGGATATGGCTTAAATGTTTTCTCTAAATATTCAGCGAATAGGTCTGCTTTTTGCTTGTTGTTGACCATCCATGATCCGTCTTCAGTTTTGATGGGTGGGTTCTGGTTTTTCGGCCTCTTCAATGCTTTCGCTGCTTTCCATAATGAGTAGTCCGTTTCCTTGTCTGCAGAGAGCTTTCTCAGGTACCAAGCAAAGTTATCATTCTTGATTTCTTTCAGCAGTTCTTTTAAACTATTAGCTAATGTATTTAGAATGGTTTTGTCCTGGGGTGCTCTAGTAATTTGTCATTTCTTTCTAGCTTTTCTTTTTTTGTTGACAAGTTCTCTAACCTCTTTTGGAAAATTGATATTAAAATTTTCTTTTACTTTTATTTTTGGAGAATTTCGCCATGCCGCATTTTGAATTGCTTTTACTAAAATGTCAACATCGTCTTCCAGTTCTTTAGGTGTTTTCAGCGGTATTTGTAAATTTATATCTTGTTCGAGATCTTTACGGTATCCTTCCCAGTCTGTTTTATGGTTAATGAGACTTGGTGGAGTACTTCTCATTATTATTGAACTACTAATGGTGAGTATGATCGATGTGTGATCCGATGATATTGTTTCATCACTACCTATGTGCATGTAGTTTCTTGAGAGCCCTTTTGTTATATAGAAATCAATGAGATCTGGAATTTTTTCATTATCTGTTGGCCAGTACGTTGGCATTACCGTGGATAGGAACTCACACTTATAATCGCAACCTGCCTGATAGAGCTCCTTTCCTTTGGCCGTGGTTAAGCGAGAGCCCCAGAAAGTGTTTTTGGCGTTGAGATCTCATACAATGATAAATTTGTTGCCTAGAGTTTTAAAGAGATTTAAATAGTCTTGTTTTTTAAGATTATATCGTGGTGGACAATATATGGCTGCAATTTTGAATGCTTGGTTTTGTATTTTCATTGAAATTGTTGTAACTTGCATTTCTTCTATTTCAATGTTTACTTCTGCATTGTGTTTTACTCTTTCGTGAATAATTATAGCTGTTCCTCCCCTCACTTTATTTGCTGGATGATTTGATTTGTAAATGCGATAATTATTGATCTTGATATACGACTCCCGTGTGAAATGTGTTTCGGACACAAGGCATATATCAACTTTTTTAAGATGCATAAATAGTTCTAATTCGTGAATGCGTCCTTGCAATCCGTTGGCATTCCAGGCAGCTATTGTAATTACGTTATTCATTTCTGTTTCTTTGTCGCATTGTTATCAAACCAGTTTTTAGTTTTTGTATTTTCTCAAAGATTTGTTTGTTTACATTTTGCTGCTCGTTCATATTGTTAAGAATTTGATTTAGCATTCCTTCTATTGTTCTTTTTTCTTCTCTACCGCTGGCAATCTGGCTGTATGTTTTAGGCGCTTCGCTGCTTGCGCTACTTGCTTGTATATTTGCAGGTTGAATCTCCTTTTCCTGTGTATACCTTCGTTGTACTTGTACTTGCTTCTTCTGCTTTGTAATATTGTCCCTTCTGTTTTGAAGTTCCATGGCTACTACACACCCTCTGTAGCTAGCTGGATGATCTCCTTTACAGTTGATGCATATGGGAGTCGTCTTTCTACTTACTGTACAAGATATGGTATTGTGTTTTCCAGCACATCTCACACATCGTGGATCTTTATTGCAGTAGCTTTGAGTGTGATTAAACTCCTGACACCTCTTGCATTGTGGTATTAAACGTGTGTTTTTCCGAAGCGGTTCTATTTTTACTACTATATTTAGTATGTTTCTTATTTCATATATTTTGTCTATACTCTCCTTATTGTCAAAAGTTAGCATAAATAGCGGTAGTCCCCGCTTCGTAGTCTCTCGTTTCTCGTTTATTTCTTTTTTGATTATGTTGATTGCATCCAGCACTTTTAATCCTTTCCCTTTAAGATTTTCAATGATATCATTTTTGTCGCATGATGGATGCAGCCCTTTAGCCATGACTTTAATTGTTCTTTCGTTTTTATCCTCATAAGTATGCCATTGAAGTTTCTTATCATTTAGTTGGGCGGCTAATGCTCTGTACGCATTATGGTCAGGGGTATTTATCTTCCAGGCATTGTTGCTTAAAGAAGTGACTTTGCATTCTTGTTCTGTACTTCTTTTTATTATCTGAAACAATGTTTTGTACTCCTCTACCCCCGCTACATTTATAGGTGGAGGACGGTTACTATTATTTTGTTTTTGTTGGGTATTTTCAGTTTTGTTTACGTCCTCTAATTTTCTTGAGTTTACCTCTTTTTCTGGTGTGATGTCGTCTGGTGATGCGATTGCTTTTCGCTTCTTTGATTTTCTCTTGAAGATCTAGTCGGTCTCCCGAATTACTTCATCTTCATCTGTTCCATATTGTTCAACTTCTTCATTTCTCACTGAATTATTTCCAGCCTTGTGCGATGGTTTAATTCCTTGAGCTATATCTTGTAGTTCCCTTACTTGCTGCTTTAATTCTTTCACAGTTTCCTCAAGTATGGATCTTTGTTTCCTCTCTTCTTCCCATGCTAGTTGCCATTTTTTTGCCTCTGCATTTTCTATATTTTCTATATTTATTTCTGGTTCTATGCATCTTTGAACTGGGCCAGAATGCTGCTGGTTGGTACGCGTAGTAGGCGGGGAACGCATCATCCTCCCCTTGGGAGGAGTCTTGTCGCTACCTCTAATATTTATTTATTTCAAACGAAATCCGTGTAGAAAGAAGAATATTCATATTACATCAATGTTACTGGCACTATAACTATCAACTTATAAATAATACAATTGATGTTATATTAAATATGAAGAATGACTTTATAAACTGAACTGAACACTTTGACTATCCAACAATGAATGGGTCACACTGGTGATCGCGCTCTTATTCCTAAAATAGTTTTAGCTCCTTCTGATATAAATCTTCCATTTATTCTTAAAAGAGTTCAGTTTCTTGTCGATTAGCATTTGCTATGACAATAAATAAATCACAAGGCCAAACTTTTGAAAAAGTTGGTGTTTTATTACGGGAACCAGTTTTTACCCATGGCCAATTATATGACGCGTTTTCAAGAGTTAAATCATCCAATAATTTAAAAATTGAAAACATTAACTTCTGTTGCTAAATCAAAGAAAGATATATTTACATCTAATGTGGTTTATAAAAATGTACTTCTATTAAAATAGATACCTCCAAATTATTCGAAATTATTTACCTTTTGCTATTTCATCTGCTATTCGTGTTTTATAAATAATAATATTATATTTCATCATGTTCAAGTCAAATAGTAGTGTTCTTAAATTTTAGATTCTCTTTACGTATTTTTCTTTTAGCATTTATTTGTTAAACAAATACTCTGTTCGGGAGAGTGAGACTATCATTTAATTGCTTTTAGATAGGTATAATTGAGATTTATTATTTAAGTTCTTATCTACTACTTTATTATTTACTTTTAGATGTAAGTGTTATATATATTATATTATATGTTATTGGCATTTTAATTGTTTTCAGGTTATCAAAATTCAGTAATATTCATAATGCAATAACTTTTCAATAAGTGCATTCTACATGCATGCTATATTAAATTCATATGAATAATATATTTTAAAAATTTGTTTCATATTCTTTACCTGCTCGCTGGTGTTGTCGCATGATTTATTTGATAACGTTTAGAAAAATACTCTTTTATTTACAAAACGTTAATCGTTATACATTTTCTTTATTGTAGAGTAAAGTTTAATACCTGATCAGCATTTTTGTTACAACGTTTGCAGATAAATTAACCAAAAAGAATATTTCCATTTTAAATTATAAATTACGCTTTCTTACATTATTATTACAAATAATTTATATTAAATAATAAACTAAATAATTCTAATAAGTTATTATATTGTACAAATCAACTTTTAGGTATTTGCAACCAAGAATTGTGTAAAATGAGTACAGACCTACCATTATGGAAGAATCATTTGTTTGAAATACGTTTAAAAGTAACCTAAAATACCTTTGTCAAGCAATTATGTCGTTATGCTACAGTTCCCTAAAATAACATAACATTCTAAAAAGTATTATACTTTTTAAATAGATTTTTAATCAAATTAATTAATGCTTTTGATGTTGCAAAACATAACTTTTGTGAAATAACTACTACAAATATTATTACTATACTGTATTATTTTTTTATAAAAAAAATTACGATATATTGTTCATGTTGTTTAAGACGTTCTTGCAAGTTTGATGTAAATTAATGTTATTGTAATTTACAGAGCAAAAAAAGGGCCGTGACAATAAGAAGTACATCGAATTATAATAAAATAAATATATTTATTTTAGTTGAACAATAAGATTTATGAAATTCAACACTTACACGACTTACGGGCAATTCATTATCTATTATTTTGATAATCAATTGAAAGAAGCAGATAATAGTGGTGTTCATCACATGTACAAACTGTAAGTGCACTTTTTTTTTAATTCAATATATTTTCTTTATAATTTTATAATGGATGCTTCTTTTAGGTGGGTAATAATTCAGAACTACTATTTAAAAGCTCAACCTGAAATGATAGTGGGTTAACACACCGCCAAAACATGATACTACTATCGCATGAGATGTGATAGTAACGATAGTGTTTTAATGGCTTTACATTTATGAGGAAACAACAAATATGACAACAACATGAAAATAAAAAGAATACTGTTTACTGGTCAATGAAGGAATAATTTTCATTATATATATAAATGTATGAATAATGAAGACGATATATACAAATATATATATTTCACAAAAATATTTAAATTTAATTATGAAACATATAAAATAATTATAAAACTATAATTTTATGGTAGGTTATAATATGTAAATCTTGCAGAATAATTGTTGCAACAAGCGATTTTAAAGTAGTAGATTGAAAATATTATAAGATTAATTAAATGCAGAATTTTAATTTTAATTTTTTTTTATCTATATGATGTACGAGTATGATATCTCAAAAAGAGCGACCATGCTTTTCTAATTTTATTATGACAAATTTGAAATGAAATTACAAATTGCTTTATTAAATTCAAATGATATACACTAAACAAACGTCGCTTTGGGACGGGATAAAAGCTAGTTTTTCATATAAATTGACTAAAAAAATATATTTTTTTTATCAAAATAAAAAATATTTTCAATTTATGCGTTATTTCACCAACTTTTTTTCAAAATTTGGGATTTTTTTTCGATTCGGAAATAAGTTACCAAGGTTAGCCTATATACAAACTTTCTAGCACTATTTTTACTCTGGGCAAATACTGCCCCCGTGCCTCCAATTAAAATTTTGAAATTTTGAATTTTCTTTTATTAATAATACATGTATTCAAGATATAAAAAGTACATTTAAATTTACAGGACAATTAAAGCTAATAACTTAAAATTAACAAGTATAATATAACAAAGATAAATAAATCTTATTCTAAAAAGTTTGTAAAAAGTCAAGTAATATTAATAAATCACATATAAATGTTCATAAAAAGTTTGTCAAAGTTTTGAAAAAACAAACCACACACGCACATCACTATTACTGCACTTAAAAGCGTCTGTAACACTGACGAAGAGAAGATCATGTAGCAGAGTTGTTTATAACAACTCTGTTGTCTCCAACGTGGCTGGCGTATATGTTCCTGGAAGCTAGCATCACATCAGCGATCGACAGCTTTCTGAATTTGTTAGCGAAACTCTTCGAACAAATTAAGGATAAAAAGCTGTCGTTTCTGGGGTTCCAGCTTCCTAACGTACCGATCACGAAGGGGATGACCTCCACTTCTTGAAACCTAGTGAGTAGTTCCTGGCGGATGCCTTCGTATTTTTCAATTTTGATTCTTCGGGCTTCATTGAATGCGGTTACTCTGTTGTCGAAAGGAATCGTGACGTCAACAATGAAACACCTTTCCCCATGATACATGACAAGATCAGGTCTAAGGTTCGAGGTGCCGATGGTTTGGTTTTCACTCATAATTCAAAATCTCCTTTCAGCAGTTTCACGTAGTCTGTTAAACACTGCATCATGTCTAGCAGTGTATTCTCTGCCGTACGACGTGAAGCAGTGGTTAAGTACGTGTGGTAGTGTTTCTCTTCTAGTTCCGCATCTTCGACAAGTTGCTTGATCTTTCTGTATGCGTGGCCACACCGTTCCGTATAGTGGCAGCAGATTCAGACGAGCCGAGTGTATAAACTTCCAGGTAGCGAAGCTAGTGTATTCACCCTTTGATATGAAATTATGGCTCGCTTTGTGAAGACGGACACACTCTGCAACTTTCCCTTGTGACCGCTTACTCACCAGTGCGCCGGCTTGTTCCTTGCGGTATTCTCCTCTTAGTTTCTTCAAAACTAGGTGGCGATTGTCCTCTCCCATTTCTAAGTGGTGTTTTGTTAGGAGTAGGACATCGCCATTCGTCTCGAAGGCCCATTTTTTTGTCGCTCCGATGCCGACCTTGCTGATGACCAGGAGTTTCTGGGAGTTGACGCTCTGCTGATGTGGTCATCGCTTTCTTTCCCCGATAGAAAATCTGCCAGATGTTGCGGAGTTGGCAGCATCTTCACCCGAGTGTGCACGATGCTTTCCAGCTGCTGCCTTGCCGATTTCCTGACTATCTCGTTTCTTGATGTCAACAGCTTGAAGGCGTTGTCAATTAACGAGAAGTCACTATCAACAGCAGCATTCGGGATCCCGATGCAGCCAGATCTTCTTTCTCCATATATATAGAAGTTCGTCGCGTTGTCTGGTAGATATAGCATCCTTTTAATCTCCACTCGCATACAGTCGTCGAGTTTTTTGTATTCCTGCTTGCGGAAGGCGTTTGTCCGCATCGGAAAGTTCAACATCGGATATAGAAATGATTTCAGCGCGTTCACTCTCTGCCACGGTGCGAGATTAGAACGCATGATCTTCTTCCCTTTGCTGATCAATTCTTCCATTTCTTTCAGATCCGGAACAATCCTGAAGCCTACTGGAGCTACCAGAGACTTCTGAATTTCCCCTTCCCTCAAGCAGTAGATGGGCTCTTCATTGATGCGGATGTCAGCATCTCTTAACGCAACTTGTCGACTGGCTGGCATCCAGAAGCATTTGCATTTCGTAGGCCGGATCTTAAGGCCTATCCTAGCTGCCCTAGTGCAAACAGTATCGATGTATAACTGGATCTCGGCAGGTGATCTTCAGAGTAACACTACGTCATCTGCATAGGCCAGCGCATTGTGAACATCTACTTCCGGTCCTTGGACTTCTCTGATGATTGGGTCGATGGCAAGGTTGAAGAGAATACCACTCAGCGGACAACCTTGTCGAATCCCTCTTCCAACTTCTATGTTCTCGACTGTTCCGTCTGCAGTGCGTATGGTGGTAAAGTTTTGGCTGTACATCTCCCTCACGATGTCTCCAAATTCTTTACCAGCTCCAGCATTCAGAACAGCCTTGTAGATCGCTTCGTGTGGAATTGACCCAAATGCATTTTCAAAGTCCAGCCAGGCAATGCATAAGTTCTTCTTCTTTGTTCTGGCATCGTATATTCTTTGTTGTAGGATGAAGTTATTTTCAAAGACCCCATCGTGTGGAAGGAATCCTTTCTGGCACGGGCTTAGGACGTTATTCCTTATAAGCCATGGTGTTAAACGGGCCGCCAGACAACCTGTGTATAGTTTGTAAATGGTTCTGGTGATGGCAATCGGCCTCCAATTTTCAATATCATGGGTGGGTCCTTTCTTGTGAATGAGGATAGTGAAGGAAGATTTCCATGCTGCTGGTATCCTTTTGAAGTGAAGGCACGCATTGAGGATCTTCGTAGCTATCTTGCAACCTCTGTCTGCTCCTCTCCAGTGAGAATAGGTTAACCTATCACTCCCTGGAGCGGAGTTTTCAAAGCGCCGTAGCTTTTTCAACACTTCGTCTTCGGAGAATTTGTCAGTTAGTTCCGGAATCCTGTTCACTTCCTTATCCTCATAAATGTCGTTGGGATGTTCTACTGTTCTTAGAGATTCCGAGAAGTGGTTCCTTATGGTTGTAGAGTCGATAGGGCATCTGCTTGCGACATCTCTCATAATGGCACGCACCGCTCTTCTTCTGTTTCTTTTATACAGCCTCTGTATCACAGCAGGATTGCCTACATTAGGTACATTGGCTGTATAGGTGTTGTCTTTTAACTCTGGTAGTTTGACAATTCTTGAGACTTCTTCGGTTATTTCTTGAACCAGTTTCTCAAATATTGGCCACGTTTCTTCCTGGTTTGGCGCATCTATAATGTCCGTCAGCTGCTAACCAAACATAGTGTGAAGCGTTGGAGAGTTGCTGGTAGAATTCTCAGGAATGTCGGACTGTTGTGAAGGTATCGGAAACGTTGGAGGACACGAAGTTGTAATTTGCGAGATTCCATCCAGTTCTGGTAGGTCTTGTTGAGTTTCATCCGATTCTTGGGTGGATGCAGGCAAACCTGGTAGTAAATTTGCGATATCAACCAGTCTTTGTAGCCTATTGTAGATATATCTAGTAGAATACGCACTCCGATCAGGTTGTGTTGTATTGATACCCTCAGTTGTAGTTTCAGTATCTTCTTCGTGATTGGTGGGGGATATGCTCCGATCAGGTTGTGTTGGAACGATACCCATAGCTGTAGTTTGTTCGTGATTGGTGGGGGATGTGTTCCGATCTGGTTGTGTAGGAACGATACCCTCAATTTGTGTTCTGATATTTTCTTCTTCATTTTCAATCTCTTCAAGTATTGTAGAATTCAGGGGGGGGGGGGGTCGCCATCTCTCCTTTTCCCTCCTTCTGGCTGCAGATTGAGTTTCCGGAGTAGGCAGAGTGGTATTGCCATTGACCACCTGTCTTGTGCGCTCGAGCGAGTGCACAGAGATATGATTTCTCAATTCTTGAGCAGATGGAAATGTCTCAGAGCAATCCCGGCAGGCGAAGGGGTGAACCAGCGTGTCGTGAGCTCTTTTTGATGACGAGTGAGGGCCATCTTGTTCACCGTCCATGATTTGCTAAAGACGAATGAGCTGCTGCAGTTGTCCTCTGTGCAGTGGAATGTCGTCGGCACCGGGAACATCAAGTACAGGAATCTTCCCCTCCTCACTCCCTGGTTGTTCAACCCAGTGGCTGCAGCTATTTCCTCCAGTGGATGTTCTGTGATGTCATCTTCACGGCTGGGGGTGGGCGATCTTCCGTCACTGCTGCTGCTTCTACTGTAACTCCGTAGTCTTCTACGGCTCATTATTGTTAATTAGAAAGCCACGTCAGCGCTGCGCGCTGCAAGCGCGCAAGTAACTTTTACGGTGCCAATACTCAAATTATGACCGATCGTTGTCTCGTTTATAATAGCTTATATTGAATTTACTTCTCTAGTCAGAGTCTTGAAATTTATATTTTGTGTCCAACCAGGGATAAGCTCCTCTATCCTGGCTGGACATAACCAGCACTTGCTGTATGCAGATGCTGGATAGGGCATTTACAATTTATATTAACGTCCAATTGTGGTAGCCCTGTTCCCGCAGCTGGACGATGATTGGTGGTGTGGTATTCTTTGCTGTTCGTCTATTTTATTCTATTTTGCCAAAACACGTTCTTAAAAAAGTTATTCCTGTATACTATATGGTATATGTTTCTCTTTTAATGAGGGCGTGTCCTACGTCTTGTGTTGTTGCTTGCTTTTCGTCTAAAAAACTAAACTGTGGGGCGCTGCGCGCTGCAGGCGCGCAGATAGAGTATGTGGTGCCTGTACTAAAACAATAACCACTCGTATCGCGTTTTTATGTAATCACGCCTTGATTTTCTTCTCTGTTTGGAGTCTTTAGGTTTATATTTAACGTCCAACAGGGGATGAGCTCCTCCATCCCTGCTGGACTTCACCGGCTTTCGTTATGGTTCACGTGAGCCGGCTAGGGCATTTACAGTTTATATTTATGTCCAACTATGGTAGCCCTGTTCCCATAGCTGAACGGTAGTGATAGTTTTCTGGTAAGGGTTTTTCGCTTTTCATTTTATTCTGTGTCTGTGTCGTATATATTGATGGGTCTTTTATACTTGTAGTGCGGATTTTTTCTCATGTACTTGCCAAGTAGTTCCACTTTGATGTTTGCTGCTTCGTGTGTTTTCTCGTATAATTTCTTACTTATTTTCTTGACGAATTCTTTGACATACTCCACTTTTAGTTCGTCGTGTAGTTCTTTTGTGGATGTCGTATAATGACAGCCTGTCATTGTACGCCTGTGTAGTAACTTATTTTGAAGTGTTTGTAGTTTCTTCATAGTCCGTTTGTGGTATGCCTATGCTGGTGCCGCATACGTGATGACGGGTCTGATGTAGCTTTTGTAGATGAGCAGTTTTGTTTTTAATTGTAGCTTCGCCTGACTGTTGAGCAGCGGATATAACTTGCTTCCTAGAGCTCGTGTCAGTCTCCTTGTTTCGCTGGTGTGCTTGTTGAAATTCAGTTTTCTGTCCAGTGTGACTCCCAGATATTTGGCATCATCACTCCATTCGATGCGGTTGTCACCAAGTGGTACTGCTTCCAGAACTTCATTTTTGGCACGTTTCATTGAAAACAAAACTGCTTTTGTTTTTTCTATGTTGACTTTTATCCTCCACTTGTCATAAAATTCTTTGAGATCGTCCCAGTAGAATTCTATGGCAGAGTTTATTATGTGTAGTCTATTCGATTTTTGCAGAATGGCAGTGTCGTCCGCATATTGTAAAATCTCCATGTTTCTTCCAGGGGGTGGCAGATCGTTGACATATATGTTGAACAGATGTGGTCCAATAACTGATCCCTGAGGTACCCTAGATTTAACTGGTTTCTCTGTTGATATGGCGCCATCAACTGAACAGTAGTAACTTCTATCTTAAAGGTATGAGTTTATCAACCTGACATATGCACCTGGCAATCCTGTTTGGGTTAATTTGTAGATTAACCCAGGGTGCCAAACTTTATCAAACGCTTTTTCCAGATCCACTACTACTACCGTGGGCGCTGCGCGCTGCAGGCGCGCAAATGAGTTACGTGGTGCATGTACTTAAACACTGACCACTCATTTCACTTGTTTATGTTTTCTTGGGTTGATTTTCTTCTCTAAGTGGCGTCTTTAGATTTATATTTAACGTCCAACAGGGGATGAGCTCCTCCATCCCTGCTGGACTTCACCGGCTCTCGTTATGGGTCACGTGAGCCGGCTAGGGCATTTACAGTTTATATTTATGTCCAACTATGGTAGCCCTGTTCCCATAGCTGGACGGTAGTGTTGGTTCCGATGTTCGATTTCGAACCGTGCTCTGGAAAGGCCGCTGACGTCTACTTTTTATTCTGTTTCAGTGTCGTATATGTTGATTGGTCTGTTGTACTTGGTTTTCCCCTCTTAGGTTTCCCCTCTTAGGTTTCCCCCGGTTGATTTTTCCCCTCTTGAGTTTCCCCCTGTTGAGTTTTCTTCTCTGGGATTTCCCCCTGTTGATTTACCCCCTCTTGAGTTTTCCCCTGTTGAGTTTTCCCCTCTTAGGTGTTCGATTTGGAAAACGTGCTCTGGAAAGGCCGCTGACATCTACTTTTTATTCTGTGTCAGTGTCGAATATGTTTATAGGTCTCTTGTACTTGTAGTGTGGGTTACTTCTCATGTACTTTCCAAGTAATTTTACTTTGATGTTTTCAGCTTCATGTGTTTTTTCGTATAGTTTCTTGCTTGTTTTTCTTACGAATTCCTTTATGTATTCTATATTTAACTCGTTGTGCAGCTCTTTGGTGGATGTTGTATAGTGACAACCTGTAATGGTGCGTAGCACTCTATTTTGGAGTACTTGTAGTTTTTTCATAGATCTTTTGTGGTATGCCCATGCTGGTGCAGCGTACGTGATAACAGGTCTTATGTAGCTTTTGTACATGAGAAGTTTTGTTTTAATTTGTAGTTTCGATTTGCTGTTGAGCAGAGGGTACAGTCTGCTTCCTATAGCTCGTGACAGTTTTCTCACTTCGCTGGCGTGTTTGTTGAAGTTCAGCTCTCTGTCCAATGTGACTCCCAGGTACTTAGCATCGTTGCTCCATTCGATGCGGTTGTCACCAAGTGGTACTGCTTCCAGAACTTCGTTGTCGGCACGTTTCATAGAAAACAAAACTGATTTGGTTTTTTCTATATTGACACTTATCCTCCACTTGTCATAAAATTCTTTGAGAACGTCCCAGTAGAATTCTATGGCAGAGTTTATTATGTGTAGTTGACTAGACTTTTGCAGAATGGCAGTGTCGTCCGCATATTGTAAAATCTCCATGTTTCTTCCAGGGGGTGGCAGATCGTTGACATATATGTTGAACAGATGAGGTCCAATAACTGATCCCTGAGGTACCCCAGATTTAACTAGTTTCTCTGTGGATATGGCGCCATCAACTGAACAATAGTAACTTCTATCTTGAAGGTAAGAGTTTATCAACCTGACATATGCACCTGGCAATCCTGTTTGGGTTAATTTGTAGATTAACCCAGGGTGCCAAACTTTATCAAACGCTTTTTCTAGATCCAGAAACACTGTACCAGCTTTTCGGTTTTCATTTTGCTCTCTCGTAATGATTTCCACTAGTCGAATAAGCTGTCTTGTTGTACAGTGATCTGATCTGAAGCCGAATTGATTGTCACTGATAGTTTGGTTGTCGTTGGCGTGTGTTCTTAACCTGTCAAGTAGAGTTCTCTCGAAGATTTTACTAATATGCGTCAGAAGGCTGATCGGTCTGTAGCTGCTCGGATTACTAGCTGCTTTCCCGGGTTTGTGGATCATGACTACTTTCGCCGTTTTCCAGGAGCTCGGAAAGTGATTGTGTCGGTATATGGCATTGTACAATCTGGCCAGTAGTATGATCGCACGTTTCGGTAGGCACTTCATTGCAGTGGCGGAGATATTATCGTTGCCCATAGCTTTTCTAGGTTTCAGATGCTTAATGTGATGCTTTACTTCCCAAGGTGTTGTAGGTTTAGGACGACCCGGAGCTTTATACGTGAGGTAGTTGTGCACATATTTCTCAACTGACTTGTTGTGCTCCTCAAATACTGCTTCCGTGGGAGAGAATTGCTTTTCCAGTTGCGCTGCAAACAGGTCGGCTTTTTCATCATCTGCTGTGATAATCTTGTCTCCCACCTTGAGGTTCCCCATTGAACATCCTTTTTTCGTTAATATCTTCGCCATGCTCCACACAGATTTGCTTTCCGTGTTCTGTTCTTCAACCTTCTTGTCCCATTGCTTATTCTTGTACTCCTGTAGTCGGTGTCTTATATTGTTTTGCAGTCTATTAAGCTGGAGCTTCAGATCCAGGTTTCTTGAGGATTGCCAGATTTTCCTTAGTTTGTTTTTTCTTGCAATAATCTCTGAGATTTCCTGTGGGATGGCTCTGTATTCCGGTTTTCTTGCTTTGGAGATTGTAGCTTTTTCGAGTGCACTCGTAATGTGGTTGTTTAGGTTCTTGGCAGTTATTTCAATGTCCTCGGGACCTTTTATCTTAGTTCTGGGATCTATTTTCTTGTCTACTAGGTCTGTAAAGTAGTCCCACCTGGTCCTGGTAGTGTACTGCGTATTTATAGGGATGGTAGTATCGTCTGCTCCTAATACTATTAAGACAGGGTTGTGGTCGGAATTCAGCTCTTGTATGACTTTCCGCAGGTACGGTAAAGTGATGTCCCAGGTTATAGCTAGATCTATCACGTCTCCTGGATGCCTTGGGTGATAGATCGTAGGTTCTAGTGGTCCATGTACTTCATATCCGTATTCAATGGAGTGCTTTCTGATGATATTCCCCTTTTCCGACGTGATTCTTGAATGCCAATCTGGATGTTTGGCATTGAAGTCGCCCGCGAAGATTGCTGGGGAGTGCAGCTGCATCAGAAGCTCCATGTCATCTCTGTACTCCGTTTGTATACGCTTTTGCCTGTTGTATATTGCTCCTAGTAGAATATCTTGCGTATTCATCCTTACTACCACCAGTGTAGCTTCCAGTCTTTTCAGCGTCGGTGTGTCCACGTGGTAGTGAGTGATTTTTCTTTTAATGAATATCGCGGTTCCTCCACCTCTCGTTAACCTGTCATTTCTGTAGATGCAGTAATTTGGCAGCTTAATGGTTATGTTGGGCTTCAGGTGTGTCTCGTTTACCAGAAGTACGTCTACTTTATGCTTGGCACAGAATTCTTTTACTTCGTTCATATTGTTTCTGATGCCGTTTGCATTCCAGTAGACGATATTGAGTTCTTTACTGGTGTGCTGCATAGTGACTGTCCAGAGTTGTTTTTTGTAGTCTGTTTTGCTTAGTCCTTGGAGCGAGTTAATTCATTTGAAACAAACTCGTTGTGGGTAGTTCACTTGTTGCTTCAGCGAAAGCAAGTACAGAACTCATTCCTTTGGTCTTGGCTGCTTCTCTGAGAATTGGTGCCCATTTTAATCCCCATGCCTTCCAGTCAGAGAAAACCGTTGTTACAATAACTGATCCCTGAGGTACCCTAGATTTAACTGGTTTCTCTGTGGATATGGCGCCATCAACTGAACAGTAGTAACTTCTATCTTAAAGGTATGTGTTTATCAACCTGACATATGCACCTGGCAATCCTGTTTGGGTTAATTTGTAGATTAACCCAGGGTGCCAAACTTTATCAAACGCTTTTTCCAGATCCAGTAACACTGTACCAGCTTTTCGGTTTTCAGGTACAGGTACAGGTGTGATATACAGAGTGGTATTCACGGGGAAAAGTAGTTGACGGGGGTGATGCAAAAAGTTGCATACGAGCTTATGGCTCAGGGTGAAGGGGTGATATGCGAAAGGCATGAGCGAGAGTATATGCAAAAAGTTGCATACGAGCTTATGGCTCAGGGTGAAGGGGTGGTATGCGGAAGGCATGAGCAAGAGTGTATGCACAAGTTGCATATGAGCTTATGGCTCAGGGTGAAGGGGTGGTATGCGGAAGGCATGAGCGAGAGTGTATGCAAAAAGTTGCATACGAGCTTATGGCTCAGGGTGAAGGGGTGGTATGCGGAAGGCATGAGAGAGAGTGTATGCAAAAAGTTGCATAAGAGCTTATGGCTCAGGGTGAAGGGGTGGTATGCGGAAGGCATGAGCAAGAGTGTATGCACAAGTTGCATATGAGCTTATGGCTCAGGGTGAAGGGGTGGTATGCGGAAGGCATGAGCGAGAGTGTATGCAAAAAGTTGCATACGAGCTTATGGCTCAGGGTGAAGGGGTGGTATGCGGAAGGCATGAGCGAGAGTATATGCAAAAAGTTGCATACGAGCTTATGGCTCAGGGTGAAGGGGTGGTATGCGGAAGGCATGAGCAAGAGTGTATGCACAAGTTGCATATGAGCTTATGGCTCAGGGTGAAGGGGTGGTATGCGGAAGGCATGAGCGAGAGTGTATGCAAAAAGTTGCATACGAGCTTATGGCTCAGGGTGAAGGGGTGGTATGCGGAAGGCATGAGAGAGAGTGTATGCAAAAAGTTGCATAAGAGCTTATGGCTCAGGGTGAAGGGGTGGTATGCGGAAGGCATGAGCAAGAGTGTATGCACAAGTTGCATATGAGCTTATGGCTCAGGGTGAAGGGGTGATATGCGAAAGGCATGAGCGAGAGTATATGCAAAAAGTTGCATACGAGCTTATGGCTCAGGGTGAAGGGGTGGTATGCGGAAGGCATGAGAGAGAGTGTATGCAAAAAGTTGCATAAGAGCTTATGGCTCAGGGTGAAGGGGTGGTATGCGGAAGGCATGAGCAAGAGTGTATGCACAAGTTGCATATGAGCTTATGGCTCAGGGTGAAGGGGTGGTATGCGGAAGGCATGAGCGAGAGTGTATGCAAAAAGTTGCATACGAGCTCATGGCTCAGGGTGAAGGGGTGGTATGCGGAAGGCATGAGCGAAAGTATATGCACAAGTTGCATATGAGCTTATGGCTCAGGGTGAAGGGGTGGTATGCGGAAGGCATGAGCGAGAGTATATGCAAAAAGTTGCATACGACCTTATGGCTCAGGGTGAAGGGGTGGTATGCGGAAGGCATGAGCGAGAGTATATGCACAAGTTGCATAATAAGCCTTAAGGGCTGGAAGTAGATAGGGCTGAAGGCCCTATTGCTATGGAAAACGTGCATAGCTTGTCCTAAGAACGGGAAAAATGAAGCAATGCAAACTTCGGGAGGCCTGAAGGGCAGGTGTAGGGAGGGGTGGGGAGAAGGAAGCGGGGGATTCCAAGGCTATGGTTTGCTATGCAATTCCGACCGAGAAAACCCCCCAAGGGTACCTGTTAACCTGAAGAACCATCAGGGTTGATGGTTTCTATTATTCTGACATAAAGCGAGAATAATGCCGCACGTTCTTATCGGGCCACCGAATTTCTTTAACCTGCCTTTTTCCAAGTTTTGAATTTCTAATTTTTTTAAAATGTGAGCATTGAACACCTTAATATACATGCAAAATTTCAACTTTCTATCTTTTACGAATAAAAAGTTATATATACCTCAAAAAAGAGCCCAACTTTTTTCCAGTTTTTCCAAAATTACGGGTTTCAAGGAAATTGAAGGAAAAATTCAGAGAAGCCAAAAGTCTTAGAATTTTTTTCTCTACGAAATAGGAAATTTTCAAAAACATTGACGGAGCCGTTTTTATTGTACCATACGAATTTCAGCAACAAACAAACATTAACATATAAACATACACCTGGAATATTATAATATAGGAGGATATGGTAAAGTATAAAACAACGGTTTATTTAACATGAATATTGTATAAACGAAAATAATATATAATATATAATGGAATATAATAATATCCTATATTATAATGTTCCAACTGTATGTTTATATTCTTATGATCTTATGGTCTTATATGTTTGGTACTGAATTTTGTATGGCAGCGCGAAAACGGCTCCGGCGATCTTTTTAAAAATTTCCTATTTCGTAGAGAAAAAAATTCTAAGACTTTTGGCGTCCCCGGATTTTTCCCTGAATTTCCTGGAAACCCGTAATTTTGGAAAAACTGGAAAATTCGAAAAATTACTTTTGTAAATATCTGACGAACTAGAAAAGATAGAAAACTGAAATTTGGTGTGTGTATTAGGATCATAATTGTGCACATTTGCCAATAATTGAACATTTGAAATTTGAGTTCAGTAGCGGCGCGAATTTCCGGGGGCAATGTTAGAATAGAGTTAGGACGTTCAAATTTAATATGTAAGCTAGCTGTAGGCAGTTATTAATGAAAAAAAATAAACAGCCCCAAATTTCCAGTGGCGGCGGGAGTTGAGACAGTAAAAGCCAGAAATATTGAAAATGTAGTATTAAAACTTAGGGTATGTATTGAGACACTAATTGCGCATATTTGCCAATAATTGGATTACTAAAATTTCAATTCAGTAGCGGCGTGATTTTTTGGGGGCAATGTTGCAACAGAGCTAGAACGTTGATATTTGGAACGTGGGCCCTATATAGAGTGTCATTAAAGACAAACTATAGAAAACTGCAACTTTCCAGAGGCGGCGGGCGCTGCGGGCCAAAAACCAGAAATATGAAATATATAGAGATGAAAGGCTATAGTTTAGAATATATGTTCTTAGATATAAATAAAATAGATCCCTGTGTTAAAATTTGACAAACTTGTTCAGTAGCGCAGGTATGTGGGGGGTACTAATGCTAAAATATTAATACAAAGCTAAAATTTAGTATGCAGATATAGATTGACATATTAATAACGAAAATATAAAAAAAACTACATTTTCTTAAGTGTAACACTAGAGTGGGGTGTGATAAACCGAGTATAAGAACAAAATAGAGGTACAACGATAATATTTTCAAATTACATTCAATAGTAGAATTGAATTGATTTTTGGAACGTTTGTTGTGCTGTGAAATCGAACAGTAGTGAGAGGTATATGGGGGAAATAGTTAACAGCCCCAAATATCAAATTAAAAAAATAGAAACTTCGCATGTGGATATTTGCGAAAAATAAATTTAACCTTAGTAGCGGCGTGAAATTGGGGAAGTGGGGGCGGGAAAGGCTTTGCCAAAGAGCTGAATTTTGAAATTTCGATCATTTATAAAAGTAGAGGTAGATAAAGGTTATAAAGGTAGAGAGAATTGTTACGAGCAAAATAGATTGTTATGCCTAAAATTTGACAAATATTAAATATTTTTTATTTTGATAAAGAAATATATTTTTTTAGTCAATTTATATGTGTTAATGTATGTGTGCGACTTTATTTATTATTTCAATTTAAAAATAGAATTAAATATGAAATGTAATTACGAATTATTTTATTGGATTTAAATCATACACGGCAAAAAGACGTCGCTTTGCGACGGGGGTAAACTCTGCTGGAATCTAAATTTTTGCATGAAGTTCAAGCCACACGCAAAAGACAGACGTCGCTTGCGACGGGAGTAAAAGCTAGTATATCATATAAAGGAATAATAATATGGACAAGCTATATTATTATTCTTTTTCAGGGTAAACGCCAAAAGCGTTGAGTGTAGCCCAAGTTAGAGGCCCGTTTTCAATTTCTCTGGGCAGTACTTCTTTGTAGGCGTTAATGCAGTTGGTTTTAGAACTCATCACTTCATTCGGTGATGGCGTTCCGCTTGAAGTCGAAAGGGTTGTCATGTATGTTTCCACAGGCTTATCGTATACCCTACCTCTGCTTCATATAGTATATTGTTTATTAAGTGTTGCACTTTTGCATATTGTGTTTTTAATCTTCGTACTTTACGACTCACGTTGATTGTTCTTTTTTTTCCTACTATCATAAACTGATTTCATCATTTCAAATGCTTCTTGCCGTATGTTGGTAGCAGTTGGTTTTGATTCTTTGGTGATCGTTTTGGGAACAGTGAAGGAATGCTCCACTTTCTCTGCGGCGGCTTCCTCTGGAGTCCCTGAAAGTTTTTCGGGTGGAGTCCCGCTACTTTCATGGTCAAGGTCCTCACCATAAGTTGTACTTTGCATGTCATTCAATACATTCAAACTATTGTCTGCTAGGCTGCCGCTGTCACGAGAAGAAGAAAAAGAAAATAAATAAATCGTCAGTAGGTTAAGAAAGCCGTTTCTAGGACAGTTTTGAAGTTGAGTTGGAAATTATTGGGGTGGGGATGCATTTAGGTCACGATATGCAGAGGGGGCGTGACTATACTTGAAAGAATGTAAAAGGGGGTAAGGGTGTGGGGCATATAGGTCATATGATCTAATGCCATGTATAGGATGTATTGCTATTGGTTTAGAAGATGATGACGTCAGTACAGACTTTATCTCTAGGTACAGTCTCTTTAATATCCTAGGATATGAGTGAGATAGCGATATTAATAATTATGTGTGTGTTGGTATTGGTGTAGAAGATATTGCATTCTTCGTCAATTTCCGGAAGCCAATCGTTTATGTTCGTATCCTCGATGTAGCTGTGGATGCAGTCGGTATATTCCCACTTATGTATTTTTATGTATGTATGCATATGTAAGGAGATTCTGTTGTTGGAGGTGGTATTTAATATGGAGTGGTAGAGATGGTAAATTAATGCATAAATGTCATTTAAATAGAGATGATGTTGAGCTGTAATTACAGAGTAATGTTTTCTTAGTTCAAGCTAAAGTTTATTAGTATGAACAAATTTAAGAATATTCCAGGCGTAACATGGTTATTGGATTCGGGGGATATACGCGTCGGCATTGACAGTGAAGATAGATATTATGTGCAGGATATAACTGACGATTTTGATATAGATGACTGTGATTCAGAGGATATGACGGATGAAGAAAAGAAGACATACGAGAAAATTATTAAGAGTTATGCTGATGAAATAATAATAGGTCACGAAGAAATTGAAATACGGGAAGAAGATTCTGATGTGGAAATCATAGAATTATTAGACGATGATAATGAAGTTATTGAAATATTAGACTCTGACGATGAAATTGTAGAAGTGTTAGACTCTGATGACGAAATTGTAAAAGTATAACATAGTGGTTAATGCATATTTTTTTATGTAAAATTATATAAATAAATGAACTTTTAAAAACAATTGTGATTTATATTTTGATTTTCAAACTGAAATATATAATTTACAATGGATAACGGTTGTAAGATTATTAAGCATATGAGAACAATTATTGAACATTTGAATAGTTCAAATTATTCAAGTATTCAGTGGAAAAAGTGGTCTGATTATAATAAAATAAATATAAAGTTGTTAAATAAGTTATTAAAAAATAATAAAAATACCTATTCAGTTGGATATAAGCGAGGCATTGAAAGCAATATAAGTGTCTTAAAATATTTTCAAACATTGTTAGAAAATAAACAAAAAGTTGGAGGAGGAACTATAAATAGTTTAAAACGTAGTGATCGGATTAAATGGCAGGAAATAAATTCATCATTTAAAGGACGTGTTAGAACAGGAGTGTTAATTAATTTAAGTCACATTGATCCATTACAATTTTTGAACGATGCATTTTATATGTTTGCATCTAGAATTAAAAATGCTTTAAAAAAATATAGTGCTTTAAAAGTAAACGTAATATTTTGTGGTGAATTTGTTTTACCATCAGCTAAAGAAGAAGAACATATCTTTGAATACAAATATTTTAATACTAAAAATAATGAAATTTTTGTATCAACAGATTTAAAACATTGGTATAAGGAAAATGTTATTGATGTTGTATTAAAAGATTTAGAAACTTTTCAAGAAAATCAAAGTGGATGGGCTCTATATAAAATAGTGAATATGATAGTAAATATAAATCAATTTGTTCCATTTTATGGTTCATCATTTATTGACTTACCAGTTGAAATAAAACGAAAAAAGGCTGTAATAAATGTTCAGAATGAGGATGATAAATGTTTTGTATGGGCAGTATTATGCACTTTATCCATCAAAAATTCATGGCGAGAGAGTATCGTCTTATAAGAAATATATAAATTGTCTTAATTTAAATGGTGTAAAATTTCCAATGACGTTATCACAAGTTTTAAAATTTGAAAAACTAAATAATATATCAATAAATGTGTATATTTTAAAAAAGAGCAAGAAAACATTTGTAACTATTCCTGCATATGTTAGTAAAACATATGAAAGTAAACATATTCATTTATTAATGATTCAAAGTGATTATGAATTTGAAGAAGAAGAAGAAGAGGATGAAGAAGATGTTGTTGAAAGTAATAATGAGGAATGCGACAATAAAATAAAATTTCATTTTTGTTGGATAAAGAATTTATCAAGACTTGTTAGTAATCAACTTTCAAAAACAAATCATAAAAAATTTATATGTGATCGATGTTTACATTTCATTAGAGATGAGTGCAAGTTTAAGGAACATTTACAAGACTGTGTTGGATTAGGACTGAGACCAGTTAAACCGATAATGCCAGTTGAAAATTCTAATATACTTGAGTTTAAAAACTTTAAGAGAAAAATTAGAAATGCATGTGTTATTTATGCAGACTTTGAAAGTATATTGGATAGTAATGTGACAAATATTGAAACCAAGGGGGTATATCAAACACATATTGCACATGATGCATATGATTGCATATGATGACTCTAAATCTAATTATAATAGTTATCGTGGTGAAGATTGCGTTCAGTGGTTTGTAAATGAATTAAAAGAGATTGCTTATAATGTTGAGGATATAATAAAAAATGTATTACCAATGAAAACATTGACGGCTCAACAAAAGATGGAATATTTAAAAGCAATAAATTGTCATATATGTGAAAAACCGTTGCAACAAGACCGTGTTCGAGATCATTGTCATTTAACAGGAAATTATAGAGGACCAGCTCATAATGAATGTAATTTAAATTATAATGAAAGTTGTGTGATTCCAATAATTTTTCACAATTTATCATCTTATGATTCACATTTTATAATAATTGATTTAGCTACTGGAATAAGTGGAAGAACCTCTGTGCTACCAATTAATAAAGAAAAATATATTTCATTTACGAAATATGTGTATGGAACTAATATTTCATTAAGATTTATTGATTCATATCGATTTATGGCTAGTTCTTTAAATAATTTAGCATCATATTTACCAAATAATAAACTTAAAATTTTAAAATCAGAATTTAACAATTTAAGCAATGAAGAATTTACTTTGTTAAGTAAAAAAGGTGTATTTCCTTATGATTATATAAATTCCTGGGAAAAGTTAAATGAGACAGCTTTACCACCTCAGGATAATTTTTTTAATTTATTAAATGACAGTAACTTATCTGATGTAGATTACAAACATGCACAAGATGTATGGAATACATTTCATATTAAAACACTAGGTGAATATTCCGATTTGTACTTAAAAACCGATGTGTTATTACTTTGCGACATATTTGAAAATTTTCGAGATAATTGTTTAGAGACGTACAAATTAGATCCAGTGCATTATGTTTCTGCTCCAGGCTTAGCATGGGATTCTATGTTAAAAATTACAAAAATTAAACTTGAATTGTTTACTGATATAAATATGTGGCTATTTATAGAGAAGGGTATCAGAGGTGGTATAAGTCAATGTTCAAACAGATATGCAGAGGCCAATAACAAATACATGAATGAAAAGTATAAACCTGAATTACCTTTTAAATATCTAATGTATTTGGATGTTAATAACTTATACGGTCATGCAATGTCTCAATTCCTACCATATGGAAATTTTAAATGGTTAAACAACCAGGAAATATTGGAAATATTGGAAACCGTGGCTAAAAAACTATATCGATTTAAATACAGAAAAAAGAAAAATGGCTACCAATGATTTTGAAAAAAACTTGTATAAATTAATGAATAATAGTGTATTTGGTAAGACAATGGAAAATGTTAGAAAACATCGTGATATAAAATTAAAAACAAAATGGGGTGGTCGATATGTAGTAAAAAGTTTAATAGCACGACCTAATTTTCATAGCCGAACAATTTTTAATAAAAATGTTGTGGCAATTGAACTATTAAAACCTAATATTACATTTAATAAACCTATATATGTTGGCTTTTCAATATTAGATTTATCTAAAACAGTAATGTATGATTTTCATTACAATTATATGCAAAAAGAATTTTTTAATAATAATTTAAAGTTATTATATATTGATACTGACTCGTTAATATATGAAATTATTACATAAGATATTTATGAAACTATAAAACGGGATATAAATAAGTTTGATACAAGTGATTATAAAGAAAACAATCAATATAATATTCCCCGTGTAAATAAAAAGGTATTGGGTTTAATGAAGGATGAAAATAACGGTAAAATTATGACTCACTTTATAGGACTAAGATCGAAAATGTATGCAATAAAAGTTAATAATAATGATATTATAAAAAAAATAAAAGGAATAAAGACAAGTGTAGTAAAAAACCATATTTCTTTTGAAGATTATGAAAATTGTTTAAGAACTTTAAATGAAAAAAAATGTATTCAAAGAGGAATAATTTCAAAATTGCATAATGTGTACTCTATTAAGCAAACAAAAATTGCTTTAAGTCCTTTTGATGATAAACGGTGTATTATAAAAAATAGTACCGATACTTTGCCTTGGGGTTTTGATAGTTTTAGTGAGAGCGATTTATTGTTATAAGTATATTTTTAATGTAAAAATAAATACATATTTATAATAACCAATAGTTTTATTTATTTAAAATGTTATACAATATTTTTAGCATCTATCCAACTGTTATGAGATTTATCTAAACCTAACCACTTTACAAAAACTCTTTTTCCTTTTTTCTGTAAAACTTTCTCAACTAGATATATATCTGGATATTTTGTTTTTTGTAGTTCTTGTTCGTAAAACGCGCCTGCAATTGATTGGCCAAGAGAATCATTAAGTAAATATGTGACTGGATTAGTTAGTTGTACTTTTGATAGAGTAAATATTTCGGTACCCCAGTTAGGAGTATACCCATTTGCAAATAATGATTTGGTTTTGCTTAAACGAACATAATCTCCAACTTTATATCGACTTAAACCGACCCCCCTTTTTATTCTATTGTATACATTTCCTAATAATTTTTTTTCATTTTTTATTGATACTTGAGATGGCTTCATATTAATTGTTGAATGATGAGTATTATTATATTTCTTAACAAGTGCATCAATGTTATTAATCCAATTATAGTTGCCTTTTATACTAAAATCTTTCCACATGGCATTTTTTAGAGTTCTATTAAATCTTTCAACAATCGATGCTTTCATATTACTAAATGTACTATAATGGTTTATATCATACGAATCTATAACTTTTTTAAATTCAGTGTTATAAAATTCCTTTCCGTTATCTGTTTGTAAGTTTTTCGGAGCCTTATTCTTATTTTTTAATAAAATATTTTCAAATGCAACAGTAACGTCTTTTGCAGATTTTGATTTTACTGGAACTGCCCATACATATTTAGAAAATATATCAATTACTGTGAGTAAATACTTGTAACCTTTGGTTTCTTTTGCATACGGAATCATTTCTACTAAATCAGCTTGCCAAGAATCATTTAGACCTTTTATGATTACATGTCTACGCTTATAGTTTTTAAGTGCAGGTTTATGTAACTCATTAATTATACCTATTTTTGTTTTGCTCATACTTATTATTACACAAAATTTATCAAGAACTAATATCTAAACTATGTTTTGTTTTTAATTCTGTAATTAATGTTGCAATTTTTTTATTTACTTCAATAAATTTTTGAAAGTTATTAATATAAGCATCATGAATATCTTTCTCTACAGCTTTTAAACGTCTATCTATAATAATTAAATCATTTTTTGATACTGTTTCGTGCCGAGTAATTTTTTTCTTATGTATATGTACTCCAAATTTGTTAATAGTCATGTTACTTACATGAGTAGTTATAAATTAATGAAAAAGAAGGGAATGTGTTTAAGTATTTATATAATAATATTAGCTTCTTTTAATTCTTCAACTATTGAAATAATTTCATTGTCATGTGATGTATTGCCCGCCATTTTTGAACTAATAAGTAGTCGTAATCTTTCAACTAATTCATTTGGGTCATCCCAGTAAATGAAATCCTTTTGATTATTGTTTAAAGTCATAAAGTTTGGTATTAAATTGCCACCTCCTAAACGTTTATTATTTTGTAAACCAACTGAGGACGTATGCTGCAAAAGTCTTGATCGAACGTTTTGTAATCTTTCTGAAGAATATGGTGTTGAAGACGCTGGGGCACTTAATTTTGTTTGAGGAGGAAATAATAGCGATATAATTTTTTTATATTTTATACCTTTGTTAGATTTAATTTTACCACTAGGTAAATATAATGTTCTATGTGCATTTGTATCAGTTAAAATTGTTTTATAATCCTCTAAATCTTCCTCACTATAAATATTTGTGCTTGGATCTATTTTAAAAAGCAATTCATATAATCCGGGGGATGACTTATATTTTTTATTTCCTATTATAATACCCTCTTTATCAAACGTAACCAGTGTTTTCCTAATATTAAATTACCATCTTCTAAATTTATACCAAATGTATGATCAAATATACTTGGATCACCTTCTCGTCTATTAAAATCAATTAAATATTGAAAGGCGTATTTATCAACTTGTTTTTTAAGATTTTCTTCAACTTCAGACAGTTTTATAGATGTCTTAAATAAGTTTGGATCTTGTACTCTACTATATTCTAAGGGTTCATTTGTTTCAAAGACCTCATCATCTAACTGACTAAGTTCCATTGTTGGTTCTTGCGTTATACTTGGTTTTTCACCTGCTAATGATACATTTTCTGGTGTCGATGTAGTGTCTAGTGGTTCTTTTAACATGTTATCTAACTTAGATTTAATTGTTTCAACCTTGAAATCATACGGTTTTGTATCAATATCTTGTTTGATTGGTTGCGCTAATTTAATATTGGAAGTACTTTTATTAGCTAGTATATTTAGTGGTGTAGTTATTGGTTCAAGCTGTTTATCAAAGTACCTTTGTGCCTCAGATTCTCCTAGTTTTAATGCGAGATACTTTTGTCTTATAGAATCGCTTGATTTAATAATATCGCGTGTTAATTTTTTATCTTCATCATTAGTCGTATTGCTTATTATTTTACGTTTACTATTCTTTTTTTTAAATCTAGTAGGAGGAGTCTTTATTTTAACCACAGTATTTTTTGCACGCTTCTTTGATTTAAACATGGTTGCATGCAAACTTTATGCAACTTGAACGTAAACTCAACGTAATGGGAACGTACTTTGAACGTAAATTAAACGTAATGGGAACGTAATCACTGTAATTTGAACGTAAATTCAACGTAATGGGAACGTAATCAATGTAATTTGAACGTAAATTCAACGTAATGGGAACGTAATTAATGTAATTTGAACATAATTTGAACGTAATCAATGTTTATTAAGATAATAAATGCATGTTATTATGAAGATGGTTACCTCAACACTGATTATTATTGTAAAGGTTACTTGGTTATATCTAAAAACATATCAAATCCTTTTCTGTATCGCCCTTTATTTAAGTCACTATTTTTATCTATTACCATAAAGAAATATTTATTTGAATCCCAACATAAATTACAAACTTGTTTAAACTCTAGAAAACTTGGAAAGTCAAAGTTAACATGATCATCATATATATGCTTTAAATTTAAGTCATCTTGCTTGAATAATATAATAAAATTAGTATTATCCCGTATTAATTGCTTTAGAATTTTGCTGTAAGTCTGACATAAATAGAAAGAGTCTATCAAATTATGACGGCCCATGCTAAAAAAATTTCGAATATTATTTTGTTTATCGCAAGCAACATCATCAAATATGAATATAGAATTTGGGCTAGCATCTTCAGGTCTAATAATCTCTTCATTGTCAATGTATGTATAGTATCCCATACCATTAATATTCTCCATAATTTGTTGTAATATTTTATATTTTGGTTGATATAAAGATTTTGAATAAATGTATATATTTTTAAATCGCAACCCATTTGGATGTTCAATTAGATTAAACATAACATTAGTTTTTCCACAGTTTGAAGGTCCACAAATAATGCATCTAATGTCGTTTGGTAAAAGTGATCCATGTTTTGAATTATTAGTGTAATTATTACTTTGATTATCTACATTCTGTACAGAAAGAGTTTGTTTTTGCTTTACAAACTTCATTGTTTAACCAGGCATGTGTTATAAACTAATAGAATACATTTTAAATGTTTAATCTTTATATATGAAAATATTATAAAGTATAAAATTGGATGATAGCACATACTTTGGTCAGTATGATAAAAGTAAAGAAAGGTGATGGTCTTATTGATAAACTAATCAATAAATTACCTTTTGAGTTGCACTTGCCTGGATACAACTATTGCGGTCCTGGAACACGTTTAATAGAACGTTTAAACCGAGGAGATCAAGGAGTTAATGCATTGGACTCAGCTTGCAAAGAACATGACATTGCATATCACCGCTATAAAGATTTAAGTAAAAGACACGTAGCTGATAAAATACTGATTGAGAAAGCTTGGAAGCAATATTTTTCTAAAGATTCAAAGTTAAGTGAACGTTTAGCATCATTACTTGTTGCTAATATCATGAATATAAAAACCAAACTTGGAATGGGGTTGAAACGAAATAAAAAAATTAAAAATAAGAAAATAAAGGGTAGCGGAAAGGTCAAGCATAGTATGGCAGCATTAAAGAAAGCTATTCTTAATGCTCGTGGTGCGCTAAAAAATACTTTAATTAACCCTGATAATCCTAAGAGTGTGTCAAAAGCTATTAAAATTGCATCACAAGCCGCAAAACAATCAATTAATAAAAAGTCAAAATTTAAAGTTAATAAACTAAGAATAATTCCTATACCAAAAGTAGGTGGTTTTCTACCATTTCTAATTCCATTATTTGCGGGATTATCAGCACTAGGTGGATTGGCAGGTGGTGTTGCAGGTGTTGCAAAAGCAATAAATGAGGCAAAGGATGCAAAAAAAATGTTAGCAGAAACTCAAAAACATAACCAAACTATGGAGGAAATTGCTATTGGAAAATCTGGCAAAGGAATTTATTTAAAACCTTATAAAAAAGGGTTAGGATTATATATTAATCCGTATCCAAAAAACTTTCGTTGAAGCTACCTAAACGAGCCCTTACTGATGTTGATTTAAGAAAATATGCCAAGAAATTTAATATCCCTCACTTTAGAGGGGTATTCATGAGAAATGATTTGCCTAAAAAAATGTATATAAATGAAAGTGGTATAATAAATTTAGATGATAAAACATCAGCGGGAACACATTGGGTAGCTTACATAAAAAGAAATAAAAATATTTTATATTTTGATAGTTTTGGTAACCTTCAACTTCCAATAGAAGCAATTGAATACTTTAAAAATAATACTATTCAATATAACTATGATAGATTTCAAAAATTTAATACTGTAAATTGTGGACATTTATGCTTACACTTTTTGTATTCAAATTCTTATATTTATAATAAATAATATATTGCTATAAATACCTGAGTTTTATTTTTAATTTGTTATTACTATAACTAAGCTTATCGTGAAAGGATTTTTAAATAAAAAATAATGTCTATGACATATACAATTATTGGAAATAAATCCGTATTAAGCGCCGATATTTTTCCTCCTATAGATTTGTACGATGAACAGTTTGAATTGGGAATAGTCGACTTTCAGACATTTAATTCAATACCAAACATTGACGACACTAACAATAAATTTTATTATGGAGATGGTAAAGTTATTTCAATACCAGTGGGTTCATATGAATTGGAAGATATTCAGGAATATTTAAGGTTAGGCATTGGTGATTCTAGAGTAATAAAACACAACAGCGAATTTAAGGACAAAGCTGATAAGCAAATAAAAGAAGTATTTTTAAATTTAACTGCAAATACAAATACCCTTCAAAGTGAGATAATATGTACTGAAAAAATAGATTTTTCGAAAGAAAATTGTATTGGTTCATTACTAGGATTTAATAAGCAAGTATTAGAACCTAATAAATTACATGTATCTAACTTACCGGTAAACATTATTAAAGTAAGTAACATACGTATTGAATGTAATATTACATCCGGTTCCTATCTAAACGGACGTTTAGTACACACAATTCATGAGTTTTCACCTGCTGTTCCACCAGGATATAAGATAATAGAAATTCCAAAGCAAATCATTTATCTTCCAATCGTTGTACAGAAAATAGATAATATTTCTATAAAAATTGTTAATGAAGAAGGTGAACTTATCAATTTTAGAAAAGAAAAAATTTCCTGCAGATTGCACATACGAAAGATTCAATAATGGGTATATGTCATAATTTAAAAACAATATATAATTCGTCGTTTAATCAAACTCAGCGTAGTCCAACCAAGCCTTTTAAGAGGATAACATTAAAAAATAAACAGTTTCTTAAGTCGTTAAGATTTAAAATAAATACTCTACAATGACCGCTCATATGCTTAATATTGAAGATAAAATTCTCTTTGACGAATCATTAAGCCAATATGAAATACATTCATACAGTCCATATAACACAACCAGCTATGAATATAATGACGAAATTCGTATACCAATAAATCAACATAATGTATATACATTACCCTCGGAATCTTACTTATACATTGAAGGTAAAACAAAAGACACTTCAAAATCTACACCTGTTTTCATATTAAATGGTATTTTATACCTTTTGAAAGTATAAAATATGAAATAAATTCGGTTGAAATTGATTCAAATAAAAATCCTGGTATAACCACTACTATGAAAGGATATGTTTCATATAATAACAATGAGTTGCAACTTGAAAACTTGGGGTGGCGTGATACAAGTAACAATTTATTAGATAATAAGGGAAATTTTAGTGTTTGTATTCCTCTTAAAACAATATTTGGGTTCTGTGAAGACTTTAAAAAAATTATATTACCAGTAAAGCATGAATTAATATTAATTCGATCAAAAAACGATAATAACGCACTTAGGATAGCAGCAGCTAAAGATGTATTACCAAAAGTAGTCATTGACAAAATACAATGGCGTATGCCTCATATAAATGTATCAGACAAAAAGAAATTAGAATTATTACAAACAATAGAACTCGATAAATCATTGTATATTGGCTTTCGAAGTTGGGACTTGTACGAATATCCAGCGTTGGCACGCACGACAAATCAATCTTGGTCTATTAAAACATCTACAGCACTTGAAAAGCCACGTTATGTTATATTAGGGTTACAAAGAGAAGGTAAAGACGATATTACAAAGGATATGAGTAAATTTCACACTTGTACCTTAAGAAACGTAAAACTATACTTAAATTCTGATGTGTACCCCTATGATAATCTTAATCTTGATTATGACAATAATAAGTATGCAATAGCATATGAAATGTATGCTTATTTCCAAAAATCATACTATGATAAAGAGCCGAATCCCATTTTAAATTTAAAGAATTTTAAAGAAAATGCACCTTTAATAGTAATAGATTGTTCAAAACAGAAAGAATTTCTAAAACCTGCTCCAGTTGATATAAGGCTTGAATTAGAAACATCTGAAAATATTGTAGACTACGTTCATGCTTATTGTTTAATATTACATGACCGGATTGTTGAGTATAAACCATTATCTGGAATTGTTAATAAAATTACATAACCATTATAAATAATGATTAATATCTTTAAAGTCATTAAAGAGTAACCATCTCATAACCAAATAATGGATTAAAAATTTTTAAATGATCATGAACAAGTTTCGAAAACGATTTCAAAAGTTGGAGCTGTTCTAAAAAAATACAAAGAAAGTGAGTGTTTACTAGAAAATCTTACGGACGATGAGTTGCATTTACTACCAATAGAGTTCTTTTTGCATTATATAATGTTTTCCACCGATATTGAACAAAACTGGAACCGGCTTCCAATACATTTAAAAGAAGATCACTATATGCAGGGGCGTCGGTTATGCTACAAACATTATAACAAAGGAAGAATACAAAGAGATGGACCTCCATGTCAAATAAGAAACTGTTGTGATTGTAATTTTAATTTATATTATGATTCTAATGGAAATAGTTATACCTTAATAAATAAATAAAAAAAAAAAATATACATTTTAAATTTTTATATATTATAAATGATGGAATTACAATATTTTTGATATTTCATCCAATATATAAGACATATTTGATAATATTATCATTCTTAATAATATATCATCATAATTTATTTCTTGACATTCATGAAATAAAAATTCAGTTAAAACCTCTTTGGAAACACCAATATTTTTATTTCTTAAATATATTACGATATTATTTAAAAATAGATTATATGTATTTAATAAGTTAATCTGCATGCAAGAAAAATGAGTAATACTAAAGTTAATATAATAATTTAAAGACATGATATGTATTAAATCATAAATATTTAAAAACACGGATATATAAGTTTTACAATTTGATGTAATTGAAATACTATTTGGATTAAATATATTTATTTTATAATTTGATCCTATTAGAACATTGGATGATATAAACAATTGTCCATTAAACATATTAATCAATTGCTGTATGTGCTCTATAAGTTCAAAATAATCACCTAAACTGAATTTTAGCCCAAAATTGTATTTATTGTAAATATAAATTTCTGGTTCAAACTGATTAGTACAATTTAATCCTATTTTGATTGAATACATATCTTCCTTTAATAATATAGGTACTTCATTAAATAAAAATGGAACTGCTATTAATTTAGTAGAAGTCAAATTTGTGTTAATAGGTTCAAAATTTTTAAAATCCTCCTCATTGTTTAAAGAAGTTAACATTTCTGATATATTCTGTATCTCAATATCTGCATTTAATGATTCAGTTAATAATTTTTTGATAAGTTATATATATATTCTTGAGCGTTATTGTATAATTTAATTTTAAAAAAGTCTATGCACAAAATTTTTATTTCTTGTTCCAACAGTTCCAAGTTTATTTTTGATGATATATGGCTAAAATTATTATTTAAATCAATATGGTTATTTATATTATTTTTAATAAAACACTCATAAAAATTAATATTGTGATTTTTATAATTTATACTTTGAGTATCCTTTAACACATTAAACAAATTATTTTGAACTTGATATAAAGATTTATCCACTAATTTAGAACACAAATTATAATTTTTTAATGTCACTGTTATACAATGAGATATATTAAGCAAGTTGTCCCAAGATTCTTTCTGTAAATAAACAGAAGATGATTTAAGTTTTTGTTCATTCAAATCTTGCTGTTGACATTGTATATTTTCTTCAAGAACCATAGTTGGCTTTTCATAGAAAGTTTGAAAATGTATTGTGTAATTTGATAAGGTTATGTGAGGCTGATCTAAATATTCACTTCCTTCAAAATAATTGGAAATGTTGTTTTTATTATTTAACAGGGTATTCCAATCCTGCTCTGATATAATAACGCCATTTCCATTAACCTTTTCTATTTTCAAAATGGCTTCACATAAATTATTTACTTTAATTCCAACTAATGCTTGTTTTGATTTACTGTTATTTAAATAATATAATGATTTTAATAAATATATAGAATCATCATATATTATTTTAGAATCGGATTCATCACTATCAAAACTTAACTTTTTATTTTTATTAAACATTGGATATGGTTTGTAACGATAAGCCATTATTATAAAATGTTTAGTTAAACTTGTTAAAATATTTATTTGTAACTGAAGAAAATATAAAATATCTACAGCTTATATACTCAAATCCCCTCCCTATACTATATTTATTAAGCTAAAGTTTAATAGTATGAACTAAGAAAACATTACTCTGTAATTACAGCTCAACATCATCTCTATTTAAATGACATTTATGCATTAATTTACCATCTCTACCACTCCATATTAAATACCACCTCCAACAACAGAATCTCCTTACATATGCATACATACATAAAAATACATAAGTGGGAATATACCGACTGCATCCACAGCTACATCGAGGATACGAACATAAACGATTGGCTTCCGGAAATTGACGAAGAATGCAATATCTTCTACACCAATACCAACACACACATAATTATTAATATCGCTATCTCACTCATATCCTAGGATATTAAAGAGACTGTACCTAGAGATAAAGTCTGTACTGACGTCATCATCTTCTAAACCAATAGCAATACATCCTATACATGGCATTAGATCATATGACCTATATGCCCCCCACCCTTACCCCCTTTTACATTCTTTCAAGTATAGTCACGCCCCCTCTGCATATCGTGACCTAAATGCATCCCCACCCCAATAATTTCCAACTCAACTTCAAAACTGTCCTAGAAACGGCTTTCTTAACCTACTATAGTCATACTACACTATTAGTTTCCAAGTGAAAATTTTTTTTTTTTTTTTTAAATAATAATTCACGGGCTTCTTAGGAGAAAGTTTATTTGTTTACGCGATTTGTACAGTGGCTCGAAAACGGCTCCGCGCATTTTCTTGAAAATTGTCTATATCGTAGAGAAAAAAATTCTAAGACTTGGTGGATTGGCGGCACGGGGTCGGGTTTGCCGGAGTGGGTTTCCGAGGGGTAATAATTGTGCTGAAAAGTTGAAATTTTGTATATGGGCTAACTTTGGTACCTTATTTACAAATGGAAAAAAAAATCTCATATTTTGAAAAAAACTTGGTCAAAGAGCGGATAAATTATTCGAAAAAAATATATTTTTTTTATCAATTTTATTATTGAACGAGTTAAATATTTCAATTTAAAAAGAATTAAAATTTGAAATGAAATTCGAATTATTTTATTGGATTCAAATTATCTTATATTATAATGTCCGAGGTGTATGTTTGTTTTCTTATATTCTTATATTCTTATATGTTTATATGTTTATATGTTTATATTCTTATATGTTTACGCGATTCGTATGGTAGCTCGAAAACGGCTCCATGGAAGTTTTTAAAAATTTCCTATTTCGTAGAGAAAAAAATTCTAAGACTTTTGGCGTCCCCGGATTTTTCCCTGAATTTCCTGGAAACCCGTAATTTTGGAAAAACTGGAAAAAAGTGATCCCTTTTTTGCTGTATTACTTTTAATTCGTATAAGATAGAAAGTTGAAATTTTGCATGTGTATTAAGGTATTCAATGCTGACATTTCTCAAAAATTAGAAATTCAAAAATTGAAAAAGGGGGGGTTAAAGAAATTCGGGGGCGCGGTAGGGAACTTTGGAGAAAATTCATTTTCTGGATTCTAGAATAATTAAGTATATTATTAATAAAAAAAAAATTCAAAATTTCAAAATTTTATTGGGGGGCACGGGGGCAGTATTTGCCGAGAGTAAAAATTGTGCTAGAAAGTTTAAATTTTGTATATAGGCTAACCTTGGTAACTTATTTATGAATCGAAAAGAAAATCACAAATTTTAAAAAAAAGTTGTCCAAATATCGCATATATTCAAACTATTTTTTATTTTGATATAAAAAATGTATTTTCTTAGTCAGTTTGTATGAAAAATTAATTGTTATTAAATTTAAAATCAATATAGGACGAGTTTATTTATTATTTCAATTTAAAAATGGAATTAAATTTTGACATGAAATTCAAGCCACTCATAAAAAACAAACGTCGCTTGCGACGGGGGTAAAAGCTAGTCCTATATTATAATGTTCCAACTGTTTGTTTATCATCCTATATTATAATGTCCGAGGTGTATGTTTGTTTTCTTATATTCTTATATTCTTATATGTTTATATGTTTACGCGATTCGTATGGTAGCTCGAAAACGGCTCCATGGAAGTTTTTAAAAATTTCCTATTTTGTAGAAAAAAAAATTCTAAGACTTTTGGCGTCCCCGGATTTTTCCCTGAATTTCCTGGAAACCCGCAATTTTGGAAAAACTGGAAAAAAAGTGATCCCTTTTTTGCTGTATTACTTTTAGTTCGTAAGAGATAGAAAGTTGAAATTTTGCAACTGTATTAAGGTATTCAATGCTGACATTTCTCAAAAATTAGAAATTCTAAAATTGAAAAAGGGGGGGTTGAAGAAATTCGGGGGCCCGGTAGGGAACTTTGGAGAAAGTTCATATTCTGGATTCTAGAATAATTAAGTATATTATCAATAAAAAAAAATTCAAAATTTCAAAATTATATTGGGGGGCACGGGGGCAGTATTTGCTGAGAGTAAAAATTGTGCTAGAAAATTGAAATTTTGTATGTAGGCTAACCTTGGTAACTTATTTACGAATCGAAAAAAAAAATCCCAAATTTTGAAAAAAAGTTGGTCAAATAACGCATAAATTGAAAATATTTTTTATTTTTATAAAAAAAATATATTTTTTAGTCAATTTATATGTGTGGCGAGTTTATTTATTATTTCAATTTAAAAATAGAACAGTGAAATATGAAATTTAATTACGAATTATTTTATTGGATTCAAATGATACACCGCAAAAAGACGTCGCATTGCAACGGGGGTAAACTCTAGGGATCTTATATTTTTATATGTTTGGTAGTAAATATTGTATGGCAGCGCGAAAACGGCTCTGTCAATGTTTTTGAAAATTGCCTATTTCGGAGAGAAAAAAATTCTAAAACTTTTGGCGTCCCCGGATTTTCCCCTGAATTTCCTGGAAACCCGTAATTTGGGAAAAACTGGAAAAAAAGTGAGCCTTTGACATGAAATTCAAGCCACACCCAAAAAACAGACGTCGCTTGCGACGGGGGTAAAAGCTAGTCATATATTATAATGTCCCAGGTGTATATTTATATTCTTATAGTCTTATATTCTTATATTCTTATATTCTTATATTCTTATATGTTTATATGTTTGGTTCGAATTTTGTATGGCATCTCGAAAACGGCTCCAGGGAAGTTTTTAAAAATTTCCTATTTCGTAGAGAAAAAAATTCTAAGACTTTTAACGTCCTCGGATTTTTCCCTGAATTTCCTGGAAACCCGTAATTTTGGAAAAACTGGAAAAAAAGTGAACCCTTTTTTGCTGTATTACTTTTAATTCGTAAAAGATAGAAAGTTGAAATTTTGCATGTGTATTAAGGTATTCAATGCTGACATTTCTCAATAATTAGAAATTCAAAAAGTGAAAAAGGGGGGGTTGAAGAAATTCGGAGGCCCGGTAGGGAACTTTGGAGAAAGTTCATATTCTGGATTCTAGAATAATTAAGTATATTATTAATAAAAAAAAATTCAAAATTTCAAAATTTTGTTTGGGGGCACGGGGGGCAGTATTTGCCGAGAGTAAAAATTGTGCTAGAAAGTTGAAATTTTGTATATAGGCTAACCTTGGTAACTTATTTACGAATCGAAAAAAAAAATCCCAAATTTTGAAAAAAAAAAAAGTCAAATAACGCATAAATTGAAAATATTTTTTATTTTGAAAAAAAAAATAATATTTTTTTAGTCAATTTATATGTATGTATATGTGCGCGAGTTTATTTATTATTTCAATTTAAAAATAGAACAGTTAAATATGAAATTTAATTACGAATTATTTTATTGGATTCAAATGATACACGCCAAAAAGACGTCGCATTGCGACGGGGGTAAACTTAAGTATATTATAATGTCCCAAGTGTATATTTATATTCTTATATGTTATGTGTTTATATGTTTGGTTCGAATTTTGTATGGCATCTCGAAAACGGCTCCAGGGAAGTTTTTAAAAATTTCCTATTTCGTAGAGAAAAAAATTCTAAGACTTTTAGCGTCCCCGGATTTTTCCCTGAATTTCCTGGAAACCCGTAATTTTGGAAAAACTTGAAAAAAAATATTACTTTTAATTTGTAAAAGATAGAAAGTTGAAATTTTGCATGTGTATTAAGGTATTCAATGCTGACAATTCTCAAAAATTAAAAATTCAAAAAGTGAAAAAAGGGGGGTTAAAGAAATTCGGGGGCCCGGTAGGGAACTTTGGAGAAAGTTCATATTCTGGATTCTAGAATAATTAAGTATATTATTAATAAAAAAAAATTCAAAATCTCAAAATTTTATTGGGGGGCACGAGGGCAGTATTTGCCGAGAGTAAAAATTGTGCTAGAAAGTTGAAATTTTGTATATAGGCTAACCTTGGTAACTTATTTACGAATCGAAAAAAAAATCCCAAATTTTGAAAAAAAGTTGTTTAAATAACGCATAAATTGAAAATATTTTTTATTTTAATATAAAAAATGTATTTTCTTAGTCAGTTTGGATGAAAAATTAATTGTTATTAAATGTAAAATCAATATAGGACGAGTTTATTTATTATTTCAATTTAAAAATGGAATTAAATTTTGACATGAAATTCAAGCCACTCACAAAAAACAGACGTCGCTTGCGACGGGGGTAAAAGCTAGTATATTATAATGTCCCAGGTGTATATTTATATTCTTATTTTCTTATATGTTTATATGTTTGGTTCAAATTTTGTATGGCATCTCGAAAACGGCTCCAGGGAAGTTTTTGAAAATTGCCTATTTCGTAGAGAAAAAAATTCTAAGACCTTTGGCGTCCCCGGATTTTTCCCTGAATTTCCTGGAAACCCGTAATTTTGGAAAAACTGGAAAAAAAGTGATCCCTTTTTTGCTGTATTACTTTCAAGACGTAAAAGATAGAAAGTTGAAATTTTGCATGTGTATTAAGCTATTTAATGCTGACATTTCTCAAAAATTAGAATTTCAAAAATAGAAAAAGGGGGGGTTGAAGAAATTCGGGGGCCCGGTAGGGAACTTTGGAGAAAGTTCATATTTTGGATTGTAGAATAATGAAGTATATTATTAATAAAAAAAAATTCAAAATTTCAAAATTTTATTTGGGGGCACGGGGGCAGTATTTTCCGAGAGTAAAAATTGTGCTAGAAAGTTGAAATTTTGTATATAGGCTAACTTTGGTAACTTATTTACGAATCGAAAAAAAAAATCCCAAATTTTGAAAAAAAGTTGGTCAAATAACGCATAAATTGAAAATATTTTTTATTTTGATAAAAAAATAATATTTTTTTAGTCAATTTATATGTATGTATATGTGCGCGAGTTTATTTATTATTTCAATTTAAAAATAGAACAGTTAAATATGAAATTTAATTACGAATTATTTTATTGAATTCAAATGATACACGCCAAAAAGACGTCGCATTGCGACGGGGGTAAACTCAAGTATATTATAATGTCCCAAGTGTATATTTATATTCTTATATGTTTATGTGTTTATATGTTTGGTTCGAATTTTGTATGGCATCTCGAAAACGGCTCCAGGGAAGTTTTTAAAAATTTCCTATTTCGTAGAGAAAAAAATTCTAAGACTTTTGGCGTCCCCGGATTTTTCCCTGAATTTTCGGGAAACCCGTAATTTTGGAAACACTGGAAAAAAGTGATCCCTTTTTTGCTATATTACTTTTAATTCGTAAAAGATAGAAAGTTGAAATTTTGCATGTGTATTAAGGTATTCAATGCTGACAATTCTCAAAAATTAGAAATTCAAAAAGTGAAAAAGGGGGGGTTAAAGAAATTCGGGGGCCCGGTAGGGAACTTTGGAGAAAGTTTATATTCTGGATTCTAGAATAATTAAGTATATTATTAATAAAAAAAAAATTCAAAATTTTAAAATTTTATTGGGGGGCACGGGGGCAGTATTTGCCGAGAGTAAAAATTGTGCTAGAAAGTTGAAATTTTGTATATAGGCTAACCTTGGTAACTTATTTACGAATCGAAAAAAAATTCCAAATTTTGAAAAAAAGTTGTTTAAATAACGCATAAATTCAAAATATTTTTTATTTTGATATAAAAAATGTATTTTCTTAGTCAGTTTGTATGAAAAATTAATTGTTATTAAATGTAAAATCAATATAGGACGAGTTTATTTATTATTTCAATTTAAAAATGGAATTAAATTTTGACATGAAATTCAAGCCACTCACAAAAAACGGACGTCGCTTGCGACGGGGGTAAAAGCTAGTATGTTTATATTCTTATATGTTTGGTACTGAATTTTGTATGGCAGCGCGAAAACGGCTCCAGGGAAGTTTTTAAAAATTTCCTATTTCGTAGAGAAAAAAATTCTAAGACTTTTGGCGTCCTTGGATTTTTCACTGAATTTCCTGGAAACCCGTAATTTTGGAAAAACTGGAAAAAAAGTGATCCCTTTTTTGCTGTATTACTTTTAAGTCGTAAAAGATAGAAAGTTGAAATTTTGCATGTGTATTAGGCTATTTAAGGCTGATATTTCTCAAAAATTAGAAATTCAAAAATTGAAAAAGGGGGAGTTAAAGAAATTCGGGGGCCCGGTAGGGAACTTTGGAGAAAGTTTATATTCTGAATTCTAGAATAATTAAGTATATTATTAATAAAAAAAAATTCAAAATTTCCAAATTTTATTGGGGGGCACGGGGGCAGTATTTGCCGAGAGTAAAAATTGTGCTAGAAAGTTGAAATTTTGTATATAGGCTAACCTTGGTAACTTATTTACGAATCGAAAAAAAAATTCCCAAATTTTGAAAAAAAGTTGGTCAAATAACGCATAAATTGAAAATATTTTTTATTTTGACAAAAAAAATTATTTCTTTAGTCAATTTATATGTGTTAATGTATATGTGCGCGAGTTTATTTATTATTTCAATTTAAAAATAGAACAGTGAAATATGAAATTTAATAACGAATTATTTTATTGGATTCAAATGATACACGCCAAAAAGACGTCGCATTGCGACGGGGGTAAACTCAAGTATATTATAATGTCCCAGGTGTATATTTATATTCTTAAATGTTTATGTGTTTATATGTTTGGTTCGAATTTTGTATGGCATCTCGAAAACGGCTCCAGGGAAGTTTTTAAAAATTTCCTATTTCGTAGAGAAAAAAATTCTAAGACTTTTGGCGTCCCCGGATTTTTCCCTGAATTTCCTGGAAACCCGTAATTTTGGAAAAACTGGAAAAAAGTGACCCGTATAAGATAGAAAGTTGAAATTTGGCATGTGTATTAAGGTATTCAATGCTGACATTTCTCAAAAATTAGAAATTCAAAAATTGAAAAAGTGGGGGTTAAAGATATTCGGGGGCCCGGTAGAGAACTTTGGAGAAAATTCATTTTCTGGATTCTAGAATAATTAAGTATATTATTAATAAAAAAAAAATTCAATATTTCAAAATTTTATTAGGGGGCACGGGGGCAGTATTTGCCGAGAGTAAAAATTGTGCTAGAAAGTTTAAATTTTGTATATAGGCTAACCTTGGTAACTTATTTACGAATCGAAAAAAAAATCACACATTTTGAAAAAAAGTTGTCCAAATATCGCATAAATTCAAAATATTTTTTATTTTGATATAAAAAATGTATTTTCTTAGTCAGTTTGTATGAAAAATTAATTGTTATTAAATTTAAAATCAATATAGGACGAGTTTATTTATAATTTCAATTTAAAAATGGAATTAAATTTTGACCTGAAATTCAAGCCACTCATAAAAAACAAACGTCGCTTGCGACGGGGGTAAAAGCTAGTATACTCTATAAACGACGGGAGTAAACTCTAGTAAATATATAAAATCCAATATTTTTACATCACTTCATTTAACATTATGATATAAAAATAATTAATAGCTTTTTTTATTATGTTTCAGGTACCCAGAGATCCTGAGGAATGGAAAAAAATTGCTTGTGACTACAATTCTATATGGAACTTTCCTATGTGCATTGGGAGCATGGATGCCAGTTATAAATTTATTTATATTCACGTAGGTTGTTAAGGGCGTATCTCAGATGGGGGTGTTTTCAAAAGTACTGTATTCGCAAAAACAATGCAAAGTTTGAAACTTAATTTACCCCCAGAATCATCTCTACCTGGAGGTGCAGAACCAGTACCGTACGTTTTAGTGGCAGACGACGCCTTCCCGTTATCACCGATTGTAATGAAACCTTTTCCTGGGCATCACATACGTGAATCACGAGCAAAAAGAGAAGTGAAAAATGTTTTTGACATACTATCTTCAGTATTCAGAGTTCTACGTCAGCCTATACTCTTAGAACCAGCAAAGGCAGAAAAATAGTTCTTGCATGTACATGTTTGCATAACTTCTTGCGTCGTGATTCGCAATCAAAAGACGTGTACTGTCCGACAGGTACTTTGGACGCGGAAGATATTCAAACAGTAATAGTGTCAGAGGGAGCTTGGAGACAAGATGCAGACCCACTACAGTCTGTATCGCCGATTAGAAGAATGGCAAGAAAACCTTCTGCGCGGCCACTTTAAATACGGAATGAATTCAGCGAATATTTCTCATCGGAAATGGGACAAGTACCATGGCAACATAATTACCAGTAGAAGTAACATAAGGAAATATTTACTTATAAAATTTAAAATAATAAATAAATATTTGTCTTTGAAAAATTTACCTCAGTATCTAAATTCAAACCACCTTGCCTTCCTTTCCTTGGTTTGTTTTCGTCATGCAAAAAACTCATGACCTCATAGCCAAACCGTTTTGATATAAAGGATTGTGCAGCCACAGATTTTTTCATCTGTTTGTACTTCTTTCTTTCCCTATTGTATTGAGCAATCAAGTTTCTTATTTTTCAAAAAGTGAAGTTGTAAATGATTGCGAAATGTTACAAAAATATATTCAATTACCCAATACCTCAGAGAAGTTAATAACATCCTACTCGTGTAAGTTGTTTTGTGTTTGTCACTTAGTTTTTACTTAGTCACTTAGTATGTGAAACGTAGTTTGAAGGGAAAAAGGATAAAGAGAAGCAGGAATTGTATAAGTATATTCTTACAATTACATTTCAAACCGAACCGAAGCAACAATGTCTCTTCAGTATCTTTGCTGACCATGCACTTTAGAGATAATGAAATAGTATGTAACTAATATGTTAATTTTAGACTAATCAGTTCAAGTATAAACTGCGTGTAAAATCAAATGATAAGAAAATATCAGGTGTCGATATGTTCATACCAATGTTTTGGACTACAAGAATTGATATTGTGGAAAACGTAGATATAGAAATTTCTGAAGAAGAACTTAAAAGAAAACATCTACACTTATTTTTATAAAGCTCATTCTATAAGGAAATCTAAGAGGAGGGTGAAATTTGAAGAAGACAATTAAATATGAGGACTTCAGAGGCTTAATAATTTTCTTTGGGGGTCAAAATCTACATCATATAGTACAGTATAAATTTCATTTATTATAATGTTTGATAGGTGCGTCCATGACAATTCCTACTGCTACGAAAACTCCAAGTGCAAGTGGAAATAAAGCACATTTTGTAGAAACATTTACGTCTAGTGGTCACGATGCAATGGAGATTAGTGATGGCAATGAACAAAGCCATATGGAAACTGTAACCATAAGTGAAGCTTTTTCAGGTAAATACTTTTTACTTTTATATATATTTTACTGTACTTTTTATATACTCGTAATATAAGTTTTTACTATGTTATATTAATATTATATTAATATTATTCATAGCTTCAGCCGATCTTGCTCCGGGAGAATTTTTAATAAGTAAGTATCAATATTTACGAGTATTTAATAGTTTTTATTCCTAATTATTTTCTCCAAGCATTATGTTATTGTTAAATTGTATTTACAGAGACAGACGCTCGAAAGAGAAATTTAGGAGAGATATACGTTTTCTGAAACAAAAACTAAATAGAGTGAAAAGAACACTACAGAAAAGAAAAGGTCCTCTAAAAGACTTATCCGAATCTATTGATGAAAAATCATATACAGATTTTGAAAAATATTTTGTAAAAGGAAGGTACCCGCCTTCCGTCATAAGGAATTGTAAGATAAAAGCTAATGCCAGGAAGTGGACGTTAGACGATAAACTCCTGGCATTAACTATTTACAAAAGGGGACCTAGATGTTACAGGTATATATCAACCCTTCAAGATATACCTTCTAGAACGACCCTAATGAACGTGTTGGCTAATGTGAGATTAGATCCAGGTATTAATAAAACATTATTAAGCATTCTAGGTAAAAGAATTAAAGATTTATATGAAAAACATAAGTGTTGTGTGTTGATGTTTGATCAAATAAGATTAACCCAAGGGTTAACTTATTGTCATTTCAAGCAGACACTTCGAAGATACGTTGATTTAAGAGACGATAAGAAGCAAGATGAACTGGCTCACCATGCATTAGTTTTCATGGTGAAAAGTTTATTTAAAAATTGGAAACAGCCAGTTGCTTATTATTTTACAAAAGCTTCTACTCCGGTAAAAACTATGAAGGAACTTGCTATTAATGTTATAAAAGAAATACAAGAGGAAGGCCTTAATGTAATGGCAGTGGTGTCTGATCAAAGTCAGACATCATGGACTGCTATGACGGAGCTTCGTTTGAAGTTAATGGCAAAAATATTGTTTATATTCCTGATCCACCATATTTACTAAAAAGTGTTAGAAATAATTTTATAACTCATAACATAACATTTGAAGAAAACAAAACAGCTAGATGGGAATATCTGGCTAGGGCATATAAATATGACTGCGAAAGGCAGTTTAAAATGATGCATAGATTAAATGGCGATAATTTTTCAAAAATAGAACGGAACTCTAAGATGAAAATGAGGGTAGGAGTTGCGGCTAAGCAAATGAGCAGGACATCTGCTGCTTGTTTAGAATCAGCCGTATGCTGTTCCAAAAAAAGGTTCAGATAGAGCCGTTCTACCAGGGGAAGCTATGTATACTGCCGAATTTATATCCATAATAAATGAATTGTTTGACAGTGTCAACGGTACTAATCCAGTCAGATCGCAAAAAGTACCGTCGACCTGTGAAAACCACGTCAGGTATACATTTGGAATATTGGAGGCAAATGATTCCTCAAATACAGAAATAGCAATTAAAAATTCCACCAGATTCAACAAAATCACAGAAACGAAAAAATATACGGTGCATTGATGGTTGGATTGTTGCATTAACAGGCATGATTGAAATAGCTGAGAATTTAAAATTGATGGGCATTCATCAATTTAGTCCGCGATCTATTAATCAGGACCCGCTAGAAAATTTCCCTGGACAAATTCGGCAGGTGGGAAGCGCCAACATGCACTCGACGTGCTGTCAGTTTATTAGTGCATACAAAGTTTGTATCAAAATTCGCTAACAAACATAAATAGTGGTAACTGCGAAAATGATAATAATAACATATTAATTAATCTAAGAGAATTTATAAAAGACAACGAAACTACTGATGATAATAGTGTTCATGAAGGTAATATTTTAGACGAATCTGTTTTAGAGGAATCTGTTGTTGGGGTTAAAGATCTTCCTGGATTTAGTAATATTGATTTAGACACATATTTAAATTTCGATATTTTTGAAATAAAATCAACCGCTTATGTCGCAGGTTTTGTTGTAAAAGCACTAAAAAATCTGTTTGAAACATGTGATACTTGCAAATTAGACTTAGTTGGAAATGCCTTCGGTAACTCTAATGTGGCTATCATGTTTAAAGAGCATTCGCATGAGGAGCAGCATTTAACATATCCGAGTAACAATTTAATTTCGTTTGTTGAACATGCTGCTCCTCATATTGTTACATATTTAGATGAAATGCGTAGTAAATTTAAATATAATGATTTGGAAACTATTTTACGTGAAGAACTATTTAAAAAAATAAACTTTGTATACAGCTCTCATAAGGACTACGTTTGTAGTATTTAAATTAAACGGACAGTAATGGTTGTAGTCCACAAGTACTGCAAAGACCGTAAACCAGTGAGAAGCATGGGCCTGGAAAAGGTAGAACTTACAAAGTTTATTTATTTATACATTATTAGGGCTTACAAATATTACATTTATTATCCTATACTCATAGATGAACTTCACTACTCTCTAAATCATAACAAAAATACAAGCACCGGTTTCGACAGATATAAAACATATTATTGTACCAATATTAAAACCGAATAAAGATCCAAACTCAGCAGAATCATACAGGCCTATCACTCTACTTTCATGCATAGGGAAAACAATGGAATCCATTATCAAAAACAGATTAGAATGGCATCTGGAAAATCATCAAAAATTGCCTGACCTTCAATTTGCCTACAGAAAAGGAAAAAGCACCCAACATAGCTTAAATATATTAAACTTGGACATACAGAAAGTATATAGTAACAATCATTACATGGTCGCAGCTTTTCTAGACATCAAATCCGCGTATGATAATGTAAATCTTATAAATCTAAAAAACAAAATGACAGAGATTGGTATATCTACAAAAATTATAAAATGGATTTTAAATTATTACCAACTAAGAGAAGTTTTTATAAGACACAACAACAAATTATTAGGTCCTTACGTGAACTCTCAAGGAGTGCCGCAAGGCTCAATATTATTTCCTCTACTGTTCAATATATACACAAAAGATATCATCAAACTGGCGGATAATTCTACGAAAATCTTACTATATGCCGATGATATAGTAATCTACAGCAAGGGCTACTCACTTAACATAGCGGAAAAAAGACTTCAAAAGAAAATCAAGATGCTAGAATCTACCTTAAGGCCCGGTTTTATGGTTCGTCTTACTACCGAACTAAATAGCTAACTCCCGAATTAAACGAAAAATGGGTTTTATGGTCAAGGGTTAACGCTAACTCGGAACTAAAATCGCGGAGTAAGATATCCCGTCAAAAATCAAGGTTTAAATATTTAACTCCCGGAGTAAGTGTGCAACAGAGATAAAATATCATGCTATCTCAGCCAGTTTAGCTATCATTATTATAATATTTTAGGTTATAATATTAATAAATTAAATTATTTATTATGAATTCTTTATTATTTGTAAGTGACCATAATCAATTAGCAATAACAGATGATGAGGAAGACCAGCTCTTATACGAATATAGTACTAAGTTGAGAAATAAGAAAGTTATTAAAAAAAACCAAATTATTTGCATGACTTAAATGACATGCATTTCTATGAAAAATTTCGCTTCCAAAAGGCAACTGTATTGAAGATTTTAGATCTCATTAATGACAAGTTGGAATTTTCAAGTAGCAGGTAATATATAAAACACAGATATATGTATATACTTATACTGTAAAATCACTTAAACATAACCTTAAAATAATGCACACTAGTTATCTGTGTATGTGTTTCAGAAATGATACTACGTCTCTATCTTCAATGAATCAGTTGTTATTGACTCTGAGATATTATGCAACAGGGAGTTTTTTAATTGTGGTTGGAGATTTTTCTGGAGTGCATAAGTCAACAGCATCTAGAACAGTTCACCGAGTCACTACTGCAATAGCAGAATTAAGACCAGCGTATGTGAAAATGCCAACAACTGTCTCAGAAATACAAGCAGTAAATATGGGCTTTTACAACATAGCCAGCTTTCCAAGGGTAATAGGAGCCATAGACTGCACCCATGTTAAAATACAATCTCCAGGAGGTGCCGATGCCGAAGTATATAGGAATAGAAAGGGATATTTCTCGTACAATGTACAAACAATATCTGATCATTCCTTAAAATCCTAGATGTTGTAGCCAGATGGCCTGGCTCAACTCATGATTCTACAATTTTTGAAAATTCAAGGATACAATCGCAGTTTGAGTTAGGAGTATTTGGCAATAATGTATTATTGTGTGATTCTGGTTATGCATGCAAACCCTATATGATACCACCACTGAGGCATTGCACTTTACCTGAACATCAGTTGTTCAATGAGTCGCAAATTAGAACGAGGAATGTTGTGGAGAGACAATATGGTGTATTGAAAAAAAGATTCCCAGTCTTAGCTATAGGTATTCGGTTAAAGAAGACATCAGTACAAGGCATAATTGTAGCATGTGCAGTATTGCATAATATTGCTATAATGGAGAAAGAACAAGAGCCACCAGAAGATTCAGAAACAAGAGTATCACTTGCAAGAGCTATTTCCGAAGGGAATATTCCTGCTACTGTTGAAGATAATGGAAGCCAGATTGGAAGCAGAAATGTATTTATTTCCTATTTTCGCGACAGAATTAGAAACAGGGATACCTAATTGTCTAAATTAATATATAATATTATCTAATATATAAATATATATATATATTTTTTTTGTACTATAGTTTATTATGTATTAATTGTACAATTTATAATATATCATCTTAATTGAAATAATCTTTATAAAGTATTCTTTCATTTTTTATTTTCAAGATTTTTTTTTAGTAATTTTAATTTAATGTTTTCACATTCTATTTCTATTTCTATTTTTTTTTTTTGTAATATATGTATTTCATTTCTCCTGTTCTCATTTTCACTGTGTCCTTTTTTTTGTAACTCATGGAGTTCATTTTTTCTTTTCTCATTTTCCCAGTGCTCCTTTTCGAGAAGATGTATTTGCGTTTCTGCTACATTTGCTCTCGCTTCAACCCTTGAAGAAATTTTTTGCTTTTTCTTTGACTGCTTAATTGTCTGTGTAATTGGCAAACTGGGGAGTCTTCTTTTTAGTTGAACAGTATGCGTCGGTGTTGCTGCATCTTCGTTGCTGATCACTTTTGCTATAATTAATATGTTTATTATTGTATCTGTTATTGTTGTAACATATATCATTATCAATGTTATTATTATTACACGTTGACGCTTCTACGTTTATTGGAGTTTGACTCAGCACATTATTTTCGTTGGGTTCTTTTAAAAAAGGATGCACCTTCATGGACAACATAGCTGGTGTATAATCATCCCAGCTATGTTGCTGTACAGGCTCTATAATGAAGTATAATAATTATTTATTCGTCTTCATAATTTTAAGTAAACATTTTCAAAACCACATAATATTTTTACTTTACCTTCAGTATCCTCTTCTTGCATTAGTTCTCTAACATATGCTCCCTCATCTATTGCCATAGGAGTCTCTTGGGTATGTGGTATGGGACCTTAAATTATATTTATATGCATAGAAATATCACATCGAGAATAAATGTATTGAGTACATGAGTTAAATTACATACCTGGTAAATTTATAATATCCGAATCTAATAAACCTTCTTCACCCTCAGCCGATAACTTAATGAAATCTTTAACTCTGTAAAGGACATTGTTCATTTGCGGATTTGTTGCAAGTCCACCTCCTGTACCAAATATTGATTTTCTATCTGCTGCTGATAATTTTCTTGCATCCTTTTTTATTGCCTTAAATTTAAGTTTGAGGTTTTCTTTAGACCTCTGCAAGACGCTTCTGGTGTTAAACATAGCCGTAATGTCATCCCAAGCCTTCTCCTAGTAATTATTTTTCTTTATTTATATGAAATACTTGCAATAATATTAGACAATTAGTACATACCTTAATTCTGGAAGTGACTCCATCCGTTTTCGTGTTTAAAACAATTGGTTTGAAACTTTCCACCGCATCTATTAGGGCTTGGCAATCCTCAATAGAGAAATTAAACGTACGTGTTCTCTTGTCAGACATTTTTAAAACAATAATTAAACTGAATCTGACATATACTAATGTAAACAAATATTCCAATTTCATAAACATTTAAATCTACTACGTACCACTTGCCGTAAAATGAATGGTTTACGTTACGGTTTATTTATTTATCTCAGTATTAACTAACCCGGGATTAAATTTGGACCATAAAACCTGATACAAAAATAAGTACCGAACTAAGCTAACTCGGGGTTTCGTAACCCCGAAGTAAATAAAAGACCATAAAACCGGCCCTAAGTGATTTAAATCTAGAGGTATCCACTAATAAAAGCAAAGTAACAATTTTTACCAGACACAACTTAGATCGAAGTCCAAGAATTATTATGAAAAATAAATGTTTAACTGTTACAAGTAACGTTAAATTCCTGGGTGTTTGGTTTGATTCAAAAAGCACATGGTGCAAAGAAATCAACTCAAATATAGCAAAATGTCACAAAGGAATATATGTAATGAGATGTCTAGCTGGATGCAGCTGGGGAAGTCATCCTCTAACTCTACTGAGTATTTATAAAGCCATTGTCAGACCCCATTTTGACTACTCCAGTACATTAGTTTGTACCGCAAATAATACAAGACTTAAAAAGTTAGACACAGTCAAAACAAAGGACTAAGAATAATAATAGGTGCAATGGGTTCTACTCCTATACAGATCACATTCAATTTTAGGAAAAACATAAGCTTAAGAAAAAGCATTAATTTTTTTTTGAGTTATTCATACCTATACATCGCGATGGGTACCCGGTTATACACATAAGGGTTAAAAGACAAAAATAAAAAAAGAGAATGTAATGATAAAAAATTTATTTAAATTATTCATTTTCTTTTGAGTTTATTGGTACTCCAACGTATATAGAATCTGAAACTATTATTTCTATACATACTGTTATTAAAGAAGCTACTGGTATTAATATGAAATTATCTTGTTTTGAACATTTGTACAAGTGAAAAATATCGTAAGCTGTGTTGTTATTATTATCTAGAGCTTTTTTTAAGCTTAGCAAGCGAGCCCCGTGGCTCAGCGCTAGCGTCGTTGCCTCGTAACCGTGCATCGAAGCAACACAACACACACCTAATAATCGAATTTAATTATTTTAATGAACATGATATGAACATAGAATTGCATAGATGATATTATTATTGAATCTGATATGGCAGTACTAAATAAATCATTATAATTAATAAAAAGTGAATATATATTGTTGTAAGTACGCATAAGTCGTACTTATCCTTCCTATTTTTAATATAAATGTTATTTATTTTATAAGAATTATATTATGTTATCTTTAATTTTAGTATTAATATTGTAATAAATAATTATTTGTATTTAGCGCTTGTAAACATTGACTCTGGTCTGTGGAGATTTATATTTGTTTTAATACTGGTAACCCAGTATTGGCGTTATGCGATGTGAATATTAAAAATAAATCGTAATATACCGAGCTGGACTGGAGTCAGAAAGTCAGTCTTCTCCTGAGTCTCAACCAAGTGTTTACTAATTGTAACTTCGTTCGTACAATACTCCAATTGTAACATCAAAGTATTCAGTTGTAAGCAAGCTTTAACTATTAATCAAATTATAACACTAAAGAATTACATTTTGTTTTATATCTGACATCTTTATTAATCTAATAAAATACTATTGTAATTAAGTATGCAGATATAATATTACAGCTAATAAATGATATATTTTAATAAAAGTGTTTGTATTAATAGTATTTAAAAGATACTAATTGTTCAACCGTCGTATGTTGCAACGAGTTATACTTTAGACCGCTCAAGTATTCTCAAATTGCAACAATACACCGTCTTAACAAGAATCCTGTTAATCATCTTAAGAGACTTTATTCTTATCAACGTGAGTAATTCAAGAAGGTGGATGATCGTCAACTGAAGAGTCTACTTCCAGAAACTAGCAACACGGCGTGATGTATTAGCAAGCTGAGTAATCTCCTTCTAGAACGAGCATCAGACCTCTTTTTACAACATTGATGTCAGGTGTAACATCCGCCCTTCGAATCTTACTCACAACATTGGTGTCAGGTGGGGTCTCGAAGAGATATTCCTACACATAAATATCCAAGAGGTACGCCCAAAAAATTTTTTTTCTATATATTCTACACCTGGATGCGAATCAATTAAATCTGGATACCACTACGCCGATCGATTATTTCCAAAATTGCTGAAAAGTACGAGCTAGAACGTCATTTCATCTGTATTTCACATAATTTTCTACAAGTCGGCGGATGCAAAACTACAGCCCGCCGAACCTGAAAAAGAAATCTTTTGCCGCCACGGGAATGGATGGATGCTTCTAGAACACTTGGAATAATCTAAATCGATGTTGGTCGCGTGCAGAATTCCGCACACAGCTGTGTATAGATCATAATCGCTGATAAGAAAATCTTTAAGTATAATAGAACAGTATCTTTTTTTTGTATATAATTATTACTATAAATTGATAATTGTATTTTTTTTTATATAGCAACGTTATTAATGAAGCTATCATTTTTTTTAGTATTATATTCAGTACTTTTGAATATTTGCTATATCCAAGTATTTTTTATTAGCATCATTATTAACGTGGTTATAATTTTTTTTTAGTATTATATTCAGTACTTTTGAATATTTGCTATAACCTAACTTTTTGTAGCATCATTGTTTGTCATTGAAGCTATTAATTTTTTTAGTATTATATTCAGTACTTTTGAATATTTGCTATAACCTAACTTTTTTTTGTAGCATCATTGTTTGTCATTGAAGCTATTAATTTTTTTTTAGTATTATATCCAATACTTTTGAATATTTACTATAATATTTTTTCTATAATTGTTTCTGCAATTATACTAATTTATGTTAATATTTTTTTAGAACAACATCTTTTTTTGAACGAGAGGGAATTTTGAAAAGGAGAAGCAAAGAGCTGAAGCAGTTAGATAGCAGTCTGTTCAATCAGAGAGACTACCTTCCTGTTACAACTGCAACGTCTGAGCCCCATCGGAAATTTCCTGTGAGTTACTGTTTTCGCTAACAATTTTTCCTTGTCAGAATCCTATTTTTCGGAGAGTCGTTTATTGGTACAAAATAATCTTTAGTCTGTATATTATATATAACTTTAATTAAGTACTATGGCACCGAGCGTTCATTCCCTCACATTAGTTGAGAATACAATCAATCTAATCAATGAGTTTTCAAAAAATTTAGAAGTCCAATCAACATCTTTAACGATAGTTGAATTAAAAATCAAAAACTTAGAAAAGGCTTGGGTCAAATATAATAGTATCGTAGAAGCACTGCTTCCAACTCTAAAAAATGAAGAAGCTTCGGCTATCGTTAGTAAGTCTATGGAAGTTGAAAGTATTTATGACGACACTCTTATTTACTTGTTGAATTATAAGCAAACATTTGAGAATGATACACATATTGTGGATGACTCAAAAAGCATAGATTCAATAAGAAATTTAAACTGAAGTCCAATGCAACTAACCGTTTTTGATGGAGAATATACTAATTGGCAAAGTTTCATGGAATTATTTACAAATTTAATTCGTAATAATAGTAAGTTATCGAGCATTGAAAAAATGCACTATTTAAAATTAAATTTGACAGGAGAACCACTCAAACTCATAAAGAATTATCCTTTAACAAACGATAATTACGAAATTGTTTGGAACATCCTTTGTAAACGTTATGATAACAAGGTAGCACTTATTGAAACCTGTGTAAACAATTTAATAAACTACAATGTTATACGTTTAGAATCAGAAACTAATATTAAAAATTTTTTAGATGAAATTAATGAGTCGATTAGAGCTCTAACCGAGTTAGGAATATACTCTAGTCATTCAGATTTTATTTTTATACATATTTTAAAGACCAAGCTAGATTTTAACACATTAAAGGAATGGGAAAACAGAAATACTTCTGAATTACCAACCTTAAATGATTTTACGAATTTTCTTGAAACACGGTGGCGCACTCTAGAAAGAAGAAGGCATGTTGAAGTTAAAACAGATACAAGTCATTCTATTTCTAGTAGTGAACCAGTTTCAAGTGAACAATTTGCTAACGAAGTCGAAACAAAATTTAAAACTTTTTTTTGTAACCATTGTAAAAAGAATGGTCATTTAGAGAAATATTGTTTTATCAAGAAGGAAAATGCGGATACGGTAAATCCTGTCGCGCAGATTAATATTTGTAGGAGAGCTACGGTATTTTCAAAACCTTCTGTTTATTGTAAAAGATCGAGACATCTTGAATCTGATTGTCCTCAAGTATCTTTTACTAAAAATACAAAACAAAATTCAAATATATATATAGAACATAATTCACGTTCTTTTTATAATCACCATTTACGTAAATTTAATAGTTTAAATAAAAATATTGAGATTAAAGAAATACAAAATACTAATGATATAACAAATTTTAACTGTAACAATAAAAATATTAATGTCAAGCAAACAGCTGACACTGTTCAATTCAGAATAGTCGCAGCCAAAGCAAAGACTGTATCATTTTTATTGGATACTGGTTCTCAAATTTCTTTAATTAAACAAAATATTTTAAAAAATAATATCAAAATAGATAGTACATCTAAAATTTTGTTAAAGGGAATTTCTGAAGGCACGCCTTATACTTTAGGTTCACTTAAAACTTCTATAATTTTAGATAGTCATAAGTCGAAACATACTTTTCAGGTTGTGTCAGAGGATTTCCCCATTAAGCATGATGGAATCATAGGATTAGATATTTTACGTACATTTAAAGCAGTAATTAATTTGGAAACAAACAGCGTACAATTCTCACAACATGGCAAAATATTTGAGCTACCATTAATGAACATAAACAATATTATCATAGTTCCAGCACGTACTAGGAAATTAATTCCTATGTCGGGTTCTACGGTAGGAGTTTGTGTAGCCAAGGAATTGCTACCTGAAGTTTTTTTAACCAACGCATTAATTAATCCTGTTAATAATACTTTTTATATATCAATAACTAATTCCTCAGCAAAAGATGTAATACTTGACAATTTTAAACCAGATATTATTCCAATAAATAAATTTAATTTTTACCATTTTTTGAAAAGAAATCCTAACGATCCTAAAAGATCCTTACGACATCTTTTATTTAATAATATAGATTTTTCAAATGTTAATTCAAAATACTTAACAGATTTAATGGAAATCTGTAATAATTTTAATAACATATTTTTTTTCCCGGTAGATAAGTTATCTTGTGCGAGTGCACTGAGTGACTCACCTAACCCTGTAAACATTAAGCCGCATAGATTATCTCATGCGCATAAAGAAATTGTTGAGAAGCATATTCAAGAACTGTTGGCTAACAACATTATTGAAAAATGCGACTCACAGTTTAACGCACCTCTGTTAATGGTACCTAAAAAAGCAGATGCGTCGAGGAACAAACAATTTTGCGTGGTAATCGATTATCGTAAACTTAATGAGCAGACGACAAGTGATGTTTATCCTTTGCCGCTCGTACTTGACATACTAGACCAACTTAGTGGTGCAAAATATTCTTCTACGATTGATTTAGCTACAAATAAATTTACTAGTAATAAACCAAAATTTAAACTAAATTTTGATAAAAGGGTCAATTCTTTTTTTTCACCTAGAAAGTATACGGTAGTTAATAGGAATAGATTAAAGAGATTTTGTACCAATCAACAAAACCTTGACGTGTTAGATGGATTTTGTCAGGGATGATTGTTTTGTGAAGCAGTGTTAACTCTATACGATGGGATCAGAATCGTTGTCGACACTTTGCTTCTCTTTTTGTTTTTTTTCCAGAATTGTAACTCGTATATTTTGTTTTTATACGTGTCCCTTTTTTTTTGGAAGGGGGTGTTGCGATAGTACGACATCGTCCTATCTTCCTTTTTCTTTTTTTTGGAAAGAAACGCATATGTTTGTTTAATATGCGTTCCTTTTCTAGGGTTGAAGGGTGTTGTAAGTACGCATAAGTCGTACTTATCCTTCCTATTTTTAATATAAATGTTATTTATTTTATAAGAATTATATTATGTTATCTTTAATTTTAGTATTAATATTGTAATAAATAATTATTTGTATTTAGCGCTTGTAAACATTGACTCTGGTCTGTGGAGATTTATATTTGTTTTAATACTGGTAACCCAGTATTGGCGTTATGCGATGTGAATATTAAAAATAAATCGTAATATACCGAGCTGGACTGGAGTCAGAAAGTCAGTCTTCTCCTGAGTCTCAACCAAGTGTTTACTAATTGTAACTTCGTTCGTACAATACTCCAATTGTAACATCAAAGTATTCAGTTGTAAGCAAGCTTTAACTATTAATCAAATTATAACACTAAAGAATTACATTTTGTTTTATATCTGACATCTTTATTAATCTAATAAAATACTATTGTAATTAAGTATGCAGATATAATATTACAACTAATAAATGATATATTTTAATAAAAGTGTTTGTATTAATAGTAATTAAAAGATACTAATTGTTCAACCGTCGTATGTTGCAACGAGGTTATACTTTAGGCCGCTCAAGTATTCTCAAATTGCAACAATACACCGTCTTAACAAGAATCCTATTAATCATCTTAAAAGAGTTAATTCTTATCAACGTGAGTAATTCAAGAAGGTGGATGATCGTTAAACTGAAGAATCTACTTCCAGTAACTAGCAACACTGCGTGATGTATTAGCAAGCTCAGTAATCTCCTTCTAGAACGACAATCCGACCTCTTTTTACAACATTGATGTCAGGTGTAACATCCGCCCTTCGAATCGTACTCACAACAATATGTATATGAAGACAATGCAAAGACGTTGGAAATAGAACAAAGGTCAGAAATTGAATAAATATAATATTATTTGAAAATATAAATTTGAAATTATATTTTGACATTTTCATTTGTTTTGACATTTGTCACGGCCATATTGGCATTATAATATTGAAAAAATTTATATATTTCTATATATAAATAAAATATTGTTCAATTTATTTTGCAACCCTTTTGAGGGTTAGCAATAATACACATAATTATGAGTCAGGAAAGGGCATTAGAATTTACAACAAATATCTTGTTACAAGGCAAGCGCCGCAAACTAATCAAAACTAAAACTGACATTAAAAGTAAATCCCAGACAGTGACAATGACTAGTTCGAGACCACCATCCCCCACTTTAGGTCAGTTTATGAGTGACATTACGGGAATGGACGTTGACAGAGACTGCGACGATGTTCCACAAATAGTAGCTTTACCAAGTGATAACAGTGGAGATTAGTTAGCTATTGCTGGACCATCAAAAGCTTTCATACCATCCCAACCATCCCTAACAGTGACAACCCCTATAGTACAAACTAAAACACCTTTACCACCAGTTAAGCAGCCATATACTGGCAAGATTTCCCATATAGAAGTGCCATTTATTCAAGATATAACACTCTATGATATAACAATTCTGATAATGAAAGTAACGAATATAAAGAAACTGATTACCAAGAACGATAACCTTAAGGGAGTTCTGAAGATTTATTTTGATAACGCCGACCAACATCGCGCAGCAACTGCTGCACTTGACAACAGTAGTGTAAAATATGCTGCATTGACAACCGATGTAAGTGAGTTACCCATAAAACGTGTCATTAGAGGTCTACCATATAACACCAAGATCACATCCATCGAGCAGTACCTCACAGCAGTTAACCTTACATTTATCAGCGTCCATCAGCTTAAGAATCAGCGCACAGGAGAATTGATGCCTCTATATTTAATCATTCTACCTAATACTGCAAACAACAAAAAAATTGACAAATTAAACGAGACTTTCATGAATATGTACTCGTCTAAAGTGGAAGAATACATTGGTGGAATGGTGCCTGCGCAATGCCACAGATGCCAACGTTTTGGACACAACAGCATCGTTTGCAGAAATAACTATGCATGTATGTTATGCGCAGGAAAGCATACCAGTGAGAAATGTCCTCTGTCTGGGAGATCCGATGCTAAACAATATTACAAATGCACTTCTTGCCATGGCCCCCATAATGCCAGATACAGAGGATGCCCTGTCTTCATGAAAATCCGCGAGAGGCTCATTGAAAATCATAAATTACAACAAAATAACAAAATCCCTGGACAAGAACCTGCTGCACAACGAAGACCACCACCTGCGCAACAACAAGTGCAATTTCGGGATGCCCCCATTCCAAATAGAAGCGCTTGGACTCAACAAGCAAGAAATGTTGCAACAACAACAGCAACAACACCAGCAACCGCAGCAGCAGCAACAGGAGCAGTACCAACAGCAAGTCAGGCTCCACACCAATCCATTCCCATTATCCAAACCCCTGAACCTTCATTACCGACACTGCCAAAATTGACGGAGGATGAATTAAAATTAATGGAATCTTTTGGTCCACCATTAATATATAATGCAACAAAAAATAATAATAAAAATAATAAAAAATCAAAAAAATAAAAATTATCAAATAAGTGAACCAAAAGGTGTCCCTACTACAAGTACAAATTTTGCCCCTGATATTTATTCTAATATTATAACACCAAATATTTCTAATATTCAAACCATTGTTGAAAATCCTCCGTCAACACTCCAAATTACGGCTTTCTAGGTCTCGTTCTAGATCTAGGAAGCCAAATCCTCAAGTTGCAGATCAACCATTCGATATACTGACACTAATAAACTCCATTAAACCTATTTTACCGCTAATTAAAACTATATTAAAAGCAGTACTACCTTTAATTAATACCTTTCTTCCAGACTTGAATCTCCAACCATTAATGCAATTCTTATGGATCATAATAATATTAGATATGTGGACAAATTTACTAAACTTAAAATAGTAACGTGGAATGTAAATGGGCTTTTAGGTAATGCGCCTGAATTGACCCTCTTTTTACAAGAATCAAAACCACATATTGTACTGCTTCAGGAAACTAGATTAAACACTCAACACGAAGACATATCATTTCATCCATACAAACTTTATAGAAGCGATCGCGATGGGGTTGGTGGTGGCACCGCTTTGATAATACATCCGTCGGTGACCCATACTGTTATACGTATTGAGAACCTTGGGTATCTGGAGACAACTGCCGTAGTGGTTAAGGTATCTAATCAAGATACTTTAATTGCTAGTGTTTATCGTCCACCTTCCCGGAGACTTTTACTCGAAAACCTTGTTACACTTTTCACTGCACATGAGCGCATAATTGTCGGCGGTGATTTAAACGCAAAAAGCGTTAGGTGGAACTCCCGCTGGACGAATGTCCCCGGGCGTACGCTGCAAACGTTTGCGTTTAATCATTCTGTCGATGTTATGGGCCCAGAAACACCTACACTTTACCCATATGTCAGTACACTTCCGGACGTTGTTGATATCTTCCTTTTTAAGGGCGTTTTCTACCCGAAAGAGATTAGTACATCTGCACACCTTAGTTCGGATCACCGTGCTGTGATACTTCAGTTTGATTGTCACGTCAAGTTCCAGAAAAACAAGTGTCAAAGAAATCTTCGGATTTCTAATATTGACACTAACACTTTCCGCCATCTGTTGAACGAATCCATTACTACTGCGAATCCAGTGATGATCACAACCCTGGACATTGAGGATAATATTTTATCTCTCAATGACAAAATGAATATGGCTATAAAACGCAGTATTTTGCCATATCATGTTCGTTCACAGTCACTACCACCGCACATTGTACAGACTATACACCTGATGAGAAGGGCTCGCGCCTTATGGCAGAGTAGACGGAGATCTTCGGATAAAACTGTCTACGAACGCCTGCGACGTCTCGTCAGGACACAAATACGTAATCACAAAAACTTGGAATGGCAAACAAAATTAGACGTCGCGAATAGTAGTAACGATTTCGAAAACCTCCACAAATTACCTAAAGAATTATTTCCAGCGTTTCGTTCAATACAGGAGATACGAACACCGAATGGTATTTGTTTTTCCGCACGTAGTAAAGCGGATGCGATCGCTAGTCACTTAGCTACAGGATTTAAAGATCATGAGGATGTTCAAGATCCTGTTTTTACTTCAAGGGTAAATGAATGGTATGAGGCAGAATTTCCTAGTATGGGCGGCAGCGATACGTTTTTATTAGGGCATACAACCAGTAAACATATTCAATCATTGATTCAGGATAGCAAGAATGGGAAATCTGCTGGTATTGACGATATTCAAATCGAATTTTTCAAAATTCTCGACCGGAAACCAATCGCGTTGCTGAGGAACATAGTCAATAAGTGCCTTCTTTTCAAACACTTCCCAGCACGATGGAAACACGCAGTAGTTGTACCTGTTAGAAAAGGCACGAAAGATCCAAAACGTTCGAGTAGTTACCGGCCCATTTCACTATTACCCGCTATCTCCAAGGTGATGGAAAAAGTTATCAACGAACGTCTTACATTATACTTGACAAGACACAACATTTTGTCTAACGACCAGTTTGGTTTTAGACAAAAACACAATACCACACACGCAACTTTGCGTGTCACCGAATACGTAGCAAAAGCGCTCAATGCAAGGGAACACTGTGCAGGTGCTTTCTTGGATGTTCAGGGAGCTTTCGATACTGTATGGCACCGTGGGTTGCTGTATAAGATGTACTTATTGAAGTTCCCATCCACTTTTATAAAGTTTATAGATTCCTACTTTTATTAAAAAAAAAACTTTTTTTTAATTTATATTAATTAATTTATCATTTTTTTTATTTTTTGACAACTGTATACAACGAACTTTTCTTAATACGTATACACCATTTATACACGTTGTTTCACGAGGAAATTGCTTACATTTAAAACTTGGAAATATTTAAGTGTTTTTTTTAAATTAGCTATTGTTTATTATTACATATAAATACTACAGGTAAACTGTTTGAGTTATATTTTTATTAAATAACATAGAAAATCGTTACACATGTTTTATATTAGTTAAGAATTTCAGTTATATTTGCAATGGCTGGTTGTCAAGCTTTATCTATGACAGAGATTGAGGCAATTATTGATAACTAGAGTGATAGTGAGGACGAAATTAATACCGTAATTGTTCTTCCACCTGCTCCAGTAGATGATGTAACTGATGAAGAAATACTGGACAAGGATTTTATTCCAATGAGTGACGAGGTAGATATAAATACATACATTAAATTGTACATATACAACGTATTTAATAAATATATTCTTCGTTTTACAGGTCACTGCTTTAAACGAGGTAGTTGGTACTCTTGAATGTACAACAACACGACATCTTAGAGGTGAAAATGATGTGGAAAGCATTGCACAGGCTGGTGTTGTAGACATTAAAGCAACTGGTACTGGTGATCATACAGAATATTTTCAACCATCTACATCTGCTTCACGTAAACGAAAAAGACGAGATGTAGACAACACAATAGTTTCAGTGCGACCATCAAGTGTTTCTTTTAAACCTTTGCGTGAATTTGAAGAACCAACATAGGCCACAAAAACCAATAAAACAACTCAATTTGAGTATAATATTCATCAAATAGACCCCCTTAATAGTGTTCAAAAAGAGTTGTATGAACATCTGAAGACTTTATCACCAATGCTGTCCAAAATTACCGCATTAACATTCGAGCTAAGAAGTGGTATTGGCCATTATGGTAGAAAATCTACTGCTGACACTAAATGTCGAAAATGATTTTCTCTCTGATGATGTTACGGATAAATATTTTAATGAATTCAACCTACCTAAAATATCAGGTCAACATGTTTTAATACATCAGAGAGAAAAGAAAGTTCGTCGATGCAAATTAAGCGGTTGTGCGTATTTTATGTGCAAAAAATGCAATATTCATTTGCACACAAAATGCTTTCTATGAGAAAAATATATAAGCCAATAAATTTACAATATTAATAAAAAATGTTAATATAATTTGTAATTAATAATATTTTAATAATTATATCAAATTACGATAATTTTTTAATAAAAACAAACAATTTCTTTATAATTCTTAACAAAAAAAATGCCAAATAGTTGCCAATGTTCGAAAAATCGAACAGTCGATTTGAGGAAAACTACTGTTCGGAAAATTTTTCTAATGCAAAATTTGAATTCTGTAGTTACTTATTAGTCTAAATACCACATTAATTCTTTCAACACATGTATTTTTTTTTTGTTAACGGCAATAATGTGAGTCCATCATTTTTAAAATATCGCAATGCTTTTCTTTTCTAAGATCTAAACATTTCCACACCTTATATGCTTAAAATATTATAATATTTGATATTAAATTTCACAGTTCGTTCTATTACAATAAATAAATTTGACAAATTTGAATTTGTTTACAAAATAAACACAGACATACGTTTATACATCAGTCTATACTTAACATAACAGACAACTGGTGTTTTTTTTATGGTTTTCACTCCCACGTGTAATATAGTTATAAGAGTGAGACAATGCTTTCTTAATGTGTATAGCTTTATACAGCTGAACTTTTAAAAGTATGACCCATCGCCAAACTATAGTAACTTTGACTATAGATAAAAAATTTCTTTTAATAAATAAATATAAGATTATGTCTTAAATATTAACAGAACTTATAATTTGAATAGTTTCATATAAAACCATAATTGCAGCTATAATGTGTCAGTTCCGCGGTTGAGTTATACATGATTGCGCTTGATGCCCGTAATTGTTCTATATTATGCAGATCGCCTTTTCGTTAACCATTGACCCCCTATCAGCATCTTCCAACGCCAAGGGTATTTTTCGTGCTTAGTCGATCAGGCGCTGCCACAAATACGAGGGTGGACTATGGGAGCCTTATGTTCTTTCTGATGTTGACGAGGTTATAGGAGACAACTTGGTTGAGCGATTCTACATCGCCCAAAATGAGAAAGGACTAAGAGCCTTCGATGACCTGGTCTTCGTTATCATGTATAAACCTCATGAACAAGACACAACTGTAACTAAACTCTTTATGAACTCCGAGAGTGGACATTTTAATTTAAATAAATATTACAACAGCTTCAAATTTGTGATGAACAATATTAGAAAATTGAAAAATGTTATTTTAAACGAATGCCAGTTGAAGGACATGACGTCGTGTCACTAACACTAACGCCGGATATCTCTTGAGGGAGAATAACTATAACGCTGAAGACTCCTTATGCCGACAAAGAATCATTCAACATATTTAGTTTCAAGTAAAAACAACGATTTAAAAAAATCACAAAGAACTAGAAAAGAATAATGGAAACAAAATTCAATAGTTTAATTTAAAGTGAATTGAAATAAGACGAGTGTGGAATTTGTCAACGTTGAATATTGGATGACAATTACTGAATTGCATTTATTTCTGAGAAATACGATAGAACTAAATGTAGATGATGCGCTAGTCATCCAAATCAATGGAAATAAAATGTTAGTGAAATTAAAAGAAACCAGACCAATAAAACTTCTATAAAAATATGAAGAAATAGAATATAATAGGAATGGATAACAACGCATACAAATTTATATTAGAAAGAGCTGGTAAGTATCCGATAGTAAAATTACACGATATTGAATATGAAATGGAAGAAATTGCCATACAACATGCACTCCAAGATTATTGAAAAATAATTAATATAAGGAAAGAAACTTGGGGTTGCCATTTCCGGTGTATAATGGGATACGGGCCGTAAAAATGATTGAAAAAAAAAGAAATCTCATCGTACATTAGTATGATGGGACGAAAAGTATGGGCAAGCTATACAAACCAAAGGAAAACATGCAGACTATGTGACGGCCTGGACCATTTAGGACAGGATTGTCCGACAAACTTTAATTTCACTCCAGGGAGTTGCCCGATATCCACTCTAACTTTTAAGGATTTAAGGAAAACCTGAATAATTTGTGTAAATTTTAGGGAAATCCTGAAACCAGGAAGATAATTATTAAAATTATTTGTAAGGAGAAGCGCAACGTTCTGGAAGTTAGTAAAGTGATAAACCCGCCAATAGGTTATTGCGTCGAAAGGAAAGTATTTAAACATGTTCATCTACACACATACAGTACTACATACAAGTACTCTACATACTGCCCTAAAAGAAGGCTATATAAGCATTTTTCTAATAGTGAGAGCTTTCACTATTAAAACATTGAATAAATGTCCGTTAACAATCACATCAACATCAGGGCGCAGTTTCGAAAGACTAACATTAGATATAGTATATCTTCCGAGAAAAGATGATGATAAATATAAATATCTGTTAACAGTACAAGACGACTTAACCAAATTTACTGAAGCTATTCCTATTGCAAATCAGGAAGGAAATACTGTTGCAAAAGCACTGGTAACAAATATCATTTGTAAATATGGTGTCCCCAATGCGACTTTAACAGATCAAGGAACAAATTTTATGTCACGAGTCTTTAAGAACATATGTAAACTATTACAAATAAAACTACAGCGTTCAGACCAGCGACTAATGGCGCCCTAGAAAGAATACATAGAACGCCTGCTGAATACTTAAGAAATGTTTGTCTAAAACACGACGATTGGATCAATGGGATTCCTTATGCTATGTTTGTATATAATACAACACCACACACTGCAACGGGTTTTACTTCTTTTAAATAAATCTACGGGCATAAAGCAAATCTATTAGCCCACCCCACATTTAGCCTGGAGTTTATATGTGATAACGGTTGTAAGAAAGTATATAAGACGCATATAAAGGGATGATACAACACCTATCGCACTGTAAAGTGGCCGTAGTGGTGCCGGATGAAGCGTTTAAGTGCGGTGAATGCGTTATGTCGTTCAAGACACAACGGGGGCTAAGTCAGCATACTAAGTATGCACATCCCGAAGTAAGGAACACAGAGGTTGGCAGGAACTTTTCCTGTTCCGGCGCGTTTAAATAGACTTTCTAAGTGGTCTGAAGTGGAAGTGCTAACGTTGCTGGAAAACATGGAACGTCTCTCGAACGTTAAAAACATTAATACAGAATTAGCAAAACTTATTCCTACAAAATCTGCAAAGCAGATATCTGACAAAAGAAGGCTTCCTAATGCCAAGCAATTAACGCAAGCTGGAATTGTATCTAATGCGAGTATTAATCTCCATAATGTAACGAGTAGATACATAGTAAATGTTCTTACGCCTCCGAGAGCTGGCCAAAGCAGATTTCAAAGCCAAACTTCAACGCCTACAGGGAGGGTTGATCAACTCGTTGAATTTTTTACAAACATTGAGTCGCAAAATATAACATCTTGCAACGTCTCACTAGATCATGCTCAATGCAGTATGCACAAGGTGGTGTCGGAAGACATAGAATGGGTTGGTACCACAGACGCCCTTTGGCAGGAATGGGAGCTACCACCTAATGCTTCCGAGAATATGTTAACATTAAATGAGCTGGTAAATGATTTAGTGGGAAAGGGAGCCACGAGGCACGACCTGCAGGCTTCGGTAGACAATATTGCCCAGAAATATCAGGAACTGTTGTTGCCTGAACAAGCAACTAAGGTGCGTAAGGAATCAACGAAAAGAAGAAGGAGGAAAGGGCGCAGTAATCGATTTACAAGGCGGAGATCAATAAGGAAACACAAATATGCCTCACAGCAGGATATGTTCTATAAATGCCCAACGAAACTAGCTGAAAACATCATAAATGGCAAAGATTCCAATGCGGGATCTAATTCACGGAATCTCAACCCTGATAAAATAAAGCAATTGTATGAAACCCTTTGGAGTACGCCAGGCGTATCAACGTACAATTTTGATAAGAAAAATAATATTAATCTAGGCGAACTAACTCCCATAGACCCAGATATTATAAAATTCTTAATCACAGCTATTAGGAAAAAGTCTGCACCAGTGCCAGACCATATAAAAAGGGATCATCTTATCAAAATCAATGGGGTTGAGATCTTAATCGCAAATTTTTTCAATGCATTAGTTCTGTTGCATAATACCCTAAGCAATGGTTAGAAAATAGAACTATCCTCATCCCTAAAAGAGGCGCAGATCCCAAATTGGAGACTAATTGGCGTCCAATTACTATTGCGTCTATGTTAGCGAAATTATTTGCTAGTGCAATACACGACATGCCTAAATTCCACCTGGCCATAAACACAAAGCAACGGGGTTTCACGACACAGAATGATTGCCTCAACAATATAACTATCTTCGAAGAAGTGATTAAAGAGGCCAAAATCTCGGCCGGCGTCGCAGTTTCAGTGCTAGACGTGTCAAAATCATTTGACAGCGTGCCCCACGAGGGCATGTACGAATATGTACAAAGAAGCATTTACAAATATAGCCGTTGGTGATTCAAAAGTGACCATGAACATTTTAAAGGGGTCAAACAAGGAGATCCGCTCTCCCCACTGTCATTTAACGTTGTATTGCATACAGTATTCGATAAGTTAGAAGTAACCAAGGGCTATCACCTGTATAACAAACAGGTTAAAGCACTAGGTTTTGCCGACGATATACTCCTAATTGGTAGCAATAAACAGGACGCCCAACTGCAGCTGAATATTGCATGCAATACACTGAATGATCTAGGCTTAAAATTATCAGCTAGTAAATCATCAACCTTTAAAATCAAGTGCCTTCCTGGCAAAACCTTTGCCATTATTGATCAGTCTGGAAAGGCTCGGTAAAACAGTTCTAACTGCTCTTCAAAAACTCGAATTGCTTAAGGTCCATATCATTAGTCATTTCACGTTTAGATCCACAGTTAGTCCACTTACAAGGACGCAATTGCGTGAAATTGACCAAGCGATAAGAAGCCTTGTAAAAAGATCATTGCATCTACCAGATGAAGTGTATACTGGGTTTTTATATACCAGGGTGAGAGATGGCGGTCTAGGCATCCCAAGACTTGAAACTCGCAACCGTTTTACGGCTTTGTGCAGTTATGTTACATTACGTGAAACGGATGATGAAATTATTAATGCAATCACATCTAATGATAGATGCTTGAAAAAGGCAAGAATGTTGGAAATGAAGAGCGGTCTAGAATGGCCGTGTTAGCTTACCGAGCTTACCTCAAAAAGTTGGATACCGACTCGTACCACCTAAAACTTACATGTTCGATGATTGCGTTAAGAACGTCAATTTAAATGACAAATATTTTTATAGACTATTTTAGAAATGGTTAGATTTACGATATTGTTACTTTAGCGTGCTCTTGGCAAAGGCACAAGAAATTTTTTATATGTTTATATTTTTGTATGAAAACAGGTGCACGAAACCAAAGCCATAATAACTAGTGCATATATTTAGTTTTATACTACAATAAAAATGGAACTGGACAAAAAATATGCCATAAAACGTCCTGTTGGCTTGGCCAATGCGTTGTATATACTCCCAAGAGTGCTGTAAGTAGGTCCGCCCCCCATGCACTCAGCCTAAGGCGCCTTCAGCAGGGAGTTGGCGGCCGTTCGGTTGACGCGATGATCCCATCTGGATTGTAGTATGTTTGTACGTGGTCAAGCCTGGGCAGATAAAATGGTTGTGGGAGGCTGTTTTATCTGGCGAATCTCCTCTACGTTATCTAAAGGAACTACTTCTCCTAAACGATTATAAGGAATAACATCTGTTGCTACATGTAAATAGTTATCACCTGCTATAACTACAATTAAGATGGATGGCATTAATAGATACTGGTAGCTCTGAAACTAAAAGTTATCCCTTGTACTGGGAATGTCTACATGGCTTCTACATCATTACAGTCAAGTATATTTGGATACTGTAATGTACGAGTATAAATAGAAATGTTAGGGAATAAATATAAAGGAATCAAGCTATCGGTAATGAAAGAATTATGTACCGATATTATATTAGGAAATGATTTCCTCAAGCAACATAACTCGGTGTGCATAAAATTGGGAGGGACCAAATCTAATTTAAATATTTGTGGATTAACTTCCATTAAGATATCTTCCCCATCAATATTCGCTAATTTGACTCCCGATTGTCGACCAATAGCTATTAAATCAAGACGCTATAGTGAAGCTGATAAGAAATTTATTAAGGCTGAAATAGAAAAAATACTCAAGGAAGGAATTATAGAAATTAGTGATTCTCCATGGCGAGCACAAGTTTTAGTCACATCTAATGAACATCACAAGAAACGTATTGATTATTCCAGAACAATTAATCGAATACCCTAAAAATAGACGAAATTGTTGGTATGGTTGCCAAGTATAATATATTCAGTACGAAGATATATTCAGTAAATAAGAAAGAAAGTATACGGCATTCGAGGCTTACAATAATCTATATCAATTTCGTCGCATCCCTTATGGAGTAACTAATGGTGTAGCCAGTTTTCAAAGAATCATTGATAAGATAATACAAACAGAAAATCTTAAAGATACTTACGCTTACATTGACGATGTAACTGTTTGTGGACATACTCAAGAAGAACATGATAAAAACTTACAGAAATTTCTTAATGCAGCAAATAAATTTGGCATAACATTAAATGGAGAGAAATGTACTTACTCCGTAACTACAATCAATCTATTGGGATATACTATAACAAATAAAACTATTAAACCGGATTCTCATACACAAGATATAGCTCAAAACAGATTACAAATAAAATTAAGAAAACTAGATACTTTACTAAAGGAAATCAAATTAAATATATCGTCAGAAAAAAGTAAAATAGTTATATTTACAAGGCATAGAATAAACTGCCGTCCAAAAATAACCATCAGAAATAAAAATATAACTGTTAGTTCAAACAGCAAATTTCTGGGTATATTTTTTGATACGAAAAGCACATGGGCGAAAGAAATTTCAAATATTATTAACAAATGTCAAAAAGGCTTAAATTTGATGCGATGTATAGCAGGATACAAATGGGGCGCACACCCAACAACCTTAATAAAAATATATAAAGCTATTGTTAGACCGCATATTGACTAGTACTATGATCTGCACCGCAAATAACTCAAGATTAAAAAAAATTGAAATTATACAAAACAAATGTTAAACAAGAATAATATTAGGTGCAATGGTCTCAACACCAATCCAAATCCTCAACTATCAAACTAATATACCTCCGGTAAACATCAGAATACAACAAATATCAGACAACTTCTTCTGTAAAAACAGACATAACCCATGTGACCCCTTAAATACAAGATTATCTAAACTATATGTTCTTTTTAATAAATCATATTGGACAAATCGTAAAAAACCGGCACTTTTAACTAGTTTTGATAGATATAACTTAAACTTAGAGGTACATAAAACTATACCTTTTTTCAAATTTCCATTAGAAATAAGCATGACAACAATATATACAGAAATAAATTTGTTCAAGAAGAATGAAAGTAATGAAATAACTTATCAAAAATATATGGAATATATAACAAAAGATGATATAAACTGAAGTATATGGTTTACCGATGGTTCATTCGAAAAAAACTCTAAAACTGGAGGAATTGGCATTTACAATCATAATACAGATCAACAATATAAACACAAATTCTTATAATACAGAAATAACAGCAATAATGAAATTACTAGAAATAATACAAAACACTGACAATAAAAATATATTAATCTTCACTGATTCTCGTAGTGTTTGTTTATCTATAAATAACAATACTTTCAAAAACAATAACAATTACAAAATATGCTCAATTAAAGAATATCTTTTAAAAATGGAAAAAAGAGATATCAATGTTAAAATTATTTGGATTCCCGGACATGTAGGCATAAAAGGAAATGAAATGGCTGACAAACTGGCCAAAGAAGCTTGCGTAGATGGGGAAATAATCGAAATAAATTGGTCAATAAATGATTCCAAAAAAATAATTAAAGAAAATTGTATGGCAGAATGGTAGAATATATATAATGAGAAAAGTCAAAGTACCGGAAAATTTTTTTTTGCAGCGAATCAAAAAATTCCAACAACCACATGGTTTAATAAAAATCATTCACGGAGATATATTTCAACAAATTGTCGAATGAAATCTGGGCATTCTAGATGTCCAGCTCATCTATACAAAATAAATATAAAAGACACACCTAATTGTATTTGTGGAGAAGAAGGAACTTTGGACCATATAATACTAGGGTGTAATCTTTTAGCATCAAAAATTGATAGACTTTTAAATAAATTATGTATTATAACACAGTTTCCAGTCAACATATCCTATTTAATGACAAATGAAGCAACAGCAGAAATAGTAATAAACTTTGTGTTTGAAAACAATATAGACATGTAATATAAGTTAGAAAATTTTATTGTTATATATTTAATTTTAATTTTAATTTTAATTTTTTAAAGAATCAATTTATTTGTATTTATTAGAATAATTATAATTTATATGTAAATTTTATATAATTTGACAAATAAAATTCAATGGCAAGAAGGTTGAATAAGCCAAAGCCTAAATAAATATAAAAAAAAAATAAACCGGATTCTGATCGACTTAAAACCTTAGAAAATTTATAACCTCCTTTAGATATAGCATCATTACGTAGGATTATTGGATTATTTGCATATTACTCTAAGTGGATACCTAATTTTTAGAAACTTTACATTCCATACGATCTCTATTATGTATTGCTACCAATGCAACTCCACACGAACGTATGTTTATTCATCAACGTAAATCGTTAAGTGGTGTTTCTATACCGACATGGCCAACCATTCCAGGCCCTGTTCTAATGAAAAAGATGGTGCGAAACAGCAAATATGATCCCTTGGTAGAAGAAGTGGAATTAATAAAAGCTAATTCAGAATATGCTCATGTTAAATTGGCAGATGAAACAGAGAGCACAATATCAGTTCGTCATTTGGCTCCTCGAGGAAGCGACATAATGTCAGACAAATCTAATCTTCAAATGTCTGATGAACAAGGCGAAGGAAATATAACGTTACACCCACCAAAAACTACACCGATAGAAGATTTAAGACAAGAACCTGTTATCAATCCTTCTAACGATGACATACCTATTGTAAAGAAACCTCCCGAGCGAAACAGACGTCCACCGTTTCATCTTGCAGACTACGTACAACACTAAAGAGGCTAGAAGAATGTAATGATTATGAAATATAGTAGTATTAGTTTTCATTATTATGATACAAAAACAAAATATTAAATAATATCTAAATATATCTGATTAAAGCTTGTAGAAGTCAATCTTGAGTATTATTATTACTCACTCCTCGACAAACCCAAGACCTCAATAATCACCCCGTTGATGCCACCTACAAATCGCTTCCAATCAGTCACCATAACATGAAACGGACAATCCCGAACAGTAACCGATCTAATTCCTATAACCGCTCCTTTTCTAGAAACTCTTACCTCTCCAACTTTTCCTTTGACAACTTTCTCAGAGGAGATCTCAATCCAGATCCCGATCCCAACGCAGTCCACACAATAAACCCCCTTCTAGAAACTTTAAACCCTCCACCATCGAAGCCTTAAAATCATTCAAAGGCATATACACTTTCTTACGACGATGCACAGCATCAATTTAACATTGCATGCATGACATTAAACCACTTAGGCCTAAAAATTGCGATTGCAAAATCGACTACATTCGAGATCAAAATATTGCCAAATAAAACCTACAGCGTGGTTGATCCAAGAAGTTGAAAGAGATCATTTTAGCAGTTGATGAAATACCAACTTCCAATTCTGTTGTGGTGTTTTTTGATTTGGAAACATCTGGTTTGTTAAAAAATTCCGATATTTTACAAATTGCAACACAATGCAAGATGTCGACATTTTCTGTTTATATTAATCCAATACAAAGAGTATCACCCCAGGCTTCTGAATGTAACGGACTAACCAATGAAAAAGATGAATTATTCCTTAATGGCACTAGAGTTCCATGGATCCCACTGAAATTAGCTTTGGATACGTTTCGTAACTTTCTTATCAAACTAAAACATTCCGTTGTTTTAGTTGCTCACAACTGTAAATTTGATGCACCAATTCTCATAACATCTATAAAAAAAATTGTCTATGATTGATGATTTTGGGTCCGTTGTCATAGGTTTCACAGATACTCTGACTCTCATAAAAATCAGTGACAGGACGTAGAGGAAAAGAAGAGTGCACTCTAAGTGGTCTAGCTTTATGGCTTAATATTTCTGCTGACTGTGCTCATGATACTGTGTATGATGTTCTAATGTTAGCGAAAATCGTCATGCTAATCGGTAATTTTATAAAAAAATAATTCGGTATTCAGACCTCGTACGAAATAGTTACCTTAGCTTAGCTAAAGAAATTTTAAATAACCTCAAATATAATTTAACGAAACCACATGTTCCAAATAAAGTTTCTGAAGTTATTTCTTCTATACCAAGGTAAGTCCAATAATACTCAACTTTTTAAAAAATTATTTTCTTATTAGTTTTTAAGCACATACTCATTTAGTACATTTTATCTTGCAGCTATAGAAATTTTAAATAACCTCAAATATACTTACTTACTAATTTAGTACATTTTATCTTTCATGCAAGATGAAGTTGATAACATAGCACAGAAGCTATAGCTTCCAGTCGAGAACGGAGTGGCACAAACTGAGGCCAAAAGGCGTAGGAAGAGGACCGGCTATGATAGTAGCCATGCACGTAATTCTAACGTGTGGAAGTTTACATTTGCATGGGAACAGAACTTGTTTCACAAATGTCCCAAAAAACTGGCAGAATATTTTATAACTGGGATAGAACCCGGTGAGGATACAAAACCCAGCATATTAAATCAATCAAGGGTGAAAGAGTTATACAATAGCTTATGGGGCACACCAGGCATAACAATTCACACATATAGTAAGAAGGATGTCATAAATCTAGAGGACATAACACCTATTGATCCCGAAAGGATTCAATATCTCATTAAGACATTAAGAAATAAGGCTGGTCCTGATGGGCTTAAAATGACCCTTTTGCAAAATGTGACAGGTATTGGAGTGGTTTTGGCCAAATATTTTAATTCGCTAATACTCTTAAGGCTTTACCCTAAATTATGGCTTACGAATCGAACAATATTGCTGCCAAAAAAGGATACTGATGTAACCAAGAAAACCAACTGGCGACCGATAACAATTGCGCCACTATTGGCAAAGTTGTTCTCGGTATCAGTGCATGATATGTTAAAATTTCATATAAATCTAAATGCAAATCAAAGGGGATTCACTACCGAAAACGGAGTATTGAATAACATTGCTATATTCGAAGAAGTATGTCGAGAGGCCAAGGTAGCAAACGGAGCGGTGATATAAATACTGAGTATATCCAAGTCATTTGATAGCGTTCCGCACAGTGCAATTATTGAAAGTTTGAAACGCCAAGGCGTCCCAGACCTAATAATTCCAGCCATTGAAAATAAGTATACCGGTGCGTATACCAACATACATCTGGGAAACACTTCGATTAAAATAGATATAGTGAAAGGCGTGAAGCAGGGTGACCCGTTATCACCGTTATTGTTTAATATGGTACTAAACACTCTAATTGATGAGTTACAGAAAACAAATGGTTACAACTTACATGGCAAACTAGTAAAAGTGCTGGCTTTTGCGGATGACTTAATATTATTAGGCGAAAACAAAATAGAAGCGCAGGAAGCTTAGAAATTCCTAAGGAATTCCAACCCGGGAGTTTATGTTAAAGCAAAATCGCGGTTTAATGTAATATATTTTTTGTACTTTTAGTTTAAATGAAATATTGTATTATTTTTGATTATTTTATTCATTTCTTTTATGTTATTATATATTTTCTGTTATTCAATATAATTTCGATTTGCTCCTTTGTTTCATATTCAGGTTTGAACGCTCTGTTGCAATTTTAAATCACTTTATCTATTGCTCTCAACCAAATTGAATTAATTAAAGAATCATCGTCTTTGTATTATTATATGTATTCTATTATTCAAATTGTGCGTGTAATATAAAAGTGTTAAAAAATAAAACCCAGTACTTTTTACTAAATCCTAATCAACAAAGTTCAACGAAGGTATTTTCTCTCAAATTAAAACATCTACAACAAAACAGTTAATACTTCAATGATCACCTACAAACTAAATTTCATCCTTATAGGTATATTATTTTTAAATAATTATACGATAAGATAAATGTCTGTTAAAATTTATTTTCATTCGTTTCACTGTAAACCTACCAATTATATCAATTAATTTATGTTTTTAAGAATATCTAGCCCTTCGCTCGTAATCATCTAGCACCGACGCTACTAAGCGTATGGAGCCCTAGCTACCCCACCCCCCTCCACTTAAGAACATATATTCTATACAATTATTCAAGAGTGAAGAATGAAGAGTTAGCTTATTTTACCCAGATGGACAAATTATTTCAACCAGATCGTCCTACAGAAAGAGAAAAGGTACGCCGTAACGAACACTGTAATTTTACCGAACAGACCAAGTTGTCTGAACCAAATAATGTTGTAAAAGCCAATTTTAAAAATATTTAAAAAACTAGAAAAAGAGAAACGATTACAAAAAAAGATCGTAGAGTTATTTGGGCCAGAGACTCCAGTAAAAGCTAGTGAAAGTGACAATAAAACGAAAACAAAGTCAGGAACAAAGAGAAAACTCTTTAGTGTAACTCTTCTTCAAAAGAGAAGCGTAGACGTCAACAGGAAGTTCAATAGAACCAAAGCGACTTAAGGATGTATGAGCGAGAAAATAATGTTACAAGATAGCAAGACAAAATAGTAAAAATAATTACTCGGCTAGGTAATTATACGAACTCAACTCGCAGACGTAATACGCCACATACATAGAAGCGCACACACGCCGCAGCCAGTTAAATTGTAACATTTGGTGTCAGAAGTGGGATAGTTACAGTTGAGACCGCTGCAGAGAGAATTCCAGAAGAAGAAAAGCGGGAAAGTCTAAAACAACGTTTCCGAAGAGACCTACAGAAACTTTTAGTTGGTATTTGCTGCAAGAATGATTTTCCGAAGAAGAAGGTTCGAGAAAAACGGAAATATTAATTACAAAGATCTCTAAAAAGTTCCAGAATCTTCCAGAAACTGCTAGAAAATAGTTACAAAACAATTGACTACAAAAATAGGAAGTAGGAATTATTAAATGAACTTAGAGAGATGAGAATAGTAATTCAAGAACAGGCTGTAACATCTAAGGAGCAAAATACTAAATTAGAGATGATGTATAAACAAAATGCTGATTTAAGATGAGAAATGCAAGAGCAAAAGAGCTTCCTCAACAAACTGCACAATTTTTCCAAGAGCTAAAATTTTACAAGTAGGAAGTCTGAATTTAACCGCAGAAGAATCTTATGAACTGAAAATGGATAACCAAGACATTTTTTCATCGGGAATAGACATTGGTTAAACATCTAATAAAGCTAGGAGATGCTACGCCAATTAAACAACCGGCACGACGAAGACCTTGGGGACAAGAAGAGGAAGTTGACGCCATGGTGGATCATATTTTGCGAGATGGAATAATAGAGCCTTCAACAAGTCCTTTGGCATAACCGATAGTACTGGTGAAGAAAAAGGACGGAACTAAGCGATTCTACGCTTTACGCGAGAATAAGAGCAGAGAGAAGGATGGTAAAGATAAAAATATAAGCAGAATATGTTTGCAAAACCCATCGAATAAGACGGTAGATTCCATCTTAGATGAGTTGAGTGTGTAGAAAAGACATTTCTATCTAAAAGACTAAACATTGAACATGTTTGTGTCTTACAAAAGATCGACCGTAAAAAATCCCCTTAAGGTCAGTGACTAACGAAGAAGATTTTAATCTAATAACGTACAATATCGAGATCATACTTGTATAACAAAAAGAAACCCTACAACGTGCCGAAGTAGTTAAAGAACTTTAACACTACATTGTAGACAACAAGGACAAGTAAACTATCCGAATCAGACATGTCATTAGGTACTTCATATTCTAACAAATTTGTTTATGAATACCAGATGGAACGAAATACAGTAAGTAGCATCAAATAAAAAATATCAACATTATTATTCACTCTGTTATAAATAATAATAGTAGTATAATATTTTGTTAATATTGTAATAAAGTTATTGCAAATTTGATGAAAGACAGCTGATAGTTTATTATCCTGAATTCCAGGTTATAGTTACTGCCGTGTTTTATTGTGAAGGCTCAATCTAAACTAGTCCTTTATTGAAATTACAATAAGACAAACAAAAGAAAACCGGCAATTTTTAAATATACTGTCATGGATATGTAAAATAACTAAGTTACAGGGCGAGTTTGTGTATTAAAAGAATATAAATATTTTTATTACATTAAGAATAAGTAAACATAATGACAAAACAAAGGTTTCTTATTTACTTCATTTTTTATGCCTAATAATTTTCTTTTATTTTCTTTTTTACTTCTCTTTTTTAATTTTATTCTTTCTATTCAATTCCTATCTTTCTACTTTTTGTTTTGTTTCCTTTTAATTTTTTTACATCTTTTCTTAACTTCTTTCATTGTTTCCTTTTTTGATTTCTTTTTTGATTTTTTTTTTATTTTATTTTTTGATTTCTTTTTTATTTTCTTTTTTGGTTTCTTTTTTAATTTTCTTTTTGTTAGTAACGCAGGTGGCTAAAAATCTGTGAAATTTGCACTTGCCTACTAGTAGGTAACTATGTACTGCATTGTATTTATTTCTCATATTTTTCATTATTTCTAAGTGGTCTAATGTCTTAAATTGTCCGCGGTAAATTGAGGTCTACGTAATGGCGATATAGTTTAGTAAAACACTTCTTTTTGACATAATTAGTTATTTAATAATCATGAATATTCATTTTCAAGTTTGTCCAATTCATTATATTACCACACCTGTACTAATGAAACACTCTGAGGAACTAGTCAACCCAGTATCAGATCTGCCCATTTAGCAAGTGATAATATCAGTAAGATGTAACATGTAATTTCAATTCGTGGGTTTTCAACTGCGCACAAATATTTTCTTTGTTATCATTCCTTTGTAAGATGTTATTGATAGTGTGAAGGTAGATGTTCTTCTCCACTCTTGCTTGATGCTCTTTGTTTATTTGAAGACGATCTTGAATAGTTGAGTAGTAGTTATCGTTGATTTTGAAAAATCTAATCTTGCTGCAATTTCTTTGATTCCCATTAAAGGATTACACAAGGAAAAATGTTTATGAAGTTCATGGAGGACCGTCGCACTGCTACATGAAGCAGAGGCATTCGATTAGTGATGTCCTTCGATACTCGGGCAATTGATAACCAATAGAGAATCACTTTTTGTGTGTGACATTATTGGAATTGCAGTATTGATCGATTGATAATGAATACTTTACACGACATGACATTTCACATAGCGCACACTTTATAAGCAGATGTTGGTTTGTTACATCGAGTCGCTTTCCCAGAATGCGTCAACGTTAGTGCTAACCGGGCGAATACTCCAACTTCGCTGTTAGTATTTTTTGAAGGGTCCTCACATATACCGCATCATGTTCGTTTGTCTGATATTGCCAGCAAACAGTGCATTATGGGTCTCCGGAGATAGATGTGTCAACTAGCTTTAATTATAAAGGCTCATATGCATCAACATAAAGCACACTTGGCTGAAGCGGACATGTCGTTTGCTATTTATATTTTCAAAATGTCAATCAATAAATTCTCGGGAAAAATATTGCAACTTTCAGGCACTTTTATTTTTAAATTAACTATTTAGCCGCGTGAATGAAGTCTTTTTCTTTGAAGTCCTCAGAAACAGATCCAGTTTTTTTTAATTTTAATTTTTTTACTCGTATATTATTTAAAATCGGAAACCTTTTGATAGTTTTTACGTTATATTTTAAATAATAATTTTTAATTTACATTTCGTCAATCATTTAGTACATATACACTTTTCAAACTGTCGTAACATTTTACATAATGGTCCAGGATATCAATTACTAAGCTTATGACAAAGACTTTAATTCGTAATTACATTCAGCCTTTGTGCCCGACTCTACTTTAAGGATAATATAGAACTCAATCTTTTTCGAATAATTTGGACGGTAATGCAGACTAGATTTCTAGCGTACGCTGGTAGATGGCTCTTCAATTCGATTTAAAGTGCGACATAAGCCTAATAAATGACCTATCAGGTTTAATCTATTCAAACTAAACTTTTTGTAATTGAATAAATGTCAAGTGATTGATGCAATTTATGATGGTACAAACTACTTCCAAATTTTCTATTTATTTCAAATTATCAAATATTTTTTAAAATTAATCAAGTTTTTACATTTCTGCAAAGAAAGGATTCATAATTTGACCCACCATTTAACAATTTCCAATTATCTGTTTGGCTGCATCACTAAATAATATTTTCAAACTCTAAAGTTGAGAATATTAAAATGTTCTTAATGTAATCAGTATCATGTTTTTTACAATGGTATGCCTAATTATAATTTGAGAAATTTTACATTTTGTTGTGTAAACCAATTGATTATAAAATAAAAATTGTTGTTACCAAAATAATAAAATACCAGCTGCTTTTATTAGAAATTTGTCATTTATTTAAGTAAACCTGACGTATTTATTTAATTTAATATATTCTTTTCTTGACGGATCAATAACAATATCTGGCAATCATAACAATGACAACAACTAACAATGCGAGAGGCACTGTTAAAACAATATATGGAGGAATATCGTAAAAGATTAGGAGAAAAAGTTTAAGTGAAAGTGAAAAATGTAGACAAACAACATATATTGAGAATATCTTTACGGTGAAAGGGTTGAGTGTTAAATAATTGAAAAAAAGAGAGAGCAAATTATATAAAATAAATTATTATAATTTTGTTTTACAAATCTGTAATATTTTTTTATTATACCTACTGACATAGTGAGTTAACTAATGTAGTTCTTTTTCAACTCGTGATGGATACAATCAACTCTACAAGAGATATACATCCTCAATTCATGGCTATAATCAAACAAGTGTTCGTAGAATAGGTAGCGACCATTGAGGACGTGAGACACTATCCCCGCGTAAATGCTAAATGAATGTCTCAGAGTTCCTGTGCTTTGAGGGCTTCATTTATGGGACTCAGCTAAGGCAAAACTATTAGCTCACAACGAGCAGACATTAACAATATTAATAGTCAAGAGCAGAACCGACCATGTTCACCAACTGGCCGATCTAGTGAAACGAATAGATTAGCGAGAATTTACAGATATAAATTTACATTACATTTTTTTTTCTTTTTTTTTTAGGTTGCAGGTCCATCGACAATGACTGCTGAAAATGAACAACGCTGAGATGGCGGTGCGAAATGGGCTGTCGAAGGGTTCGTCTACAAACATTTTATCATTGCCCTAAATGAAATAAGGAACTAAATCCCGATGGTAGTGGGATAGAAGACGGAAGATCAACGATCGACAATTGAAATGCTGCAAAGTGTGACAACTAAGGCTGGAGAGGGTTTTTAAATCAGAACCTTTCTGAAGCTTGTGTTAAAGCCCTGGAATGATGCAATGTTAGCAAGTAAGCTCGAGTGATAGCAATGCAAATGTTTCGGTGTTTAACAAACTATTGCAGCCACAAACCCAGTACCAGCGACTCGCAATCAGCAGCGTGGACTGGGCAGAAAAGCTGAGAGGAAAACCCATAATTCTTGCGGCACTGTTGTGTATTTTTTGAATTATCGGAGTTTTGAATCACATGAAGGATACAATTTTACACATATCTGCTTACTTAACTGAACTGAAGAATCGATATTTCAATAATATCGCAACTAACGGGTTACATTTTCAGGTTCATTGTTTCACAGTGCGGGAAACAAAAATGGTTTCATAGAAAATGCTTCACTAATTTTTTCAACAAAGTGTCAGAAGTTGGACTACCATGACAACATGAACGCGGATTTATTCAGGATATGGTTTAAAGAACAACTCATTCCAAATTTACAAGAGCCAAGCTTAATGATCCTGGATAACGCAACATATCATTCGAAATTATTAAAACCAGTACCAAATTTAACATAGAAAAAAAACGATTTGCTTATTTATTTACAAAAAAATAATATCCCCAACCACACCACAAATGCTTAAAGTCGAACTTCTATTTCTTGCTATTGAAAACCGTCCTTCCAAAATATATGAAATAGGCCGCATTGCTGAGGCAAATGGCCACAAAGTATTACGTCTTCCACCGTATCACTGCAATTTTAATACTATTGAGTTAATATGAGCCAATTGCAATAAGTATTACAAAAAAAACATTGGCAGAGAAGCACTGAAAAATGAAAATGTTTTATTCATGTGACAGGAAGCATTAAACCGAGTGGATGGGACATATTGGGCAAACTGCATAAAGTCTGTAGAAAACAAGATGTTACAATGGTGGGATATTATTAAAAGGCATAACCAAACCGAAAAACCTTTTGTTATACAGATAGGAGATTCCAACACGAAAAGTGATAGTGATTAAAGAGGGCTTATTCATAATAGTCATTAATTCATCGCATCACATTAAAACAGCGTCGTCACATAACATATAACTACTAAATACAATTACTGTATTGCAACGGTAGGTCTAAACGAGATAATAATGTTAGAATACTAGGTTCTATGATAACGATGAGTTCTACTAACTAAATTTATTTATAAGTTTGCTAATACGAGGTTATATTGAATATAATATATAATATACATCTGAGACTACAATGTTGATGATGGAATAATTCTAATTATCAAACGAAAACTATTATTTATTACAGCGAAGTGTTTTGCCTTAAATCATTTGGGCGGTAACAATATTTGGAATAGCAGAATGCTTTTTACTAGAAACAATTTGGCAGCGGTTTGGTTGTATTAACTATTAAGTTATTTGTCATATTTTATATTTATCACATTATTAACATATGCAGATTGTTACGACTTTGAATGGTTCCGTGATACGGGTTACGAAATTAGCTTGTACGGAAATTGTATTTTTATAATGTTTAAATAATAACATTACTCTGGAGTTACTTAATATTAATTATATCTTTTAACGAATATTTTGCTTAGACATTAGCAGCATATGTTATTTTTATTGAAGTTAAAATTATTTCATTACGACTCCTTATAAGTAATTTGTAGATAATGGTAATTGTTACGACAGACTCACATTACACACTTATTAACTAAATTTAACACATACGGACAACGCCGGCTGATACAATCAAAACACGATGATAAGTCTCTAATATCAGACTTCTAAAAATCATATCACATACTTAGTATGTTTCTTTTGTCATTTCTTATAATTTTTTCTTTAGTTTTTTAATTCTCGATACTGCTCGATACTAACAAAACCCTTTAATAATATAATAAATATTCAATATCCAACATCCAACATCAATCAACAAACAACAACAACAACAAAATCGAATTGGTAAAATAAATAGAATTATTTATTTACGAAAAAAATTTGGAACACATGAGAACTTATATAGAAAATGAATCATATTTTATATGTGAGAGCTAATTTTGAAACAGTAAAATTGTATTGAATTGAGAGAGTTAAACTTTACTTTATTATTTTAAATAGTTCTATTTTAATTTTAATTTTTTAGGATTATGTACTTAACAAATATGTATAAATATTAATTAATAAATAAGCAGTGCGTGACATCTAAATCTTAAATAATTAAAGTTAATTTAGTAAATTAACAGTTTATTCCAGAATAAACTGTTATATAAAATAAATATATATATATATATATATATATATATATATATATATATATATATATATATATATATATACGTTTTTATATTTGAAAACATATGGAATACTAGTAAAAAGATGCAAATCGACTGTCATTTTAGTACACAGTTGCCATCTATATCTACCTGTAAACCCATGAAGTAATGTTTTACCGTAAACGTATTATTAAAATAGAACAAAATACTCTCCCACATTTATTACATATTTATTAAACTAATTTGATTTTCGTTTCTAGGTGAACCAACGAAACTTTCTACACAGTTTCCAACAATCGTCGAAGCAACTTGTTGATCTTTAGAAAATAATGCCATGTCGATGGAGAGTCTTAGGACGGAACGTGTTCAGGCAATATTAAAGCTCCTGTCAATAGAGAAGGTGTTGATGTATGGTGAAATTTTTCCGGGGCACCACAAGGCCGTAACTGCTTATATTAGGAAATGTGATTATAGTTGTTTGATAATGTATATATAGTGATAGATTAAATTATTAATAAAGTTTTATAGTGTGTTATAATTATAGTTTTATTTGTTAATATAGTTTTAATTGTTATGAAGTTAGTTATAGTTAGATTTGTTATATAGTACCATACAATAGATTCCCTTCCTTGAAATATAGATGCCACATTGAAGTTGAAATTTGCGCTTCGGTTAAAAGCGTAAAATATTTATTTAAATATATATATAAGGGCCATGATTGTGCCAATGTTAAAATAACATCTGAAGGACAAGCACAATTAGACTGGGATGAAGTTTCATTTTATTTAGACGCGCGATATGTATCCCCACCAGAAGCCATGTGAAGAATATTTGCATTCGATCTGCAATATAAAACACACACTATATATAGGTTAGCAGTTCATTTAGAAAACCAACAAAATATTTTATTTACTGAAGGAAATGAAGAATCTGCATTAGCAAAGTCTTCAGAAACTACATTAACGGCTTGGTTTAAATTAAATTCAACATCGGTAGAGGCTAAAACTTATTTGTATACAGAAATACCCGAACATTACATTTTTGATCGCAAAAAGACATGGACTTTAAAACAGCGCATAAGTCATTTGATAATTCCGAGAATGTACTATACATTCTAGTTAGTCCTAAAGAAGGTGAAAGGTTTTATTTAAGGTTATTGTTGCTTCATGTACGCGGCGCTACATGTTTCATAGACTTGCGAACTCTCAATGGAATCGAATATTCCACTTTCCACGAAACAGCAAAACAATTAGGTTTATTGAATGATGTTACTCAATGGAATCGTTGTTTAGATGATGCTTTAATTTGTAAAATGCCCAAACAGCTACGACAGCTATTTGCTTTTATTTGTATTTTTTACGAACCCTGCGATCCTAATTTATTATGGTATAATCATAAAGTTAGTTTATGCGAAGATTATAGTTTAACTTATAACCAACAAACTGCCGAACAATTAGCTATCAATGATATTATTGATATTTTAAAATTACACAATTTCAATTATACGGATATTGGATTTCTGGAATATCATAAAGTAAATTTAGGTTTAGTTAGGGAAACATTTAACCAAGTAGAAGAATTTGATCAAGGGGTTAATTTTAGTAATCAATTAAATTCGGATTAAAAACACGTATTTGACGAAATAATGCTTTGCATAAACAACGATAATGAAGAGCAAAGATACTTCTTTATTCATGGGTCGGGTGGTTCTGGGAAAACATTTCTTTATACTACTTTATTACACGTCGTACGTGGCATGGGATTAACAGCTATACCTGTGGCTTGGACAGGGATAGCAGCTACGTTACTGAAATCAGGTAGAACAATCCATTCGCAGTTTAAATTACCGGTTCCCCTAGATGGAAATTCAACTTCATCCATAAGGCACAACTCTATTGATGGGAAATTATTAAAGTCAGCTAAGTTAATTATATGGGACGAGGTTACAATGGTGCCTTACTTTGCTTTAGATGTAGTAGATATGTGCCTTCGCGATTTAATGAAAAATAATAAGCCATTTGGAAATAAAATCATTTTACTAGGAGGAAATTTTCGATAATGTCTTCCTGTTGTTAAACGCGGAACGGTTGCGGATATAGTTTCAACATGCATGCAAAATAGCAGTTTATGGCCACTTTTCAAAATTAAGCATCTGACAATTAACATGAGAGTTGCGCAAGAAGAAATCGATTTCAAAACGTGGTTATTACAACTTGGAGATGGACTAATTAATGATAGGCCAGATAGTGTAGTAAACATGGTTAAAATTCCAAATAAATTCATTTCTGACAAACCATTAGTCGATGAAATATACGACGATATTAATTTAGTTAGTGTTGATGAATTAAAATCTCGCGTAATTTTATGTCCTTTAAATGAAGACACTTTACAGATTAATGAAAAAGTTTTAAATTTATTTGATGGTGAACAAATTTGCTCAACTGATTCAGATACAGAACAAAACAGAACAGATACAGAACAAAATCATTTCCCAGTAGAATTTTTAAATAGTTTGACACCATCAGGTATGCCTCCACATAAATTAAATTTAAAAATAGGTGCAATCATAATGCTTTTAAGAAATATGAATGCTAATAGTGGACTTTGTAATGGAACCCGTTTAATTGTAAAACATATATATACATCTGTAATAGATGCAGAAATAATTACTGGAAGTCACACTGGTGATCGCGCTCTTATTCCTAAAATAGTTTTAGCTCCTTCTGATATAAATCTTCCATTTATACTTACGTCAGTTTCCTGTTCGATTAGCATTTGCTATGACACTAAATAAATCACAAGGCCAAACTTTTGAAAAAGTAGGTATTTTATTTACGGGAACCAGTTTTTACCCATGGCCAATTATATGTCGCGTTTTCAAGGGTTAAATCATCCAATAATTTAAAAATTCAAACATTATTATTGTTACTAAGTGAAAGAAAGATATATTTACATCTAATGTGGTTTATAAAAATGAAGTTCTATTAGAATAGATACCTCCAAATTATTCGAAATTATTTACCTTTTTCTATTTCATCTGCTATTCGTGTTTTATAAGTAATGATATTATATTTCATCATGTTCAAGTCAAATAGTAGTGTTCTTAAATTTTAGATTCTCTTAACGTATTTTTCTTTTAGCATTTATTTGTCAAACAAATACTCTGTTCGGGAGAGTGAGATTATCATTTCATTGCTTTTAGATAGGTATAATTGAGATTTATTATTCAAGTTCTTATCTATCACTTTATTATTTACTTTTTGATGTAAGTGTTATATATATTATACTAGCTGTCCCGGCCACGCGTTGCTGTGACTAACGTTTTTGTCATATTACATTACATAGCGCCATCTATTGAATATTTACTCAATCTAGTCAACAGAATATTTACTCAATCAATTTATCAACAGATGTCGCCATCTTTTAAAATCATATAATTAATAATAAATCATAATAATTAATCATAAATTGAGATGTAAGCTATCCTATCTTTCAAGTTGGATCAAACTGCACCCGGTGTACAAATTTGATTAAAATCGGTTAAGTAGTTTAGGAGTCCATCGCGAACACACAACGTGACACGTAATTTATATATATTAAGATTAAGATTGTATGTTATTGGCATTTTAATTGTTTTCAGGTTATCAAAATTCAGCAATATTCATAATGCAATAACTTTTCAATAAGTGCATTCTACATGCATGCTATATTATCATATGAATAATTTATTTTAAAAATTTGTTTGTTATTCTTTACCTGCTCGCTGGTGTTGTCTGTTGTGGTGCATGATTTATTTGATAACGTTTAGAAAAATACTCTTTTATTTACAAAACGTTAAGAAAAGTCCCGGGCCTAACAAAGAAAACACAGTTTTTTTGGTTCAAAATTAGCTTTATTCATCAACGTAATCTCTATCAAGAGCAACGCAATCATTCCAGCGCCGCTCTAACATTTCAATACCACTTTTGTAGAACGATTTATCTTTTGCCTCAAAATAGGCCTCAGTTTCAGCGATAACCTCTTCATTCGTGCGAAATTTCTTACCGGCCAGCATTTTTTTCAGGTCTGCGAACAGGCAGTAGTCGCTGGGAGCCAAATCTGGCGAATACGGTGGATGTGGGAGCCATTCGAAGTTCAATTCATGTAGTTTTGCCATTGTTTTGATTGACTTGTGACACGGTGCGTTGTCTTGATGAAACAAAAAAATTTTCTTTGCCATATGCGGTCGTTTCTTTGCACTTGCCTTCAAATGCTCCAATAACGCTATATAATATTCACTGTTAATGGTATTTCCTTTCTCAAGATAGTCGATGAATATAACACCACGCACATCCCAAAATACCGAGGCCATAACCTTTCCAGCCGATTGTTGTGCTTTCGGGCGCTTAGGACGAGGTTCACCAGTTGCTGTCCACTCAGATGACGATCGTTTTGATTCCGGAGTGAAGTGATGGATCCATGTTTCATCCATTGTCACATATCGATGCAAAAATTCCGGTTTCTTACGTTTAAACATGGCCAAACACTGCTCAGAATCATCAACACGTTCTCGTTTTTGGTCAACAGTAAGCAAACGCGGCACCCACTTTGAACAGAGCTTTCTCATAGTCAAATGCTCATGTAATATAAAGCCAAGACGTTCTTTTGATATCTTTACGATGTCAGCTAACTCACGCAACTTCACTTTTCGATCATTCAAAACGATTTTGTGGATTTTTTTTTATGTTTTCTGGTGTTACCGCCTCATTTGGACGTCCACTGCGTTCTGCATCATCGGTGTCTCTACGACCACGTTTGAAGTCAGCAAACCAACGTTTTATTGTTGTTTCTGATGGAGCGGAGTCTCCATAACACTTTTCAAGCCATTGCTTCGCTTGAACGGTATTTTTTCCCATCAAGAAACAGTGTAAATTAAAACACGAAATTGTTTTTGATCCATTGTTTTGAAAATAACAAAAGTAGTGTCACTCTTAGCACAATAACTCACAAACTACTGAATAGAATATCATGAAATTTTAACAGCTGTCTTTTGAAGGTTAGTATTAACTGAAAAAAAGGTGACTGTGTGGCGGTCCAGCGCCATCCGTCACGCCTCTACAGACGACATAACTAAGAACTGTATAATCGTTCATTCCAACAGCATCTAGCAACCAGCACGGACTCCTAGATATTACAACGACACGTTTTAAAACAAACAACCATAGGGTTTTTGTAATCATTCACTTGTTAAATAATAATAATTAACTTTAAAATTCTGTTAAGAACACACTTGATTTGTTTTAATAAATATAGTAGTCAAAGATAACTACATTGGTGACCCCGACGTGATTTAGTGTAAACGCACGTTACAAAGTCTTAATCGTGATACAGTGATAAATTACATTCACCCACGCTACAAAAAAAAAAAAAAATGCAACACGTACTAGAATCAAACGTACCCTCTCGGGAAGAGCACAGCAGTCTACCAAACTGTGACGGTGTTCTCAAAAACGACAACCAGTCGCAGGCATACCTTCTGCAAAACCCTACGAGCGATCCAGCTCACCAGCGATCGCTACAAATGGCTTCAGACTTTGTCCACGCAATTAATCTACAACTGACAACGTTCAACACAGAGTCCCCGGATCTCTGGTTCTCTATTGTAGAAGCGGATTTTGCTGCAAATCGCATTACAAACGATGCGCAGAAATATGCGCAACTATTGAAAGCAATCCCTTTTAATGTAATCGTTCAACTGCAAGACATCGTGAACGACCCACCATTGAAGGACAAATACGCCACTTTGAAAAACGCAATACTGACGCGTTTCTCGGTATCAAGAAAAAAACAACTGCAAAAGCTACTAAATGAGCGAATTGTTAGCGACAAAAAACCGTCACAACTCCTTCGAGAAATGCGAGTGTTGGCAAAGAATTCCGTCACTGACGAAGTTCTGCATCAACTATGGATTGAACGACTTCCCCACAAAATCCATCCACTTCTAATTATATCAGAAAGCCTAGGACTGAACGCGCTCGCAGAAATGGCAGATCGCTTCATGGATACATTCGACGTGCTACCTGTTATGGCTATCCACAAATCAGACAATTACAGCGCAGACTACAACCGTTCCAGTAGCCCTGCAGCAACTGCAAGGTCAACTACAGTTGAACGTCAACTACAGGAAATGCAGCTGAGTATAAACCGCTGCCAAAGTGACATAGCACAACTGCAGTCCATTAACCAGCAGTTGATAACGCGACTAAATGAATCGGAACAAGTAAACCTGAAGCAGAACCGATCAAGATCTAGGTCCACACCGAGACAAAATGGTTTTTGTTTTTACCACAACAAATGGGGTAAGGAAGCTAATCGTTGCACGCTTCCATGCAATTTCAACCAAAATGCGACCCAGGGAAACTAACCAAGCTGTCACTAGTTCAGGCAGTTAGTGACAACAATAGCAACAAACTGCCCTCCGAACTTCGGCTTCATGTTATCGATAAGGCAACGAACATCAAATTTCTAGTGGATTCAGGCTCCGTAGTATCAATTGTACCTGTCTGCACACTGAGATGCAAACCAGAGACACACAATCTTACTCTCCATGCAGCAAACGGGTCTTGCATCAAAACATACGGCAACAAGGTGCTAAAGCTGGATTTGAATCTACGGAGAAGCTTCCAATGGACCTTTATCGTAGCCGACATACAGACGGCAATACTAGGAGCTGACTTCATCCTCCACTACAATCTACTACTAGATTTGAAAAAACAACGTCTTATCGATCCACTAACCAACCTCACCACAAAGGGACAAACTATTGCGACTACAACATTCAACGTCTCCACAGTAAGCAATACCATTCCCTCACCTTACGGGGAAATGCTGAAGAAACACATTGAAATAACAAAACCAACTGATAAACTGAACTTGACTAACTTAGAATATGCGCATCATGTGGAAACAAAAGGCATTCCAACAGCAGCACGCGCTCGTAAACTAGCCGGAGAAAGGCCACAGCAGCAAAAGCACAAATATCTGACATGCTACAAAAAGGCACTTTGAGACCATCGAAGAGTCCCTATGCCAGCCCCATACATATGGTCAGAAAAAAGAACAACGAATGGAGACTCTGTGGTGATTATCGTCAATTGAATGCGAACACTGTCGCAGACAATTACACACCACCGTTGATTCAAGACTGCTTTCTTCGTCTACCTAACACCTGTATATACTCGAAGCTAGATCTAGATAGAGCCTACCACCAAGTGCCAATGCTCCCAGAACACATACAAAAGACGGCCATCATCACTCCCTGGGGCCTCTACGAATATCTGGTAATGCCATTTGGACTAAAAAACGCAACTCAGACTTTCCAACGCTTCATGGACGCCATCTTCAGAGACCTGGATTTTGTATTCATCTACATTGATGACATTCTGGTCATGTCGAAGAGTCAACAGGAACACGAAAGACATTTACACATCATTTTCGAACGCCTGGAGTCCCACTCACTGAGTGTAAACATCAACAAATGTTCTTTCGGCCAAACTGAGGTGGAATTTCTGGGCTATATGTTAAATTCCCAGGGCTACGTCCCCATCAGCAAACGGGTTGATGCCATTACAAATTATAATAGACCTGAAACTATAGAAGAATTAAGACGTTTCCTCGGCATTGTAAATTACTACAGACGCTGCATCCCACAAGCAGCACACACACAGACAACACTCAACAACTATTTGAAAAATTCAAAGAAGAAGGACAAAACTAAAATACAATGGACCGAAGAATCTAACCAAGCGTTTATTGACATTAAACAGAAGATATCTAAGGTAACATTACTAACTTATCCTTCAGAAACAGCCCCCCTAACTTTAACCACTGACGCTTCATCCACGGCAATAGGTGCCAAACTCGAACAACACATTGATGAACTTTGGCAACCACTTGAATTCTTCTCCAGAAAACTAATAGTCACTGAGCAACGCTACAGTACCTATGATCGCGAATTACTTGCAATTTACTCGTCCATCAAGTTCTTTCAACACCTCCTAGATTGCAGAACTTTCAAAATTAAAACCGATCATAAGCCACTCATTTACGCATTCAAGCAAAAACTGGAAAAAGCCTCAGAACGACAGCTCAGACACCTGGATTTCATTTCACAATTCTCAACCGATATCTACTATGTAAAAGGTGAAGACAATATTATCCCTGACGCTTTGTCACGAATCAACGTTATCTCAATGCCAGCTGTGCTAAGTCCAGAAACAATACAACAAGCTCAACACAATGATGAAGAACTAAGAAACATCGCACAAAACACTTCCTCACTGAAGCTGCACGAACTCGAAGTTGAACCAGGTATTAGAATACACTGTGACATTTCATCTGGTACTGTAAAACCTTACATTTCAACTAGTCTTCGCAAGGCAGCATTCGACATCGTACACTACACAGCTCATCCCAGCGGTCGAACCACCTCTAAACAACTAAGAGAAAAATTTATTTGGCCAGGAATCCGAAAAGATGCTAAACAATGGTCACGAGAATGCCTAGCATGCCAACAGTCGAAAGTCCATCGCCACACAAGATTAAAACCAAACCATATTGACGTTCCAGACACAAGATTCAATCACATACACCTTGACATCATCTTCCTGCCCAAAGTCCGCGGTTACTCATACTGTCTTACTATCATTGATCGTTTCTCAAGATGGCCAGTAGCAGTTCCAATCCAGGACATGACAGCAGAAACAGTAGCCACAACACTTTTCGATAGCTGGATTTCACATTATGGGTCTCCTATCACATTAACAACAGACCAGGGCACTCAATTTGAGTCCGAATTATTTAAAGCTCTCACTAAACTTGTAGGAACTAAAAAAACGCGTACTTCACCATACCATCCACAATCGAACGGCATAGTCGAACGCTTGCACAGAACACTCAAAGCAGCTCTCATGTGTTCACCTAAGCCATGGTTAGACATATTACCAACTGTCTTACTTGGCCTTAGGACCTCTTTCAAAGAAGATCTTCAAGCTACTCCGGCTGAAATGCTATATGGAACACAACTACGCATACCAGGCGAATTTTTTATCTCCGAAGACTTACCATCAGATCCCCAAATATTTTTAGAAAAACATCGTGAATTCATGCGTGGAATTCGCCCTACACCGACGGCTCATCATTCAAAAAACAGGATTTTCATTCTCAAGGATTTAAATACATGCACGCACGTCTGGTTACGCTGTGACCATGTTAAATCGCCGCTAGAACCACCGTATCAAGGCCCATACAAAGTCATCAACCGAATCACAGACAGACTCTACAAAATTTTCATAAATGGAGAAGAAAAAAATGTTTCAATCGAGAGACTCAAACCGTGCTACTCTAGCAAAACAGATGCAGATCACCAGGATAACTCGATATCGCAGCCAACACAGCTACATCAATGGACCTCAAATCTGGACAAACCCGTACGCACGTATCAACGTAAAGTGACTTTCAAAACTCCCCCTTGAAAACCACTTAGGGGGGAGTGGATGTGGTGGTCCAGCGCCATCCGTCACGCCTCTACAGACGAATAGACGACATAACTAAGAACTGTATAATCGTTCATTCCTACAGCATCTAGCAACCAGCACGGACCTCTAGATATTACAACGACACGTTTTAAAACAAACAACCATAGGGTTTTTGTAATCATTCACTTGTTAAATAATAATAATTAACTTTAAAATTCTGTTAAGAACACACTTGATTTGTTTTAATAAATATAGTAGTCAAAGATAACTACAACTGCAATAAAACTAGCGCCATCTATGTGTTAGGCCCGGGACTTTTCAGCCCATGTGCTACATTTTTTTTATTGTAGAGTAAAGTTTAATACTTGATCAGTATTTTTGTTACAACGTTTGCAGATAAATTACCCAAAAAGAATATTTCCTTTTTAAATTATAAATTACGCTTTCATATTATAAATTATTATTACAAATATTACTATTACAAATAATTTATATTAAATAATAAACTAAATAATTCTAATAAGTTATTATATTGTACAAATCAACTTTTAAGTACGTTTAAAAGTAACCTAAAATAGCTTTGTCAAACAATTATGTCGTTATGCTAAAGTTCCCTAAAATAACATAACATTCTAAAAAGTAATATACTTTTTTAAATAGATTTTTAATTAAATTAATTAATGCTTTTGATGTTGCAAAACATAACTTTTGTGAAATAACTACTACAAATATTATTACTATACTGTATTATTTTTTTATAAAAAAATTACGATATATTGTTCATGTTGTTTAAGACGTTCTTGCAAGTTCGATGTAAATTAATGTTATTATAATTTACAGAGCGAAAAAAGGGCCGTGACAATAAGAAGTTCATCGAATTATAATAAAATAAATATATTTATTTTAGTTGAACAATAAGATTTATGAAATACAACACTTACACGACTTACGGGAAATTCATTAACTATTATTTTGATAAACATTTGAATGCAGCAGATAATAGTGGTGTTCATCACATGTACAAACTGTAAGTGCACTTTTTTTTTAATTCAATATATTTTCTTTATTTATTTATAATGGATGCTTCTTTTAGGTGGGAAATAATAAAGAACTACTATTTAAATGCTCAACCTGAAACGATAGTGGGTTAACACACCGCCAAAACATGTTACAACTATCACATGAGATGTGATAGTAACGATAGTGTTTTAATGGCTTTACATTTATGAGGAAACAACAAAAATGACAACAACATGAAAATAAAAAGAATACTGGTCAATGAAGGAATAATTTTCATTATATATATTAAAGTGTATGAATAATGAAGACGATATATACAAATATATATATATTTCACAGAAATATTTATATTTAATTATGAAACATTAAAAAATAATTATAAAACTATAATTTAAAAATTTTATGGTAGGATATAATAAGTAAATCTTGCAGAATAATTGTTGCAATAAGCGATTTTAAAGTAGTAGATTGAAAATATTATAAGATTAATTAAATGCAGAATTTTTATTTTTTTTATCTATATGATGTACGAGTATGATATCTCTAAAAGAGCGACCATGCTTTTCTAATTTTCTTATGACAAATTTGAAATGAAATTACCATTTGCTTTATTAAATTCAAATAATTACACTAAACAAACGTCGCTTTGCGACGGGGTAAAAGGTAGTTTTTCATATAAAATGACTAAAAAAAAATATTTTTTTTATCGAAATGAAAAATATTTTTAATTTATGCGTTATTTGACTAACTTTTTTTCAAAATTTGGGATTTTTTTTTCTATTCGGAAATAAGTTACCAAGGTTAGCCTATATACCAAATTTCAACTTCCTAGCACAATTTTTACTCTCGGCAAATACTGCCCCCCAAATAAAATGTTGAAATTTCTTTTATTAATAATATACTTAATTATTCTAGAATCCAGAATAGGAACTTTCTCCAAAGTTCCCTACATGGCCCCCGAATTTCTTCAACCCGCCCTTTTCCAAGTTTTGAATTTCTAAATTTTGAAAAATGTCAGTATTGAACACCTTAATATACATGCAAAATTTCAACTTTCAATTTTTTACGAATAAAAAATTATATATACAGCAAAAAAGA